>OZ022581.1:10772996-10835496 GCA_963669155.1 Arbacia lixula | reverse complement strand
TGCTGCTCAAAGATCACTTCCACCCAGAGCTGCCATATATTATCAGTGATACGTCATTATGTGAATCTACCAATTCTCAAACAATGGTTCTGGAAAACTAATGTTGGCAAGACTAGAAATAGCATTTTTGGATACAATACAGTATTAGATACTGTGCTACAGTGGAACAGTGCAATTGCCAAAAGTGCTTATTCTTCTTGAAGAAAGACAATTGTATCAAACTCATCTTACATTGATCCTGCTTAATTGACATTAACATGCATATCCCCGTTCTTCAAAATAGATTACAACTTGTATTCACCAATGTGCCATTGTTACATGTATAGCATGTTTATACAACACTTGTGCAATAATTCTCTGGCGATATTCGTCATATTGTGTTTGTATATACAGGTAATGACTCCATTTCAATCTTGACTCAGTGTTAGTACTAAGGGTTGTAAATAAGTAACAAACGGAGTGTGCTATCTGCCGTCTGAAAGTTTATTTATCAGAGGATGATTATTTATTCTGATTACTGTATTTGATTATAGATGTCAAAACAATGTTGTACAGAAATGTGTATTTATTATTAAGCTTAAATAGCTTACATGTTAATCAACAAGCATATGTCTAGTTCTTGAAGTCAATATCAATTTTCTAATCAAACTGTTGGTAACTAGCCATTATGAAACACTATGTAATTTATGAATTTTATATTGGAATCTATGCTTCTAAATTTAAAAAGAAAATGTTCACAAGAAACTCAGTTGAGCTGTCTTCCAAGTTGCTTTGCCCCTGCTATGAGTAACTGTTGGCTATATCTGCAATGATGTTCACCCATCCAGTTATCTCTCCTCTCAATTTGTTCTTTCTTCTTTGGATTATTGAATCCTATCAAACCATCTTTGTAAAGATGTTATCATTCTGGGGTGTTTCCCCATCTTTTCATCCTTCAATACTTCTAGGTTCTGTTCATTCATTATTCTTCTATCTCATTCTTCTATCTTTTCATCCTATCCTTTCTCCCTTCTATCCTTTCATGCTATCATTTTTTCCTTCTATCCCTTTATCCTATCATCTCCTTCTTCTTTCCTATCATCCTTCTATCATTTACTCTTTCTATCCTTTCATCCTATTATTTCTTCCTTCTTTCCTTTCATTCTTCTTTCCTCTCATTCATTTTTCAATTCGTACATCCGCATATGACAAATGAGATCTATAAACATATCAAATACTGGAATATTATTCACAATGGTTGTCAAAAGTTAAATCCAGTATTGCTTCTGGAGCCAGCTACCTCGCATAGAGGAGAAAAATCTAACAAGACCTTTGATGCACTGTCATGTAATTTATATGTCTGTTGTAATTATTTATGAAAAACTGCTCGAATGAAATGAAATTGTGTTATTTAATCAATATAAAGGGCGTGAGTACAAAAGGTTAAGACCCCCGGGTCAAAAGTCAGTACATGTTTGCATTCTGCCCATGATAACTTGTGGTTATTAATCTTGATTGAAGGTGCGGGAAGAATTGCTTTTGATACTGAAATAAACTTAATAAAGGCAGCACCAGCAATATTGTTTTTGTAAACAAATTGATACATTTGAGCACATTGGAGTTGTCTTAATCTATAAGACAAACTACCCTTTTTGTTGTCATTTATCACTTGATTTCATGTGTTCAGTTGCTGTACAAATGACATCTCATATATTGTGTTGCTATGGCTATCGCCCAGGCAACAGAAGCTTGCAGTTACTATGCAGGGGGTGTGGGGGTAAAGATGACTCTTCTTGAACGCTTCGCTTTGCTGGAAGAAGTTAAGTAGCTGGGGCCAAGATTGGTTACCATGGCAACTTTCTTTTGGCAAGCAAGTGTCGAAAACCCTATACTTTTCCCTCGCCCCATTGAACTTGAACTGAGCATTCAATTGGGTGTGATGAGTTGTTATTCAATGAATATCATTGTTGCATATTTTCTGCATTGCACATGCATTTTACTTTCAAGATTCATCTATCCCTGTGCTTCATAAAACCATCCAATATTACTATTTTTGTCAATATTAACACACAGTTTAATTGAAATATTTCAAATTTAGACAATTATGTAAATATCAAGAAACAATTTTGGAACACCAACCTATGACAACAGCTAAGAGAGAATTACGTCACAATCATGTTAATGTTTAGTCGAAACAAAATGGTATGAAATTGTATGTCAGCGATTATTTAAGATCAGATTATTTCAGAAGATGTGTAGCTTTGTATTTCATCAATGAGTGCAATGAAATGTTTGCTGGTTCAAACTATGTTGATGAAGTATTATGAAAAAATGATTGTCCATTTGAAGTGTTTTTTTTTATAACTTTCAAGCCTGGAAATGTGAATATTGTGTTATATCTTTCAAAGAGATACATGAACTCTTGGAAGCACTGATCTGTACCACATACAAGTATGTGTCTTCTCATATTACACAGAGGACCATTTTGTCACAGACTATTCAAGCATTCACGCACACTAACATTAATGAGATTTAAACATCAATGTTTTGACCATGGTTGAAATATCACTCTATATATATACATGTGTGCATGTAAGAATCTCAACCATTAGTGAGATTTTGCCCAATGTCAAAATCTCACTAAAAGCGTGATTTTGGGTGAATAGCCATGACCTTTGAGAAATGCGTGCATGACTTTCTGAGTAGTGAAATTGTCCAACTTGTATGTAAATGCACACAGCCAAGAATAAATAAGATTACAACCTCAGTCAGGATCTCAATAATTCTTTAGTGTGGATGCCCCTTATATTGGAGGATTGTGTTGTGTAACATGAGATCCCCATCACCTGAATGCCTATAGTCTCAAACTCGCATCATAGGTGAAATGGTGAGAACTGAACTCATACACAAGTAGCATACACATTCCCCATTAAACAGTCGTTGGTCAAGCGCACAGAAAGGTGAAGTTGGTCACATGAGAGGAGAGAAGTCAGCATCATCAGCTGCCATGTAGGATACGTTAACCCTTTGTTTCCCAGCCAAAATGCAGTTCTATGCTTTTTGTGTGTATCACTTGTGTGAATATGCATCAATGGTCTATGAAGAGTTAAATAGAAATACATGTACATGGGTCTCCTAGCTGGTACTAATGAGAACAGGTTGTCATTTCCTTCTTTTTTTTCATTCATTTTTATATTTTCATTGGTGTCTTATATCTCAAGACATAGAGATTACTTCCTCATATCAACTTTCTTTTAGGCACTCAATTTTAGAGTGTGGACAAAATTATGCTATGTTCATAGAACTTCACTCCACTGATTCATTCAGTTATTTTCATATTGTGTACCTTAGTTCAAGCTATTGTCACCCTTTATAAGCTTTCATGCTTTAAACGTGCAATAAAGAAAAGTGCAATATCAATTATAGCACGGTTATTCGAAGTGACCAGTGTAGTTTCCTCACAACTTTCTGGTAATGGTTATTGAAGTATCTGCATTGATAATATACATATAATTGTATCTTTGTGATCGTGGGGTTGAAGAAATAAAGTACATGTACATCACATAATGATTGATCTAAGCCCTGCTTTGTGATTGTTTGGTGTGTATATGCTTCATTGTATTCGTTGGACTACTGGTATTTTACGTTTCCTTGTAAAGGCTTTGTCATCATATAGCAACTTTCGAGTGTGAAGTTAATGGAAAAGAGAGAGTAAAGAGAACCATAAACTTGGAGACACAAGCCGGAGTGTCAGAGGGAAAGAGAAAGAGAGAGATGGAAAGAGTTAGAGTTAGAGTTAGAGAGAGAGAGAGAGAGAGAGAGAGAGAGAGAGAGAGAGAGAGAAGCAGAAAGAGGGGTAGATAGTTTAAGAAAGAGAGGTAAGCAGAAATAGGGATGGGGGTGTTAAAGATAGAGAGAAGTATAGAAATAAGGAGACAAACTATTAATGATAGAGAGAAGTAGAAATAGGGAGATTATCTTTTAAAGGAAGAGAGAAGTAGACAGGGAAATAAACTTTTAAAAGATAAGTAGAAATAGGGAGACAAACTATCAAAGATAGCAAGAAGTAGAAATGGGGAGATAATCTCTTCAAGAAAGAGAGAAGTAGAAAGAGGGAGACAAAATAATGAGGCGAACTGTTTAAGATAAAAAGAGGTAGAAATAGGGAGATGAACTGCTAAAGAAAGAGAGGAGCAGAAAGAGTGAGATAAACTGAAAGATAAACAGATAGAAGAGCGCCAATCATCACGAAAATAAATTACTAGAATGCGAGGTACTGCAGTCATGGCAGTTCAGTGATTTTATTGACGTACGGTGCAGTATCGAGAGGTGGCGCTCTTTACCAAGTTTATACAGAGCCATCTATACACAGAGTTTGGCCAACTCGGTAACAGCATGGCGCATCTGCTTGCCCAATAAAGCAACACGAGCCATGTTGCTACCCATTGAAACCGAATTGGACAAACCCTGTGTATAGATGGCTCTGAGTTTATACAGAGTCACTTATACACATAGTTTGATCACTCTGTTTCATGGGTAATAGCAAGCAGACTACACACGAATATACGCGATGTTGTTACCTATAGAAACCGACCTGGTTAAACGCTGTGTTTAGATGGCTCTGAACACATGCCACAACGATCTGAGTGTTCTCATTTTTGCAGGCGTAACATAAAACAAAAATTGTACATGTCACAGTTCATCAGAACTGTTTTACTACTCTGCTCGGAAAATGAGAACTCAAAATTAAGTTTTAATGTGTTTATATCAATTAATCAGCTACAAACAAAAGTGTGTGGTGCTGTCCAACACGACGTCATAGTGCTCTATGTGCGCCTTTTGCAAATAAAATACAATTACCCATTCCAAGATGAAGTAGGCTATCAGTTTAACTATAATAGTTATTACAAAGATATGATAGAAAATCACAACATCAAGTCCCTCAGTTAACCTGATATCTGGAAAACTTGTTGGATTCACATATTATATTGATATTACTTTCCAATAATTGCTCAAAAGTGTTAGGCAAGTCCCACGGGCAAGTCGTGCATAACTATTCATGACCTCAGCAACCGCTACCTGATTGGCTGGGCGCGAATAATATTTCAGCTTACGCGCACGCGCAGTTGCGAACGGTTCGCGCACTTATTATGACGTCACCTATACCAACGAAACTTTGTAAACAAAGTCAATAAAAAATCAGATCATTGTTTTTCTCATTGAGAGTTAACCGTGCTCTTTTACTGCTGTCAATTTTGACTGCATTTTTGCTCCGAAAATTCGTTTTCGAGATCAAAGTTTTGATAAATTATTATCACAATGCCACGCAATTTTAAGAAGACCAATAGTCGGTAAGTTTTAAAAAATAAAAAAAAAGAGAGAGAGAGAGCAAAATTTGAATTCTTTTATTCAGGACAATGTAAATCTAGTTACAACTCACATTTCGTTCGAAGTCAAAATGTTCCTTTTTGGACTTTCAGAATAAAACGATTCCTTTATACACAAACACTTTTTTCAGATCAAACGTTATCGTACGTTTGTGTCAATTGATTTAAAGCCAATGGACGGCACATACATATTGCACATTTCATTGTTTTGGGTCATTTATGCTTGTATTTAGGTAGGAATACAACTACTGTTGTAAATAAGATTATTTAGATGACATTTAATCTTTTTAAACGTTATCTAAAACACTGCTGGTATTCATTTGTACATCATGCTTTGGTTTCACTTGCTCGGGCTGTTTGAATTTCCACAACTATTATCTTTCCTTTATTTGTTTTCTTACACATTTCAGCGTGACTATCACCTTCTTCTGGCCCTGGGCTCGACTGCTGACCATCTTGAGATCCTCGGGCGCCGCTAGCCCGGGGATGAAAGGGGGCAAGCAGGGGCAATCACATGGCAAGGGAACCGCTGAGAGTGCTGTCGGTGCTAGGAAGACACAAGCCTGGCAGCAGAGCGGTGGAGCTGATAACAACAACAACAAGGCTCAAACAGGTCAGGGTCCCGTTGCATAAAACTTACCATTCATGGTAACTCTGCCATGAAAAGGTAACTACCATAGGAAACTTGTTGGATAGCCAATCAAATTCAAGGTTTCCATAGAAGTTGCAATTGATAGCAAAGTTACCATGAATGGTAAGTTTTATGCAACAGGGCCCAGAAGTCATCATGTTCATTCTCCTTTTCTTTTTATTATTATCATGTTTGGAGGCTAATGCTCTCAATATTTTTCATTCCCCCTATGCTGCTCTTCATACTCATGTTATCCTGTTAATTGCAATCTAAATGATTTGAACAACAGCCCAAGGCGCACATATCAGAAACTAGAACAATATTTTGCTCCGCTTTACCAACTCAGAAAAAAAATGACGAAAAGTTGTATTTTCATGTGTACACATTTCACAATCAACATCCTCATCAACCGCTCATTATTGTCAATACCACTATCATGACCATTTTATCACTATGCTCTTCATCCTCTTTGCCGCCGTCTTCTTCTTTTTCTTGTACTTTCACTATTTTTCTTCTTTTTCACAATGAATAATCAATCTAGGAATGATTTTTCTATTTGCTTCCTCTTTACATAGACTGCGCACCAGGCGCTCCGAAGAAAAAAAGCTTCTTTGGACGGGCCAGTGCACGTAAGCCACGCCAATATCTTCAAGAAACTCCCCGTGAGGAAGTCTGGTACAAGCGGAGAAGGGTCTCCCTGTCTCAGCACATGGAGAAGATGGCGGAGGCGATTCGGGGGAGGAACAGGGTAAGATCCAAGGAATCGTCAGAATGAGTACCGGGAATTCCCAATCATTTCCAGCTATTCAAATGTTTGTCTAGTTCATTAATTTTCACTTTCAATTCCGGAGTATGGTCTAGAGTATTCCTGTGTTGTAACATTCTCTTTAAAAAAAAAAAAAGACACCGAAACAAAATATAGAATTGAAATTGCGCAAAAAATCATAATTACAATTTCACGCGGCTTCCATTTTTTTTCCAAGGTGAAGCAATTCACAAACACGGTCGTCACAGAGGACGAAGACGACTACGCCCTCCCTCCTGTTCCGCCCAAGATCTACCCGTGGTGGGAGGTAGAGTGGCAGGCCCTGCGCGACCAGGACGACCCCGTGGTGACGAAGTCGACCGCTCAGCTAGCTGACATGAGTGGCCTGGCCTGCCGGCTGAGGGCGCTACGCAGGGAGCTGGGGTTGTGTGAGGAGTGGATGCAGAAGGAGATAGAGGAGGAAGCAGATGCGAGATTGATGAAGGAGGCGGAGGAGGAAAATGTCATCGCTCCACTGGTGGGTACTCAAAAAAATTTAAATTAATTTCAATACAATTATGTATTCATCATATTTCTTCAAACAATATAACCATTCTTATAAACGATTAAAGCAAGGTATCACCGGAAAGCTGATGGCTCGTATAGTGTGATGCTGACCTTTACCATAAAGTTCAAATGTTTTTGAAGGTTACTGAAGGAACAAATTGCTTTAACACTTGGAGCCTTGTAGTCATTATGCTACTCTTACGATGGCCTGCATAATCATCTTCTTCCGTAACTCACATGATACAGAATCAGTTTCTCTCGTCCACTTTCATCAATGTTAACTTATAAAGGAGTTCTCTAAACATGGCCCTGAGGCAGATAACACTCGATATGACAAATACTAATTTGTTGTTCGACAGGGGTATCGTTTATAGCGAAATTTCCTTCAAGCCTATAATGTGCCAGATAAATCATTCCTCTCGGGGATTTGAGTGTATTGCTTGTACAATAAGGCGCATGTAACAGGCAAAGAGTTAATGTGGCTCGGGCTATACATAAATAATGGTGTTTTCTTCCCATCACAGTGCATCCCTCAATACCCCTTCCTGACGACATCAACCATCCATCGCGACCCGAGATTCTTCCTCCCAACGTGCCCTTACACCCTGGTGCCCGACAAGGAAGACATCCTTACCTTCTCAGAGTCTACCCGCTATCAGTCGTCCTGGATGGAGAGAGTCTTCGTCTGGAACAGGCCTGATATCCGACCGGGCAGAGACGGCTGGTAGGATGGTGGCGAAGAAGAGAAGATGGGGAGGGGGAGGAGGAAGAGGAGGAGGAGAAGGAGGAGGAGGAGGAGGAGGGGGAGGAGGGGAGGAGGGGGAGAAGAAGAAGAAGGAGGAGGAGGAGGAGGAGGAGGAGGAGGAGGAGGAGGAGGAGGAGGAGGAGGAGGAGGAGGAGGTGATGAGAACACTGATACTCGACATGGAAGACGTCGTTACCTTCTCAGAATCTACTCGCCACCAGTCGTCCTGGATGAAAATGGTCGTCGTCTGGAACAGGCCCGATATCCGACTGGGCAGGGACGGCTGGTAGGATGGAGGCGAAGAAGAGAAGAGGAGGGGGAGGAGGGGGAGGAGGAGGAGGAGGAGGAGGTGATGAGAACACTGATACTCGACATGGAAGACGTCGTTACCTTCTCAGAGTCTACTCGCCACCAGTCGTCCTGGATGAAAATGGTCGTCGTCTGGAACAGGCCCGATATCCGACCGGGCAGAGACGGCTGGTAGGATGGAGGTGAAGAAGAGAAGGGGGGGGGGGGAGGAGGGGGAGGAGGGAGAGGAGGGGGAGGAAGGGGAGGAGGGGAGGAGGAGGAGGGGAGGAGGATTGGAGGAGGAGAGGGGAGGAGGAGAGGGGAAGATGACAGGAGGAGCGGGAGGAGGTGATGAGAACACTGATACCTGACATGGAAGGCGTCCTTACCCTCTCAGAGTCTACTCGCCACCAGTCGTCCTGGATGAAAATGGTCGTCGTCTGGAACAGGCCCGATAACCGACCGGGCCTAGACGGCCGGTAGGATGGAGGCCCAAAGGAGAAGGTGTGGGAGGGGGAGCTAGGTGGAGGAGGAGCGGGAGGAGGTGATGAAAACACTGGTACCCGACAAGGAAGACATCCTTACCTTCTCAGAGTCCACTCGCCACCAGTCGTCCTGGATAAAGATGGTCATCGTCTGGAACAGGCCCGATATCTGACCGGGCAGGGACGGCTGGTATATAATCATGATGGAGGTGGAGGATGAAGGAGGAGGAGGAGGGGGAGGGGGGGGGGGGGTGGAGGAGGGGTGACGAGAAACTGACAGAGGATGGGGAGGAGGTGAAGATGTAGTTGCATAGAGGAGGAGGCAATACTCTACGAAATAAGCTAAGCTAACGTTATGATAACAAATCGCTGAACAGATAGAAGAATACGGTAACGAAAGTGAAAATTGCGGAGGCTGGGAGGAGGAACAAATAGAGCCCTCAACGAGCTGAAAGCCTCAGACAATGATAGCGAGCGGAATCTTGTTACCTCATAGGAGAGACCAACTACTGCAACACATCATATAATGTCGGAGAAACTGAACGAGGAAGGTTGAAGCGATTCTACAAGCAAACACAATGCGACAGAGAGACACAATGTAAAGAGGCGAGGAGAAAGTAAAAGGACTCAAATAAAAACGGAGATGGTCGGAGGGCTTGGAAGGAGAGGAAAGGGAAATAAAAAATCTTTGCGGCTGTCATTTCAAACTGCCAAGTTTAAATCAGACCCAAAATGTAAATACTTGTATGTAAACAACTAAGAAGAAGAAGAACAGCAACAACAACAACAACAACAACAACGGTGTATATGTATGAGAAGTAAAGATACCCCAACTTGTTGGGTAAGTGGGACATTTCAAGCTTGAATAGCGGAATTTGAAAGAAGGAAACGTGAAAACTTGAATTAATAATTTTTAAGGTAATTTTTTGAAAATGTGTCCAAGAAGAATAATGAACACTAATCAAATCTATGTTCAATATTTTTTTTTTTTTTGATTGCCGCAAAGTTGCATTATGCACAATGTACAGGAGAGCACGGGAGAGAGAGAGAGAGAGAGAGAGAGAGAGAGAGAGAGAGAGAGAGAGAGAGATGGTGTTGATAGCAGAAGAGAAAGCAAAAGCGGGATAATTCGGGAAAGAGTTGGTTAGTTTGGGAGACATACAGAGGGAGAGAGAGAGGGAGAGAGAGGAGAAGAGAGAGAGAGGGGGGGGGGGGGGGGAGCAGAGAGGGAAAGAGGGAGAGAGGGAGAGGGAGAGAGAGAGAGAGAGAGAGAGAGATAGAGAGAGAGCAGGATAGCGCCGGAGAGAATATCGCATTTTGATTTTGATGCATCAACCAGAGTACATGTACGGAAATGTGACTTCATATTCAACTTATTTACAAAAGCACATAATAGTGAAGTTCATGTCTATTGTATGTCATGGGAATGATGGGGTCAAGGTAATTTTTTTGCAGATTTTTTCTTAACTTAAGGACGGTTCTTTATTTCAGGTCGGATCAAACATGGCACAGGTGTACAGGGGCTTGTTCTTAAATTTTGGTCTAACTTCCTCTCATTTTTGTTATTTCTGCATCAATTAGTTCACACTTGGTACAAATGATCCTTGGGTAAAACCACGTCTGTTGATGAAGATGATGAGGTCAAAGGTAATCTCGGCACCATTTAAAATGTTTGAGAAAAAACAACTTAGCACTCCTATTATCGATTGCGAAATCAGGCGAGATTCGTGGTTCGTGAACCACCTTGTTTAGGAAAGTTCTTATACAGCATTTTTCCGGGGTATTTCGAAAAACTATTTTGTTGACCTGCAAAGGGCTTCCCTGCATTTTTTTTTAAATACAGTACTGCGACTTACTGCAGTAAATACAGATTAATTTGTATAATACAATCCACCCATTTCTCGAGGTGCTTGGGACCAAGCCAATTACCTCGCTTTACCAAAAGCTGGTTATGATGAACATTGAACACACAGGTTTGCACAAATTGCCTCATAACAAAATTTTATTGTATTTGTGCTCTGTATAAAGGGAATTGGACGGTACAATTTTTAGGCATGCATGGAGCCCTACTTCCGCAAATATAGGAATACTCTAGTTACCTTCCAATCATTGGGATTTTTTTTTTATTTCTTTCAACGCGTCATCCAAGTCTATTGTTACTAGAGATAGAAATGGAAAACAACAAATCAAAGTGGATTTCAAAAAAAAAGTGGAAAAAACGAAAGGTTACGGGATCAACAGTTGCCTATTACATAGAGATAAAGGGAAACCAACAAATTAAAATGGATTAAAAAAAAAAGATTACGCGATGGTTGCCAGGCGTTCAGGTGTCGTGACTTGGGGTCAAATCAATGACCTTTTACCGACTACCATTAGTGCCCTTCTGATATGGCGATCTCGGCCCAAAGCATGTCTCTTCGTGCATTCCTGGAACTCTAGCGCCGAGGCGCCCTGACCCTTTAGGGGAGGAAACAAGGCTAATCCCAATCACACGGTGCAAAACCGCAAAATGCCTTGAACCTTTATTGGAGTCAGACGATATTCGAATCCGTGCGAGGCACGAGTGTGAAAGCACTCCCGGCGTATTAGACCTCTCGGCCATAATAGCGTCGGTGCTGATGCTCGGGAATTTAGGCGTATAGGCGTATAGACTGATGTGGAATATAGTTTCAAAGCAACGAAAGAAAAGCAATAGAAATTATTGCGTCAGACGAGGATTCGAACCTGTGCGAAGCACAAATGTGAACTTACTGTCGGTGCCTTAGACCTCTCGGCCATGAGAGCGTCGGTACTAAGCTTAAAGAATTTATGTGTTACATGGTATTAAAGTTGATATTTGCATCCCTCCACGGTGAACGTTTTAGCGACCCTAAGCTGTGAATGTATGTGTCCGAACTCGTTCATGCACTATGAACACGGTCTTTTGTTATGCGGACAAAATAGACCTTTTTCGTTATGTATGCAAATTTTATTCACGCCGTTCAAACAACACGTTACCAATGGGGACCCCAAACCTTGTCCGATGTTTATCCGAGAAGCAACAACTAATAGATGCATAAGTGCCTTCCATCCATTGAATCTGAATGATAAGATACAGGTGAATGCAATTACGCGTTTCTACGCGTTGGGGAGAAAGTTGTGAATACATTACGAAAATTAATGATCCTTTGAAATTTATTCCGCATAACAAAAGTTCGTGTCCATAGTGCTAGAAATACACACCCATGGTACACACAGAGTCATGACTGGTTGATTTAGAAGTTCATGCTATTAAAAAAAGTTTAATGAGTAGATTATGTATGGTAAATTGCGTTATACGAAGATAAACGGTGGATGTTAGAGTGTTGTTGTTAAAGTGTTGCATAGATGCCATCGAGCAGAGCTATTGAATAAGCCCTTTTAGCAATGTGTTCACAACCTTATCCCTAACATGCTATAATATTCACCTGTATCTGTTGAATCAGTCTCAATTGGTGGAATGTACTCTGAATATATTAGTTGTTGCTACTCGACAAACCTCAGACAAACTTTGAGGTTACCACTAGTAACCCATTGTTCGAAAGAGGTGTATACAATTTGCATGTATACCGTAAATGGTCTACAGAACAAGCAGCGATGGCTGAATGAATTAATTCTGCAAGTTTGCAGTGTTGCTGTAACACACTGGTGAACTGCATACCAATAAACAAAATACTGTATTTTGAGATTTATCAGTAACACTAGCAGTTATAATATATGTTTGACTGTGCAATATACTGTGCACAATCATGGGCGGGGGGGGGGGGGGGGGGCATGTTCTTCCTCAAGAAGTAACCGCTGAGCGGAGGGGGGGGGGGTAGTAATGATTTTTTTTCCATCATTTTTTAATCCCGCCCAGTCTCTGAAATCACCAAAAATCTTGAACAAACTAACATAAGGAGCCTCACTATAATAGAACTCCGATTCAAACGACTCGTTTGTCACCCGCCCTCCAACAACCCCACCCCCCACTCCCCCAAACCCCATCCCCGAGCGCCTCTGACAGCTAGTCACGTGAGATCATTTGGGAATGAAATATATTGCAGATATCGTTAGAAGCCAATCTAGATGGCTGTACATTGGTAATTAATGACCATAAGCATGATCAGCCAGCTCCATTTCGAAATAACGCACAGAGTCATCTATACCCATAGTTTGTCCAAGTCAGTTTCATGAGGGTACTAAATGGCGCGTGTTG
This sequence comes from Arbacia lixula, assembly GCA_963669155.1. NCBI lineage: Eukaryota > Metazoa > Echinodermata > Echinoidea > Arbacioida > Arbaciidae > Arbacia > Arbacia lixula. Next base: position 10,822,453 of record OZ022581.1, on the reverse strand, counting down.
CTTTGTTGGGCAAGCAGATAGCAAAAGAACATGCGTAATGTTGTAACCAATTGGAACTAATTTGGCCAAAACTCCGTGTATAGGATCTGAAAACGCATGCAGCTTGATGGTCCGCTCAATCTAGCGATTTTTAGGGAGTTACCTCACTCAAATTGCAACATTATGTAGTTCACTGCAGTACATTTCAGTATAGTCCGTTTAACACCGGAAAAAATCCCCAAAATCCAAGCATGGGAAATTCATGAAATGTGCATATTATGCAAATTAGCATTTGTTCTTGAGAATTAAGGAGAAAACATGTTATTAAACCTAGGTACTCGATTAAAGCGATTGGAAGGTGGAAACCAATGTTTGTAAGGTCATTGAAGATGATGGACATATCAGTTGCTATCATTAAGCTAATTTGCATTATTATCCCTAAAAAGTCGGTAAAAGCGAGAGAAAAATCATGTTTTTCATATGTTAATATTTAGTTTATAGGGTACATGACAGGGAATACCGGACACTACTTCTCTCATGACCTGGCTTCCAGTATGTACATGAAGGGTACATGGAGGCAAACCGACATCGTGGGACTACATGTACCCTACAATACTGGCAGCCAGGGCATGACAGGTCAGTGTCAGGCATTCCCCACTGTCCAGTATTCCCGACATGTACTCTAAGTACATGATTAAAGAAATGTAAGTGATGAAACCAGTGGTAAGTGAATTATGATGGACACACGTTCAGATAAATGTAATGAATACGCGTAATTTGCATTATCATCCCTAAAACGGAAGGGGGGGGGGGGGCAGAGAAAAAAATGTTTTCTTGCGTGGCTTTGTTTATAACGTGATAATTTAAGCGACATGCAGTTATAGTAACAGTAAGCATTTGATATATTGCATCAAAACTTGACCTCACAGAATATCGTTGTCATCTGCGTGTAGGTAGAGCTGGTTTTCTACCTCATCACTGAAAACTGAAAACAAAATTGGGCCCAATATTGGAACTGAGTCATTGATTGAGGAAGTGTTTGATGATTGGCAAGATAACACAATTTTCATGGAAATGTAACGGGTAACATCAATTAACCTACCACAGATAGAATATACCTCCTCTTCCACCCTTCCTCCGTTCATATTCCATATCCTTGAAATTTGACCTTCCCCTTCCTCCCCTCCCTCTCTCCTCCCCCACCAGCCTATTGTCTCCTTCACATTACTAATACGTACAGCCAAGGATGCATGAAGCGCATACATTCTTGGTATAACGCCACCCGAACCGTTTTCTCCCCTCGCCTCTCCTCCTCTGTCCCTATTTCTTCAAATTAATTCACTCTCCATCCCATGATAGGCTGACCTCCCTCCATTTACCCCCTCGCCTTTCGTTCTCCTCCTATTTTCCTCCCTCCCTCCCTCCCTTTTCTCCTCTTCCTCTTCTCTGTCACTGACGTACAAAGCCAGAGAGCTTTGATCCGAAAACATCTGGACCCGGTGCGATGAAAATGCGCTGTTCGGTTGAATAGTGAATTACAATGGGACACGTGCCTGTCGCAAACTGAATTTGAGGGCCTCTTATTGGCGGCCAGCCCTAGCTTATAACCTCTGCCAGCAAGTCCGCAATAAAGCACGGTCGCATCACTTGCTCAACATCTTGAAATAGGCCCCCTTCATTTTTTCCCCCTTCTCACACCATCCTTTCTTGCTCGTGGATAAGCTGAGAGCAGGCACAAGTCACATTTTCCACCCCATCGAGATAACCGCATTTTGATCGCAATTCCAAGTTCGTGAGTCTAGTGTGCGGAGAAGTACGCGGGAGCTATGATCCCAAGCAGATGCGAAATCTCCCCGCTTAGATGGGTTAGTCGCAGTTTTCAGCCGTATTGTATTGCGGAGCTGGCATGCAGTGATGTAGGTTAATTTATGTCAAAAATGCGTGAACTGAAACGCACACACACTGAAGAAGTTGGAGTTTATCACCAAGGGGGAATATATATTTTTATTTACGACTTATTTTATCATATTTTTCATATACTCAGAGAAAAAGCAAGCACAAACAAGGTAAAAGTGATTAAAGATGTGAACCTTTTTTTTTTTTTTTTTCAAATTTCTCAATGAAAATGCTTGCCTACACATCTACACATCTACACAAAGGAGTGGGCCCATGACAGAAATAGTCTATGCCATGAGATGTTCAAGTCCCATCGGGAGTGGTTTAATAATAGTTTACCAAGTATCAATACTTAGTAATGCTTTGTCATTTCTCTACAATTCATCAACAATTCATGACCTTGACACATTTTTATGGATAAGTTCCACTGTTCCACCATCATAGAGATAAACTACTTTATTATTATATCTTCATAAAAATGCATAAAAATGATATCTGTGAAGTCCTGCTCAACAATACAGCCTTACAGGGCCCTATTGCATAAAACTTACCATTGATGGTAACTTTGTTACCAATGGCAACTTATAAGGAAACCTTGACTTTGATTTGCTGTGAAGCGGTGTTACCATGGTGGTTGCCATTTATGGCAGAGTTACTGTTAATAGTGAGTTTTATGCAACGGGGCCCAGGTGTGTAGAACGCTGCTGGCAAATGTACACAGGATGCCAGTCATTATTTCCAGATGAGAAACAATTATGAACGCCTTGGTCAAGGCTGTGATCATAGCTGCCGCACAACAGTACACAAACCCATGGCGCATGCATGCTAAATCATACACTGTGGGCGGATCAGATTTATTATACACAAATTACGTCTATTAGCTGGGGACTGAGCGATCGCTGTGGATTGCGAAATCCCGACCTCAGATGATTTATCCGTTATCTGTCGTGATACTATTCAGTCTATTTTACAACAGTTAACGCTACCTTGTAGAAGAGTTCTTTGATTTCAACTTTGGTGTGATGACCGGTGAAATTCAGTGAATTTAGGTGCGATGGCAGGGGAGGTTCGGTCACGAAACGAAAGGCTACTTGCACCAAGCAGCACCCATCATGGTCGGGGAGACCTCTGCGTGTGTTATGTGTGCGGTGCACACAGAGCAAACTGTCAGCTGCGAATTCGTCCGTTTGCTAACGAGCCTTTCTTCCCCTTTTTGGAGCACCATGAAGCCGCAAGTGGGAGTTATATCCATGCAGATGGTGTCGTAGATAGTTGCCGTGTTTGTCATGCTTTCCTCATCCAACAATGGGTTGCATTTGACAAAAATAACACCCCTATTCCGAAGCGTCTGTACTGGCTGAAGCGCCCCGACGCTGCCGGGCAGATGAGGAAGCACGATGGGCCTATGATCTCCACACACCATCCTGCGCCTCACCCGGTACGTGATGAACTGTACTCGCGACTAAACTTCGGGAATCTACACGGGCTACCACCACCTCAGGAAGATACTGGACGCAACAATGGAATTATCGAGCCGCTGTCTACAGTGTCTACTTCAGGGATCAATGGGGATGCCTCCAAGAGGAGGCAGGTATTTAACAGTTGGGATATTGAGATCCCCACTGTGGCCATTTGTTATGGTTGTGGTGTGTCAGTCCCCCAGCAGGCTGTGCATGTGGTGCACACCAGCCACTGGTCGAAGTCAGAGTCCCCATACTTCCCCTGCATCCTGGCCCATCCAGCCCCAGGGGAGGCCAGGCCTGTGGATCAGTTTGGTCGCGTGCTCATGTGTGAGTCCTGCGCTGGATACCTGCTGCGCCAGTGGCAAGCCCACGAGCTAGAGAATGTGCCGCTTCACGAGCGTATCTATCACCTAAGAACCACCGCTGGTGGGGGCAGTACGGGTAGCGTGGCTGGGGAGCTCTCACCGGTATCCACCTCCCACGACCGCCCAACCGCGCTGCGTACCGCCTGCTTTCTTTGCGGGGCGTCCGTCACGGTCGCAGATGCTCAGATCATCCGTGCCCGCAAATTCAACACAGTTGACCCATTCTATCCTTTCCTGGAGAAGCATGCGGGTGCTTCAGGGTCGTTGCCCGTCAGTACTGAGGGAGCTGCACAGGTATGTGGGATGTGCAACGCAGATCTGGACGAACAATGGAACGCGCATGAACTGATGGGGACACCGCTCGACAAACGCGTCTACCGCATCCCTAACCAGGGAGGCTCCAAGAGCTTAGCTGGCCATCAGAAGTCCGATGATGTGAAAGTAAAGAGTGAGGAGAAGGTTCGCAAGCACAAGTATGAGGTCTGTTACTTGTGTTCAGACATCACCAGCCCCTTGGGCACCAAGCCGGTCAACACAGGCCGCTGCGAGGGGAATGAACACGCTGAAGAACAAAGTGATGCAATGTACTTTCCCTTTTTAGCAAAAGTGAAAAGACCTCACAAGGCTCGCAAAGTTGACAAGTCTGGCAACGTTCTGGTCTGCATCCCATGCCATGACCATCTGCAGCAGCAGTGGACAGCTTTTCAGAGACAGGACACTCCGCAGGATGAGAGGCACTATCATGCGAGAACCACGAGCAAAGTGGATGAGGGCAGCAAACCTGCAGATCCCCCCTCTGCGCCCCCCAAGAAGCCCAGCATGCCTCTGGTGGACACCTCCAAGCAGGACTCCGTCTGCTTCCTGTGCAGCGCAAGGTGTAAGCCCAGGGACCACTACCGGCTACACTCCTTCCCCCGCCGCAACCAGCACGATCAGGAGAGCATTCCCTTCTTCCCGTTCCTCATGAAGCACAGCCCAGCGCCCAACGCTGCCCAGATAGGGAGTGATGGCGTCGCCTCGGTCTGCAAGTACTGCTACCTGAACCTCAACACTCAGTGGCACGATTACGAATCATCCTCCGACTTCACGGACAGCAATAGATGGCTGCGCCGCTACAACCTGAGTGGGTTTGTGTGCTTCGTCTGTGCGCAGGTCGTGAAGCGGAAGGATATCTGTAAGGTCAGTGTGAAGGAGTACCCCTGTCTTCTTCGACATGAGAGGCCCACCGGAGGCATCATCCTGGAAGACAACTCCGTGGTCATCACCTGCCCGACCTGTGACGTGTCTCTGTACTCCCAGAAGGCGGCCTTCGATCACCTGCAGGTCCCAGAGGACAAACGGGCCTACCAGCTCACCCACTCCCTGGCCAGCGAGGAAGAGAAGGTAAGGCAATACACACTGACACAGGAATACATATAGCTCTTGTATTTTGCTTCTGGTACATGTACTTACAGCTATGCATATATTTCAACCCCACAGGCAAAAAAATGACTTGTTATTGATGTGGGGCTGTCAGGTTTTGTACTGAAAGGGTAAACACACTGGTTAGCTGGTTCCTTTCTCTGCAGGCACCAAATTGTGTCTGTACATATATGAGTCTATATGTCGACTTGTAAGATGATGCTTTAGCATCCTGTCTGTACTATGTGTGTGTGTGTATGTGTGTGACAAAAACAAAAACAAACTAAAAATGTGCATATCATACTGAACAAGTTCCACTGTTTAATAAATGAAACCAAGAAAATGTTGATTAATTGTTTTCAATAATGTGATGTATCATTAGTAAGCATCCCTATACCTTTTGCATATCAATTAGATTTTAACTTTTTGACAAATTCATCAGACTTATTACCCAGCTTTCTTTTTAAGTTTGGATGTACCAATGGATCCTTATCATGAGTGATTGTGTCCTTTATGTAATTTGATAATTTTGATGATGTGAAGCATTATCTCAATTTAATTGATTTAATTTGGGTATGGTGAGGGATGTCTGACATGGAGGACCACTATTACATGCTTGTGTAAACATGTACAAGCATGTAATGAGTAAACTTCCACAAATTAGCACCCAAGTTCATCCCATGCTTACAGCATATCTTGTACCGTTAACCTCCTCAGACTCAGAGCCTGCTGCCCTACATGTACATGTCACATGATATGTGTGTATTGTGTCAAAACCGGACAATTGCACACATCGGGTTTATAGATGCAATACAAATAGTGACAAGCAGGCCAGGTGGTTCTCTAACACACACTTGAATGCACAAAGCAGGTCACCTGATAGCTAGACAAAGAACAGTATGTGTACCATAGTCAGCTGTGATGCTGGATGATATTGTTTACAATTTGTATTACTTCTGGTATTGTGCAATGTAGCATTTCAGTATGTATTTGAATACATGAGCCATTCAATGGTTAGCATTTGCCTTGTGTTTCCTTACATTTGCAGAAAAGGTACTTCTCAGAATCTGAAACTTTCTATTCTACATATTTTTTCTTTCCGTGATATATTACGTGATATATGATATCTACAATTTCCTGTAATGTTTTTTTTTTGTTCCTGGAATACATGTAGCACAACCATATGAAAGCACACACTATACATGTACAGTAGATACTTTTTGTCGAATGTAGTGTACAGTGTATAGGGTGAAATTCTGAGGAATTCTTGTATTCTAGTACAGACAATTTTTGTACATTTATGCACATCGTTCAAACAATACATCACTGAAGGTAACCCCAAAGCTTGTCCAAGGTTTGCCTGACGAGCAACAACTGCAGAGTGCATTCCAGTTCTTAAGTGAATCATAAAGTAAATGTTGAGGTGAATGAAAAAACGTGGTAGTACGCAATTAGGGGGAAAGTTGTAAATACTACATGTACAAATAAAAAGGGCTTATTCTATTTAAATTTTTCAAGTGTTTCCATCAAGTTAAGTATCTTTTAGTTTAATTATTCGCAGCAGCGAACCAACCTGCTTGACTCTTTTAGGTTTTTATTTCAGATGGCCTGCTGGCATGACCAGTTATTAGCAAGTTATCGACACCTCAAGTACAGTAGCTACAGTGTATGTATTGTTTGCAGTTGCATCATACAACAAAGATAAACAACATTATTCTTACATTTTTTATCTTGCTAAGTTTGAAGCATTCAAAACCAAAATAAACATCTTTTATTTAAAAGGGGATTTTCGTAACCTGATTACCCCAAAATATGGTTTACCTTTCCCCTCTGACCCATAAGAAGAGATGAAAGCACAGTATCTTGTAGCAAATGGCCAATAGTTTTTTTTTTCATCTTCCATGATGTGTAGAAACTTGGGTATAAATTGCAAGAGAAAATTCCAGCTAGTTTTCATTTTAAAGCCTTTTGTTTGCCAGACAAACTCATTCTGAAAAGGATGTGTGTGAAATACTGGTGGAAGTGTAGCATCCACACACCCTTGTAAGTGTATATATCAGCCAGTGAGTCTGAAGAGAGACTAGCTATCATATGTTTGTGCATGCTTCCCTGTGAGGAAACCAACTGGCAAGACTGGTGCTAGTCTAATATTACAGACACCTTCTTAGAGTGTGATTCTATTCCTGCAGATTAATAACTTAGGTTGTGTGAAGCAAGGACAGTCTGTCTAGCAGACGGTGGGAACAGCATACATACAGTACAATGTACGTACGTATGTGCTGCACATAATGTAACCAAACAACCACACTGTTTTGGCCTACATTTTCACAAGTACCCCGGAAATTCATTTGTACTCCAGATGTTCACCTAAAAGCTTACAATCATGTGTGGTTATTAATTTGTTTTGTCAGCTGGGTAGCTCACAGTATGGGAGATCTGTGTTATTTTTCTCTCTAGTGTTTCTATGGTTACTCAATATTTACACTTTTTTTAGAGACCCTGTATCAGACTAGACAGATTGGACTTTACAACAATTTGATAAACTGTTATTATAGCTCATGGGAAGTGCTCAAATGTTTTGAAGCAAACTCTGCAAGATTGACGATACATGAATATCTTTTTTATACAGTAAATGTAGTTGTGATGAAGAATGAAAAACAACATACATGGATGTGATATTTTAGAAATAACGATGTTTACAATCATAAAAAAATGTAAATGTTGACAAAGACAAGAAGATATGAGTGCATTTTATTAAGGTTACATGTATGTACTACACATTATGCATCAGAGGAGGGGTAAGGAAAAGAAATTATTCAGAACAAAGAAAGACACGCAAAAGGAGAAGAGGAAGAAGAAAAAGAACAAATATTATAATGTGAAAAAAGAAGAGAAAAATCTTTGTATAAAATATCATGTTCTTCATCCTTTTTGATCACATGCTGTATGCCTCTGCTCCCTGTCCCTTCCTGTGGTGGGGGAGAAAGTGATAGAAATTATTGACTTAAAAATACAGACAGGCAGATGATAAGATCATGCAGGTATTAATTTCACATAGAAGGACAATCATGCCATGGACACAACAGCTCAGAGGAATTGGCATAGGGAAAGGGAAAGGGAAGAAAGGGAAGGAGCCGCAGTTTAAAACTGTGGTATATTTGGTCCAGTTCAGCATGAAACATGATGCATTAGCCTAAAAAGCATCATGTTTCATGCTGAAATGGACAAAATATACCACAGTTTAAAACTGCGGGTCCTTCCCTTTCTTCCCTTTCCCTTTACCTGTGCCAATTCCTTTGAGCTGTAGTGTACGTAAAAAGCCTTTTTTGGCAAAGTAAAAATTTGTAAACAAAAGATACAATAAAACATGTCTTTGTTTTTGATGTGTGAGCCCAATCCCTGCAAGAGCCCTGCTCACTTGTATGTTACCACAGTCTGTTAAGGAATGCATGCATGTCTGATCTGAAGATGACACTCAGACTACATACTGTATCTGTGTGCTATCACATACAGTTGTGTTTGCGTATAGGATACTTCATGTCAAGCAAGGAATACTTGTGATTCCATTCAAGCTTGCTCACCAGAGTAAGGGTCTATGGTACCATCGGTCAGGAGATTCATGTAGGCCTATAGCCTTTAGGAGCTCATTCTCTGGCAACTACTCTTGCCAATGAATGGTAACCTACAGTGTAGAGTCTTGCAGAATGTCCACATGCAAAAAGTCAATACCAAAACTCCATGAAGAAACGTTGTATGAAGAACCATCGTATATTGTGAACATGGTACAGAATCCACTCACTAAAGATCTATCCCAAAACTGTATAAAGCAACATACACTGACTCCAGCTCAAAGGAATTGGCATAGGGAAAGGGAAAGGGAAGAAAGGGAAGGAGCCGCAGTTTTAATCCGTGGTATATTTTGTCCAGTTCAGCATGAAATATGATGCTTTTTAGGCGAAAGCATCATGTTTCATGTTGAACTGGACAAAATTTACCGTGGTTTTTCGGCTCCTTCCCTTTCTTCCCTTTCCCTTTCCCTATGCCAATTCCTTTGAGCTGGAGTGTAGTTGCACAGATTGCTATTGCGCATGTTGTTGTTTTCGATTGTCTGCTGTCTTCGGCGAGAACGCGCTAGTTTAAGTTAATTCATACACAGGTCACTCCAAGCTCTGCCCAGCAATATGACATATCATTAGTAAGCATCCCTATACGCACAACAGACCGTGATTCTTTATAATGTTCAAAACAATGCCCCGACCCTAGTTTCTTTATACACCTATGATATGTCATTAATAAGCGTCCTCACGCAGAATTTGATTGTATGGCAATCCCAACATTTAGCTTTACAATGAATTTTGTGTACATGCATGTGGACACAGAATCAATCATCCTGAGCCGCCACCCCCCCCCCCCCCCCCCCCCCCATGGGAATTTCCCCACTGGATAGCAGACTACATGGAAGCTAAACAGCCTACTTCCTAGAACATAGGCTATACCCACAGAGGTAGCCTAGCTTCCAAGCTTTTTGAACACTTTATAATCTAATCCAAACTGGAAAATAGAGTCTAGAACTCATGAGACGTATCACTTAAATTATTATCTTCTTTTCTTACAGTATTAGGCCAAGCTAAAAAAAACCACACATCGTGAGTGAGAATCATACTGCAACCAGACTCCTTTATTGAATTAGTTTGTTTAGAAAAAAATGCGTAAAAGCCTGAAAGCCAGGCTAGCATGAAAGGTGGCAGAAGCCCAGAGACAGTTGTATTGTATGGTATTCTCAAACATGTACTGTGCATGTATACAGCTCTCCAAACAATGCCCTGGGTAATGCCCTGTACATCCAGGCTGCTGGAGATGGACAACAAATGTAAATGAAGCCACGGAAGTTATTGGAAGCATGGACCTAGCTAACTAGGCCCATGGTACTTAGAATCACACCTTTGGTATACAATGGGTAAGACTTCCCCCTTTTCCCATTTGCTACTTAAGCTGAAGTGGGGTGTAGACAGTAGGTAGCTGGTCCTGCAGTCTGGGGAGACAGGCAGGGTACTGGACCTCATTGTAGATTTAGATAGAGACAGAGTACATGGATAGAGCGTTGGAAATTGAGATACACTACAGCTCAAAGGCATTGGCATAGGGAAAGGGAAGAAAGGGAAGGGGCCGCAGTTTTAAAGGGCATATTCTGTACTGGGAAGGCAAAAAAGCCTTCAAAATGTAATTGTTAGCAATCTTCTTGCCAATGGTCTTAAATTCATGTATTTGCTGTTTTAGAAGCTTGCTGAAAGTTATTTGCCCTCAAATGATCTACATTTGGAGTAATGAGTGATTAAATCACAAATCCTCAAAGTGTTCGGCCCGAACATTGTGAGGATTTAATCATTAATCATTAATTACTCCACATGTGGATCATTTGAGGGCAAATAACTTTCAGCAAGCTTCTAAAATGGACAATACATGAATTTAAGACCATTGACAAGAAGATTGTTAGCAATTACATTTTGAAGGCTTTTTTGCCTTCCCAGTACAGTATACATGTATGCCCTTTAAACCGTGGTATATTCTGTCCAGTTCAGCATGGAATATGATGCTTTTTAGGCTAAAGCAATTCCTTTGAGCTGGAGTGTATAGAGTGAAGATGACTTGTATGAAGGAGAAGAAAAAAAGGAAAGGGAAGAAAGATGAAGGAGAAAAGGGCAAAAAAAAGAAGGTGGAAAAGGAGATGGAAAAGGTGAAAATAAGGAAAAAAGGAAAGGGAAAAGATGGTGGATGAGGAGAAAAAAAGGAAGAAAAAAAAAATGTATGCATATGGGCCCAGATATTTGTTTGGCATCTACTCTATGTAGACTTGCTCATATCAATTCCTAAAATGCATTGCTGCAGTTTAATCAAAATGCAATCAAAATGAGAAAATACACATGTATTTACAGAATGTGTATCTACATGTACACTGTAGGCTCATTTATGCTAGAAGAATCTTATGGATTTGTTTTAATCCTCACACTGAGTTATGTTTTGTATATATGTGTATGGCTGAATATGTACATTATAATTTCAACACGCATTTTATGCACACACCCTAGACAGCCAGTGGTAGTACTAGGAGTGGAGATTGAGCATGGGTTTGGCATTGGAGGAGGGATTCAGTGTCTGTCACCTGTACGGCTCATGTAGGAACGCACACAGCCACCTGCTCATGTATGTAGCCTCCCTCAAGGCTCTGGGCGTATTCCCCTATTTGCACGATATGGCCTATGTATGCCCCAAAGTATAAATTGATTATTTAAATTTCAGCTGCCATGAATATTAGCTATAAATGTGAGAGTATATTAAAAACAAGATGAAGTTTTACAGTAGGTGTGATTTAAACAAATATTTTCTTCACATCAATTAAAATGATACATACAATGTACTGGTATAGGAATAAGTGCTCAAAATTACATGGACTTTTTCTGCAGTCAATCTCTAATTTGTGAATGTGAATAAAATAATTCTAGCTACCATGGCAAAAGGGAATTGTTATCCACTCAGGAAAAGAATTGTTGCTCTTTTGCAATAAGGAAGAGCACACGCTTCCCATTGTTTTCATCCTTTGTGGTACAGGTGACGATGGGTGTAAAAATTTTTGCAATATTTCTGGAGTGACAGTGTACACAGAGGCTTCATATTTTGTTTCCTTCCACATTCTTTCACTTTGACATTTCTGCCTTGAGCACAAAATTTGCTTTAATGGAATGTGAGATCCACAAAAAAGATGGCTGAAACTAACCAGCTGATGGGATTGTTAGCCTAGGTTTCAGGCTGCGGTCTGTTTATGCTTCCACTCTGCAATCACAACTGTAGTTTTGGTGCGTAGACTAGCCTGTGTTCTTCCTCCCCCAGGGAAGGTAGAAAAATGAATGGAACTTCAATAGTCTATGTGCTCAGACATAATGATGATCACAAAAGTGAACAATAAATAAACACTCTAGCTCAAAGGAATTGGCATAGGGAAAGGGAAAGGGAAAGGGAAGGAGCCGCAGTCTTAAACCACGGTATGTTTTGTCCAATTCAGCATGAAACATGATCCTTTAACCTAAAAAACATCTTGTAAAGTGTTGAACTGGACAAAATATACCGTGGGTGAAAACTGCGGCTCCTTCCCTTTCTTCCCCTACCCTTTCCCTATGCCAATTCCTTTGAGCTGTAGTGTACCAGCCGCGCTCCGCAGCCTGGGATTGAGGCTAATGGGATTCCTCCTCTTTGCTCAGTTTGAAGAAATGATTGACAAGGGCATTCTTGGGGCCCAAGCCCCCTTTGACCTCTGTAAATATACAACTTCTCTGACTATTAGCAACCAGATGTTCTGTATGGCAGTAAATTCAATACAGATAGAAAAATAAAATATTTTCCCCTCAACCTGTGGAATGTCAAGAGATTTGAACCACAAATCTGATCCTTTGAAATTTCATATAAAATGTATAAAACCATGTAGACATTTAAAATATATGGTAGACATATTGCATAAAATATCATGCTCATATGTTGTGTGGTAGTCACAAAATAGACTTGAAAGCAGTACCATGTATATCATCTTTTAAGAAATTTGTTTATCTTTCAGACTCTTGATCAAGAGGCATTCCCAGCTCTTATGACCATCTTTAGTCATTTACTTCTCTTGATTGTTCAATATTGGTAATATAACTGACACAAAACATTGATAATTATTGTGTGGGAGGAATTTCCATTAGAACAGGAATGTTGTCTTACTTCCAGTAATAAAGATGGCATACTTGATCTTGGACAGGAATGATTTTTGAATAAATGATGATGAGTCAACAGTCATTTATCAGCATGAGCCTTGAATTTTTTTTTTTTTATAAAATTACTGTCAGTAGGCCATTTTTTTTTTTACAAACTTAATTTTATTTTTACAATGTGCCAGCACAGGTGCCAATACCAGTGAATTTGCAGAACTAGTTAAAATGGTCATAATCAATATCAAAATTAATACCAGGTGACCCAAACTGGAATATATGTATCGTTACTGTTCCGCCTATTGTTTGTAGCCCTTATCACTCTCATAGTGTCTCAAATAAACTGATCCAAACCAAATTGGACAAATTGCTGCTACTCTGACCCATTACCAGTGAGAGGTACACTGTCATGTTCATGTTGCTATAAACATATTTTGATTGCAATAATTTGTTCTTCGTGATGCTGTGTACGTGTACGTGTGTGCCAATAAGCACATCCCATTTGGAGACCAGCCAGGCCTCATGTGTCTCCGTCAGACAATGTAGGACAATGATTGGATGCAAATCAGCATTTTTGCATCAGCTTGAATCGCAGTGAACTGCTGTTAACACGCTGCTGTAGATACTGCCAGGCCTGTGTTGCTGAGAGCGGCTCTCAGTCGATGGCAGCTCATAATTTCCCATTCCGAGTGGCGCATGCACCGTACACTTCATTTATTCCCCCCTTTCCTCTGTGAGCCCTCGTTGACAAGTGTCGGTCGGTGCTGGGGGTTGTGTGAAAGGGCGCAAACAATGTGTAGGCCCAATCAGCCGCTCGTCACGGCTCCCTCACCCAGGCGGCTGACAAGAGTGCTGGAGGGGTCGTCGTGACAACCAGCTGTGGATATACGGGAGGGGGACGGGTATCGATCCAGAAGCATTATGAATATTGAAATGTATTCTTCTTATTTCTTTCGGGGAATGAAAAGGGGATAGCCACCTTGCACATATTGAAGCATGTACATGCATGTCATGATGGTTCTTCATCAGTTAGTAGTAATAAATTCTGGTAGCTTGTAGTAGAAGTATTTTATTGTTACACTGTATGCTTGGTAGCATACAGTGTAGGAAAGTTTCATGAAGCTTCATTGAAGTGGATTGCAAACGTACTGTATGTACATGTACATGTAGCATTAAAATGTACCAGGGGGAAGGCTTTGATTGAGATGGTTTTGATACTGAACATATATAGCATTAGCAGTAATTTCAATTGTATTGACATTTTTTCATTTCAAGGACTTACACTACAGCTCAAAAAAATTAGCCTAGGGAAAGGGAAAGGGAAGAAAGGGAAAGAGCCGCATTTATTAACCGTGGTATATTTTGTCCAGTTCAGCATGGAACATGATGCTTTAGCCTAAAAAGCATTGTGTTTCATGCTGAACGGGACAAAATATACTGAGGTTTAAAACTGCAGCTCCTTCAACTTCTTCCCTTTCCCTTTGCCAATTCCTTTGAGCTGGAGTGTACATGTTGTTTCTTTCCTCATCATTTGTTGTACAGTTTTCTAATGTTTCCATTGACATAACTTTATTCAAATATACAAACATGTTGTGATTTTGTTACAAACATGTTTGAGATTTTGTTACAAAAATCCTGCTGCTCAAATCTACATGTAGCTTTTGTGATGTTACAGTCCTCTTTTAAAATAAAAGTAGGTGACCAACACTGTACAGCTTGTAATGTTATGCTTTGGGTAGCTTGGCAGTTGTGAAAGCCAGTGTTGCAATCATTTGTCCAGAGATTCTATAGAATGGCAGCTGGCTGAAAGTTCCACGAATAGTGGAGATCGGGCGATGATGCACAACTCGGTCACTAAGCGTAACACTTGTGAATATGAATGCTTTGTATTTTGTGTTGATAGAGCTGCTACGTATTTGTACAATCTTACGGACTTGCTAGCAGTGCTAAACCATTATACGTATAATACAATTTTTGAAGCACACCAAAGACAGTGCTGATAATAATGACAACAGAGGAGTGGTTAGATAATCCTATGTAGGGGATTAATTGTGTAAGCCCTATCTCCCTCTCCCTGCCTCCCTCCCCCCCACCTGTACATCCATGGAGATGTAGCCTGCCTTCCATGCTGTCAGACATTTCTGATCCAAACTGACAAATAGAGTCTAGTATTCTAAGACTAGTCACTGTATCATTCTCCTCTTTTCTCAGTCAGGGGAGCCAGTGAAGAAAATTGAGAATGATTAGTCTACTGCTGCAGACCCTGTTATAGAAACGTTTATTTTAGAAACGCCCAACAGCCTGGACGCCAAGTCACCTGTACGTCCATGTATGTATCTGAGGAGCTGAGATCAATACTGCGCTGGCATGGGCAAGAAAGGTCACCTCCAGCAGATGTCAAAAACAAGGCTTCATCGGCGTGGACCGTGGACGCTGCTGTTTGGCGATGCAGTCAGGCGGATGGTCACGTGACCTGCCTATTGATTATATTTGCGCTCATTGAGACACCTTTGCTAAATCTGGACTAGTTGTTTTATTGTACTGTTTGATCATTTCCATTTTTCTGGAATATGGGTAGATGGAGACAAAGCAACTGGTTCCTGCTCCATAGAATTGTTTGTATTTGTGCTCATTTGGTGCGTTTGCATTTGCCTGATTTGATAAAATAGCGAGCTAGTTTGCTGATATTCGGGAAACTAGCCTGAAGAAGTTGCAATAACGTCTCCATTAGCTCGAAAACTCGGGCTACATGTCAACGTAAGCACAAAACTTAGGGTGCATAAATTAGCTTGATGTTCGCGCATGGGTCAATATAACAATGGTTATTTGAGCATAGTGGATGTCAGCAAAAAAAAAAATGGTGTGGTGTGCTACTTTTCAAACCCGATATTACAAAATGCATACAGGTACCCTGGCTTGAGCGGAGTTGCGCAGTATATCTAATGATGATTTTTTTTTGTCCCAAGGGGCTCTTTTACTATTTGCTGGGGCTCATTTTTGCATCATACTGTAAGGGCTTTATCGCCCTGAGATTTGCATAGTTTTCTTACTGGTTGATGTGCAATTTTTAAGTACATGTATTTGACCGCCGGTCAATGCGAGGCGCATCAACGGTCTATTGTTGGTCAAGTACCTGGATACGCGGGCTATTAGTGTTGTACCATTTATGAGCAGATTTCAGTTCGTGCGCTGCACTGACCATAGGGTATTTAAATCCCTACTTACTACAATTTTGTATCACACCTGACGAAGTGTTGCAGAGGCGCACGAAAGGTAGTGATCTTTTTGATTCCATTTACCTTACATTGCGAGACAAACGATTATCAGTAGCCATTTATCCGCATTGAGTAACAAATTTAGCATTACATGTATTATCTTACAACATACAGTACGTTAAATGTGTTTTCTGTACATGTACATTAGGTACTATGCCTATAGATGTCGCCCATATTGCAATCATTTCAGCTTTATGAGGCAGCAGTCAGGGGGACAGGTGTTTAGTGGATATGACTAGCTATGTACGTATGTAGATGTCATGTGTGTTTACATTGTTATTGCTTGCTTTCCACATATATTCCCCCACAGTGTAAAACCTGTTATTAGGCAGCCTGCAGATGGGAGAGAGAGACTGAGAGAGAGAGAGGAGGAAAAAGAGCAGCCTAAATTACGCAGCTAGCATCATTATGTGCCTTGCCCCATCAATAATTGTCCAGACGTTATTGCATGTTTCCATTAAGGGGCCCAGCCGTTTTTGGCCGCTTTTCGCATTGTTGTCTTTGCCCTTCTGTCAGCGCTGTCTCACCCAGTCGGAACTTCCCCTCTGATATCCTCACTCACTCACTCACTCACTCGTTCTCTCTCTCGGACCATCTTGCAGTTCTCTCTTTTTTTTCTCTCTCTTTTGATCCTTTGGTCTGCTAGACACCTCTTGCCCTTGTCTCCTCCACACATGTTTCCCCTTGCTGCAGGAATACACTACAGCTCAAAGGAATTGGCATGGGTAAAGGGAAAGGGAAGAAAGGGCAGGAGCTGCAGTTTTAAAACCGTATATTGTATCCAGTTCAGCATGAAGCATGATGCTTTTTAGGCTTAAAGGTGATATTCATAGGAAATAAAATCAAATAAATATAGTTTATTTTATAATTGAATGAGTTATTAAAGCGATTTATGCAGCTAACATGCCATGAAAGTGTTCAGTTTTGTGTTCAATGAAAGTCAAATTTTACTAAATTGACTCTCTTCCTGACCTACGAAATCGCCTCAGGGAAAGTGGCGTTGTGTGTATGTCACACCGGGATACGCCTCACAATGACCATTGTGTATCACACCTGTTAATCCACTAGCAACTGCCATCACAGTTTCATTAACAATGCATGATGCTTCTGGCGGAAAAGAAGCTGCGGATTGGCATGTTTGATGCACAATAACGCATCCCTTTTCTTACGTCAGACCTAAAGGCCGTTTCGGATGACAGTAGTGCAAATTTGACCGAGAATACGGTGATTGTTTTCACCCTAATTTTGCTTTTTGGAAAGTGATATATTGTTTGAATGTCTTCCGAGCTCATTGTATGTCTTATACAGTTGTAAGCTTTCTTTAGATGAATATCTTCATATTTTTGGATTTTCTATGAATATCACCTTTAAGCAATGTGTTTCATGCTAAACTGGAAAAAATATACTGTGGTTTAAAACTGTGTGTCCTTCCCTTTCCCTTTCCCTATGCCGATTCCATTGAGCTGTTGTGTTCATACATGTAGCTAAGGTTCCATCATTGATCAACCACATAGGCCTGTACAACTGTATGGGCTTGAAGGCAGGAAATGCTGAATATTTGTTTTGTGTAACCCCTACATTACCAGGCCGTGAAACTCCTTAAACTACACATCTTTATGCCAATGGTAATGTGAGAGCTTGATGTTTCATTGTTTCTTGATATGAAAATTATTAATCATGTATGTGTACTTTAGATATTAAAGGTAAATTTCGGCAGCTCTAATGGAAGAACCATTTTTCAATATTTGTTAAAAAAAGCACAATTGTAAAAAGGCTTATGCATACCCATCTACTGGAGCTTGACATGTTAATCTAAATTTCCGTACACCTACCTGTACATGTGCTGTATGATGAAGGTCTTATTGTCATTGATACAGTGTGGCGGATAAATAGACAAGTCCCAGGATCTTTTCTGTCTCTTTGCAATTTGTATGACTTTCCATTGAAAGTGGCCAGCTGGTATATGTGCATCAATATGCTTTTCACACTGGCAAAAATTAGCCCCGTACTATCCTTAGCCCCGTACTATCCCTAGCCCCATACTATTTTTTGAAGCTTTTCACACTGGCATTTCTTAGCCCCGTACTATTTCTTAAACCCGACTAGCTTTTCACACTGTTCTCACTCGAAATCGTTAGCCCCGGACTTTCTCGACAGCTTATGAATATTTATGAGTGTACGTCTTGCACATCGGCTCTTTACCACTCCGCATCAAGGTCACTCGCCCGTCGGGCCTTATCTGATTGGTCTCGGCGTTTCGGCCTTGAGAGCTGACATCGCATTTCCTTAGCCCCGTACTATTTTTCGTTTCTGTTCACACTGGCGCTCTTAGCCCCGGACTATTCGGCTTGGCCCTGCAATTGCGGTGTTAGCCCTGCTTTTTTGCAGGGCCAAATAATCCCGGATTATTGGTGGGGCTAGCCTACTTTGGTAAAAACCAATGTGAACAGAAAGTGGTCTAAGCTTAGCCCCGTACTATAGGTGGGGCTAAGGCCCCCCCCTTAGCCCCACCTATAGTACGGGGCTAAGGAAATTTTTGCCAGTGTGAAAAGCATACAAATGTCTAGCTAGGGTAAGGGGTGAGAGGGGGGATGGATGAGGGAGGGGAGGGGAGGGGAGGGGAAGGGAGAGAAAGGGGGAGGGGTGGGGGTAGGGATGGAAAGAGGAAGAGGATTAGGAAAGGAAGAATGTGGGATATAGGGAGGGATAGGAATTGAATGGATGGTAAGGAAAGGAAATGGATGATGGTTTGAGAGGGGAAGAATATACCATGAGGAGCAGAGAGATGTGTGTGTGTGTGTGTGTGTGTGTGTGTAAGTGGGTGAGAGGAGAGAAAGGCACAGAGAGAGAGAGAGAGAGGAGGGATATTGGAAGGAACAGACAGAGAAAGATTACATGGCAGATAGAAAAACATGTAGACACAGTGTGAAAAAGACAGAAAGAGAGAGACAGAAAGATAGATAGATAGATAGATAGAGAGAGAGAGAGAGAGAGAGAGAGAGAGAGAGAGAGAGAGAGAGAGAGAGAGAGACAGAGACAGAGACAGAGACAGAGAAGAGGAGAGAAGATGGAGAGGGAAGGAAAGAAACAAAAGAGACAAGGAAGGAGACAGGAGCTACATGTAAATAAAGAGAGGCCCGCTCATGATGATACCGCCTATCCCAATTGATCCGCTCCAATGTACCCTGCAAAGCCATCTCTGAACAAGCCCTGGCTAATAAACGGTATGCTTCACCCAACACCTTAATCCCTATCCAAACCATCATCATCCCCCGCCAGTCAGAGCCAACATTACATTATGTTTTTAAAGACAGCCAGTCCCTTTTTCAGATGACCACAAAACCATCGAAACATTGGCAAAACATATAGAGAAGTGTTAGCAAGCTCTATATTCATCATTTGAAACTGATACGTAGTGTAAAATTCAAATAATGCACGTAAACAACGTCTGATTAGTAGTCTTTACCTCAGGCTCTTAGCAGTTTATGTTGAAATATCTGCTTTATTGATTAATCTGTTTACTAAATTATAAAACGCATTATGAAAAAAATTGTTCTATGGAAGGAATCATCTCCAAAGTTTGGTAGTTACTCAAAAAATAAGGATTTCACACACGCATAATAATCACATAGATACTGTAACAAAGACTAATACTTTTTTCGTTGCACAAAAAAAGTTGGTTTGAAATTTAACAGCTGACATTTTTTACATATACAGAGAGCTTCAACATGCTTTATTCTTAGAAATGGTCTTGAATCACACTTTCTTCAATTTACGATCGTGATAGACGATTTCAAATTTTAAGCTTGCAAAAGGGACGGACCATCTTTAATGTTAATTAATGTCTCTGGGGCTGGGCACAATGTGAAGTATGTGTTTTATGTATGAGCAATACTTGCTGAAGGGAAAAGAGTGCGAGCCACTCAGATGTTTGCTTGCATTGTGGGACATCATTTATTAATTTATACTTAGTTTAAAAAAAAAAAAATTGAAAATAATAACTTAACAGTCAAAACTCATATTAAGCTGAAATTAACATGTCATAGAGTCAAAGGATGTCAAATTTGGGGGGAGCAGGTTTGGGACATTTCATCATTAAGTATTCTTGTAAATAATCCTTTAAATGAGATTTTCACTTTTGGACAAATGAGGACCATCCAGTCTGTGTGTATCAGATCATCTATTCAGACTGCATGATATTATTGGAGATGTTGTACAGGAGATTAAGATGACACAGTTATGCTTTTATACAACTTGTAGGCATACTTTATATCAATGAATGTAAGAACTGATGCATTGCCACAGTAACTACTAAAAACCAATAGGACACTCCTTGGTGCAAATCAACCATACAAAGTTGTGTAGTATGATTCCAATAGGTGGAATGGATTCTGAATCTATTACATTTGTACTTGAAGTTGCTGCTAGTCAGACTAATCTTGAGCTAGGATATACACTCCAGCTCAAAGGAATTGGCATTGGGTAAAGGGAAAGGGAAGAAAGAGAAGGCACCACAGATTTGAACCGCAGTATATTTTGTCCAGTTCAGCATGAAACATCATGCATTAGCCAAAATACCATCATGTTTCATGCTGAACTGGACAAAATATACCGCGGTTCAAAACCACGGCTCCTTCCCTTTCTTCCCTTTCCCTTTACCCGATGCCAATTCCTTTGAGCTGTAGTGTATCTGAACGCAACATGCACTGAACCTGTTGTCTGGTTGCAACGTGTCCGTCTTGAAATTGGTTAAAACACCCTCTCATTGACCCCGTTCATACACCACATACTATAGCCGCAAAGTAAGCGCAACATTTGCAGCGATTTCGCCAATATGCCTTATCAATAGCTGCTTATATGACAGGAGTCACTCAAATAATGTAGTTTTTGTTTCCTCCTTTTTTCCGGCAATTTTGCTGCTACTTTGCGGCTCGAGACCTAGGAAAAAAATCTTGTAATATTGCCGTAAGTGAATCTTATAAACCGTGTCTTCAAAAATGTTGCTGTTTATTCATCAAAGCTTGCATGTATTGCTTATAGCAGAATACGTCATCATGCTTCATGTACACTCCAGCTCAAAGGAATTGGCATAGGGAAAGGGAAAAGGAAGAAAAGGAAGGAGCCGCAGTTTTAAACCGCGGTATATTTTGTCCAGTTCAGTATGAAACACGATGCTTTTTAGGCTAAAGCTAAAGCATCGTATTTCATGCTGAACTGGACAAAATATACCGCGGTTTAAAACTGCGTCTCCTTCCCTTTCCCTTTCCCTATGCCAATTTCTTTGAGCTGTAGTGTAGCTAGGCGTGTGGGCAGATTCCACTGTATCCAAAATACCGCAATATTACAGATTTTTCAACGTATATGAAAGGTGTTTGAAGAGGCTCGACGGAAACTTGCTTACCGATGTGCAATGGTAGTATTAGGATATTATGGTACAGTATGTGAACGGGGCTATTGTAAGAGCCCAGACGACAGATCCAGCCATCCTTCCACTGCATGTCAGGCTCTTTCCTCTTCCCCTTTCCTCATCACCTGGGAGTGGGGGAGGGGGCTGTTATATAACATCCTAACGGTCACCTCGTTAAGTCATTAGAGAGTTGTCTCTGAGCAACATGTATAGAATGTACCTCCCCATCAGGCAAAGGTCTGTTACACAAATTTTCTCCATTAGTTGATTGAATAGTAATCAAGGGGCGAATGGCCTTGTTAAAAACCTGACAAGTTGTTTGATTGTGGGAACGTGTTGAAACCAGATTGTGGCAGTCAGTAGTACAGAACATGCAGGTTGTGTACACATGTATACAGCAATACAGTAGGTCTATTTTACAGGTCTGTTAATTTCACATTAGCCAATAAACAATATCAATAGAAATTGATGTGAGATACAGAGATACAAATCATTAGGTGCAATTAGGTGCAAATGCTCAGACATGTGCACTGTATGCTGATAATCAGTTTTGATATCACATGTGTGTGTATTGGTGAAGCCTGCTCAAAACTGAGAAATATTATTTGAAATACCCCCCTCTACTGTTACTAGCTCAGCACATTACAAGAAATAATCATACTTGTGGAACTGCTCAAGCATAATGGAATTGGTAATGAGACAGTCATCAAAACATTAAGAAGGGAGATACAGTACACATACACCTGAACTTGTAGATCATTTTATTCAACACTACTGTGGAGGTGATGGTGAAAGTAGGAAAGATATCATAAGTTACTATATTCAATATATATTGATATAATATTGAATTGACTCTTTCACTATCACATGTAATAGATGTTCAACAATAGGGTTGTAGGATGTGTGAATTATGAAATGAGGGTGGATTCAAAGGAATACACAATTTTTATCTCACTTTTCCTTCAAATATTGTAGGGGCTATGACTCTTTGCTGATTTCTTCTAAGTTTCATATCTTTTCTTGCAAATTATGGATTGTACTACATGTACATGTACCTTCAATGGTTTGTTCAGTTTAATTTTGTTGTTCAGATAATATGTCTCTTGCAAAACTGTACATAATGAATTATCACAGTACTTGTGTCACTATGTACATGTATCTGATCAAACTTATAGGTTAACCCTCTCAGTACCATCCATTGAAAGTCGCATGGGAACTATGCCACAGTGTATTGCCCATGGGACTGAATGAGTTCAATCGGCAAACAGATTTCCTTTTACCTCGGATGTGCTCCTTGACGTATCTGTCATCATGGAAGGGACAGAAGAAGAGAAGTCGCACTTGCATCAATTAGCCAGCTGGCCAATTAAGGGATGGGGATGGGGGGTGGGGGGGGGGGGGGTACATACATGTACACACTCCGACAAATAGGCTTCCTGAAGGAACTGTTTGGAGGTCCTTTTTGCTGAAACTAGAGAGTTGCTGCAATTTAAAGAGCACTTGAAAAGCTTGTCAGTATTTTCTCTCTTTTCCTGTGCACGCATGTGTGTGTGTGTGTGTGTGTGTGTGTGTGTGTATGTATGTGTGTGTGTGTGTGAGTTGTTATTGATGGAAATGGTCATCGGACAGTGCTTTACCATGGTTTACATAATTACGATATTCTAGTGATTTGTTCTTACATGTAGTCACCTGATAGTATAAACCTGCATGAGTTTCCTGCAAGATGATAATTTGTTGGCATCCATTTACACCGACCGGGGGGATTCCATTCACCTTGGCCATGTGGCATATGTTTTCATTTATTGTAACTTACTATCAATAGTACATGTAATTACTATGGCAACAGGTGCAATGATATGAGCTTTGGCTGTTGCCATGGTAGTTACCATTATTGATGGTAAGTTACAATAATAAGCCAGCTCATAATTGCAATCTGCGAATGAGCAGATTATTGCTGGTAGAAAAGGTCAGTGGCACTACACACAGTCACTGTCACTGAAAGTGTGTTGAGCTTAATGCACTTAAGCAGCTAACTAGGCTTAGAAAGGTAAAGTAGATGACAGAATATTTTTTAGAAGTATATGTTTGTACACAAAGATAATGTACTTGGAAATAATGATTCCCCCCCCCCCCCCCAACTGTTATATACCTTTTCACAGACAGCTTGTTACTACCAAGACCAGAGTGTTTTAATACTGCTTAAAATAGTTCACACTTTATTTTGAGTGTGTTTAGAGTGGAGGAGGGGGATAGGTGGCAAGGGGAGAATAAAAGAAAGTGAGTTTTCTGAACTGAGCTGAAAAGAGGACTGCTAATAAAATCCATGTGGTCATTTGTGTAATATGCAACACTGCCCTCTTGTGTTTATAATGAGCAGCATCCATACTGCCTCTGTGGTGTCTTTCATTAAAAATGTACCACATAGTTTCCTGGTATTTCGAAGAAGCAATGTATCTAGGGATCTACATGTACTAACAGAACTTTCACATTATTTTCCTTTGATTATAAACAATGTGGAAAAGGGCCTGTCTACAGTAATGGGTATATTTCTGTTACATTTACTGTAACATTTGCATAAATCTCTTAAATTCCAATTATTTCTTTTGTCTCTTAAATAAACCAGCCAATAATAATAAAATATCCAAGAAATATATTGTTTTGTACGCTTCAGAAAATTTGCTACAGCACGTTGGTAACGGGACAGACGAGTTTGTAACACACTCGTCTGTCCCATTACCACTGTGATATGGCAAATACATGTATGAACAGGCTTAGTTTGGAAATATATAATAATGAACATTCAGAGCAGGATTTTAGCTGAAGTTATTTTGGAGGAAATTAATTCAACACTTTGTCATATTTTTGTGGTGCAAGGTGGTCCTAATTTCAAATGATTCAGTTGTGCCAAAAAAATTCCCTTTATTGTAGACAGACCCACAAGCATCTTAAGAGTTTTTATATACTGCACTGTTGTCAATCATTGCTGGGAAATTCAGTTGCCTTCAGTTGTAAAGCCAAACTTGCAGCTCCTTCCAGAGGAGAATCTCAAGTGAAAGCATGAAATAATAATCCATTTGATGAAGTATCTGTACATTACTGTAGGTGATTGCAGCAAGCAATGATATTGACAATGCCATGCAATGCAATGGACTTAAATCTGCCACGCGTGTTTCACATCGTTATAAACCCCCTAACACACTCAGAGATGTGCACATATGCTTGTATGTTTTATAAATAGTCATTACCCTCCCCTAAATTCCTGTTATGACAGCAACTGTTTCTAATGATAGTTTTCTTAATTAGCCCCATGATTACATGTACATGAAGTAAAGACCATATGCTGTAATGCTTGCTTGCACATGGTACCTTAAAGATGGACCATCCCTTTTACAAACATCTGCAAACTTCATGAAAGTTTGCATACATTAGCATGTATCTTTGGGAAACCACCTCTCTCTCAAGTCTGGTGCAGTTTTGTAAGAAACACCAACCTGAAATTGTTTTTGTCATCTTGGAATGGAATTTAACAATGTTTTGTGGCCTTCTGGGAAAGAACCTTGATATAAAACTAGTAAAAGACTCTGACGGAAGATACATGAAGCTAAGATCATATTAATCAATCAGACCAATCAATTGGCATACATGTATTTTTATCCCTTTTTTCAGAATACCAAGTAACTTCAGCCAAGACAGATTAAGCCTTCTGTTTCGTCCAAAATGTGCCTACACGTATTACATATTTGAAAGAAAACATTATGAATGAATAACAAATCAACAGGAGAAAATTGAGACATGTTTGGTAAAGACTTACCCTAGCATATCATATAATTGAAGATTAATCAGTTCCCATTTTAAAGTGCAATTAACTCAAAATTGAGTTATTCCCCTTTGGCATACACATACATTATGCACTCGTTGTGATTGTGGCTTTTGATTGGTTCAGCATTTTGATTGATTTAGCAAGCAAACAATACACCATTTCCTCTCACTGCTGGAATGGATTCTTGTGGTTTAAGATATTGAATGCAGTATCACAGAATGTTTTCTTTTCATTTACTGAATGCTTAGTTTTGTCTGAGAATGATGATAAAACTGTTTGACAGTTTGGGGAAGAAATTCTTGTTTTTTTTTTCTTCTGAAATCAGGATGTGAATGTTTTGTAGAGAAACCCTAGTTTTCCTCAAAAGGCATTCCCATTAATCCTCCCACATAAATTACCAAGAATGTCAGAAATATTCACAAGAATGTACACACAATTTAGATGTTGAAGTTCTTAGACCATTGATCATTAATATGTGATGAGTGTGAGGAGAGAGAAAATGAGCTAGAGGAAAAGATAGATAGAGAGAAGGATAGAGAGAGGGAAGAGAGAAAGAGAGGGAGAGAGAGAGAGAGAGGGGGGAGGGAGAGAAAGATACAGAGAGTGAGAGAGAGCAAGAGAAAGCGATATGAACAAAAGAAGAAGATTGACAAAAGTACATGTAAGAACAAAGGAATATAAAGCAAGAAGAGAATAGAGAAGAGAGGGCTGAGCATATTTTCTTTTAACACCACAGTTCTGCCATAATTGCAATAAAATTCAAGAAAGCCGGTGGTGAATGAGTCTAACTCTTCAGCGCACACGTACGCAGCCTAAGGTACTAATGCATTTTGGTATCCCACTAATTTTATGAATTTGAACCCTAAACCTAACCCTGACCCTAACCCAAACCCTAAACCTAATTCTAAAATCATGCATATATAGCTAGCAGTCAGCAGGCTCAGTTAGCTCAGCAATCTGAGCTGCGGCGCAAGTTAGACTTATCCACCAGCAGTTTTCTTGAATTTTATCGCGAGTATGGCAGAACTGTTGTGTAAAAAAAATTGGGGCACCAGTGATAGTAGCCTGGCTTTCAGTCTGTAGGGCTTTTTTCAATAAACAGGTCTGGCTGCTGTAGAGTTCCTTCTCTGGCTCGCCCAAACACAGGGAGAAAAAGGGTAGAAAGAAAGAATGACTAGATATGTGAGTACTACCCTTTTTAGTTTTAATTGAAATTGGCCCAAAGCCTGGAGGAAAGGCTTTGTGAGGAAGGCAAAGCCTCAGTTAAGAAAGGCCCAGATCTAATGAGGCCCAGCTATGGTAAAAGAAGGCCCAGTTCTAGTACAGGAAGGCCCAGCCAGCCCCAGTGAAGAAAGGCCCAACCCCAGTAAAGAAAGGCCCAGCCCCAGTAAAGAAAGGTCCAATCCCAGTAAAGAAAGGCCCAAGCCCAGTAAAGAAAGGCCCAGGCCCAGTAAAGAAAGGCCCAAGCCCAGTAAAGAAAGGCCCAAGCCCAGTAAAGAAAGGCCCAAGCCCAGTTTAGAAAGGCCCAACCCCAGTAAAGAAAGGCCCAACCCCAGTAAAGTAAGGCCCAACCCCAGTATAGAAAGGCCCAACCCCAGTATAAAAAGGCCCAACCCCAGTGAAGAAAGGCCCAACCCCAGTAAAGTAAGGCCCAAGCCCAGTAAAGAAAGGCCCAACCCCAGTATAGAAAGGCCCAACCCCAGTACAGAAAGGCCCAACCCCAGTATAGAAAGGCCCAACCCCAGTAAAGTAAGGCCCAAGCCCAGTAAAGAAAGGCCCAACCCCAGTAAAGTAAGGCCCAACCCCAGTATAGAAAGGCCCAACCCCAGTTTAAAAAGGCCCAACCCCAGTAAAGTAAGGCCCAACCCCAGTAAAGAAAGGCCTAGGCACAGTAAAGAAAGGCCTAGCCACAGTGTAGTTAGACCCAGCTCCAGTAAAGAATGGCATAGTTCCAGTATAGAAAGCCTGCCCTCAGTAAAGGAAGGCTTAACTCCATTTAGGCCCAGTTCCAGTAAGGCCCATTCCCAGTAAAGAAAGGCCCAGTCCAGTAAAGAAAAGCCTAACCCCAATTAAAGAAGGCCCAGCCCC
Source organism: Arbacia lixula (assembly GCA_963669155.1). Taxonomy (NCBI): domain Eukaryota; kingdom Metazoa; phylum Echinodermata; class Echinoidea; order Arbacioida; family Arbaciidae; genus Arbacia; species Arbacia lixula. The sequence continues at coordinate 10,795,020 of OZ022581.1, read as the reverse complement.
AGTTAGGGAAGGGTCAGCCCAAGAAAAAGAAAGGCCCTGCCCCAGTCCCAGTAAAGAAAGGCCCAGCCCCAGTAAAAGAAGGGTCAACCCTAGTTTGCCTCACCCCCAACGATGGATCCCCAGCTCCAGTGAGAGAGCCCCAGGGAGGGAGCCCCAGCCAGCCCTGACTGCTTGCCTGTGTGTCCTGGAAGGAGAGCAGGCTGCCCTAGTTTGACCTGCTGAGGTCAGGGAGCCCCTCGCTCCCATTGATTGCAGGCAAGGTCAGACACACTCCTTTGTTTGTCTGCTGAGCTGGGAGCACAGGGATCACTGGGATCAGCCACTACCAAAACCCAGGCAAGGCCTGCAATCTGTGTTCACAGCCTTGTCTGCTGGGGCAACACAGACCTCGCATTCCATGTTGATGTATTTTCATTGGGCTCCCCTATGTTATTTTGTGTGTGTGTGTGTGTGTGTGTGTGTGTGTGTGTGTGTGTGTGTGTATTAGAGAGAGAGAGAGAGAAAATGGGGTGAACTGAAAAGGAGAAGGGAAAAATATGGGGAGAGAGAACCAGAGAGAGAGAGAGAGAGAGAGAGAGAGAGAGAGAGAGAGAGAGAGAGAGAGATTGTAATCATCATTCTTCAGAGTTTTTTTTTAGGGACCTGCTTTCATTATTCTTCATGACGAGCCTTCTGTGTTATGTTTTCTCAATCAAGGGTGAAATGAGGATACTGCATTTAGAGATTATATTTTTGAAACAACAAACTGGCAGATATCAGAGAGAGAGAGAGAGAGAGAGAGAGAGTGCGAGGGAGACAGATAGAGAGATAGAGATAGATAGACATGGAAAGGCAGACAAACAGATATACAGACAGGTAGAGAGAAGGAAAGAGAGGAGCTGGGAGAGAAAGGAAGAAAAAGGAAAAGAAAGAAAGAAGAAAAAAGAAAGAGGAAAAGAGAGAAAGAAGAGAGGGGAACAAGAGAGATTGTATGTCCATGTGCTAGGCCTGTAGCTTGGAAGCCCAACAATCTGCGCACTGTTTGTGTCAGCCCTATCATGTGCATGTGCATTTGTGTATGTGTGTATGTGTGTGTTGTTGTGTATGCATAAAGACTTATTGTGTGTGGGGATATGTGCACTTGGGCTTGACCGTGTCATTAGGTTTTGGCAAGGCCTGGCTGGTGTGTGTATGTGTGTGTGTGTGTGTGAGGATTGAGTGTGCAGCGCGTGTGTGTGTGTGCGAGACCGAGACCGACTGAGAGAGCAGGCATTCATGAGGAAGAGAGAGGGAGAGGGAGAAAGAAGTTCTAGTGGGAGGGCATGTATGTTTGTATGTACAGTAAGCAGTGGCCTTCATTCATTCATTCATTCATTGGTTCGTCCGTTGGCTGGTTTGTCCCCGATTACCACCGCCTGGACGTTGTAGAGGTCTCCTGCAGCTGCCACACACACACACACAGAGACAACGGTTCAAAAGACGGTGAGCTCTGTGAGCCCTTCTCTTGCCCTGATTCATGTGCCGTAGACTGGTGATCTGGCTGGCCGGTTACTCGTCTCTGCCGTCTGTCTGTGCGTGGTGCCCTTGTCACACGGCTAGCCAGGAGTTCATGCTCGGGTGTACACACAACAAACGGCGGGGGACCCGTGCACGTCGCTGCTGCTCACCGTGACTCGGCGACTCACTCGCTCACGCAAGGAGAGAGACACAGAGCAGCGCGAGGGGGGGAAGGAAAAAGCCAAGCCAAGAGAGCGGGGAATATGCATGTCTGGATTGAGCCGAGGACTATGGGAGCGCTACAATGATTTGGTGTGTTTGTGCTGCCTCTACGTCGCTGAGCCCAAACCTGACGTTGGATTGATACCCAGGATTTGTAACCCCCTGCTCCAGGTTTGATTGTGTGGGACAGTATGGGAAATGCCCAGATTCACTCGCTGATTCAGGAAAACTACAACAGAGAGACGCAGAATGCACGGGTATGTATGTCTATCTGCTGTGTGGAGCCTGCGTACATAACGCTGCTGTGCTATGCATGTGTGTGAGTGCGTGAGTGAGTGCGTGAGTGAGTGAGCCAGCCAGGCCTCCTGGCAACCTCCCTGCCTGTACTTTGCTGCAGTAGCTCTGGCTGTGCAGCTAGCTAGCTACCCAGCTAGTCGGCCTAGTCTCGTCACTGTGCTAAAGGAATCTGTGCCGTTTCCTGCTGCTTTAATGCGCTAGGTTTCGACAACGTCAAGACAGCAGGCAGGCAGGCAGGCAGCAGCAGCTAGCCCCTGGTTCACTGCCAGCAGCGTAACCTTGCCATCACGAGGCGCCTGATTACGTGAACCAACCTTTTTCCTGGATTCCCCGTAATATTATGAAGCAGGAATTAGCATTTCTAGCATCTGCGCAACACATGAGCGAGATGATGCTTCAGGTTTTGTCCTTTCGTTAAGTGATGGTAGTGTCAATAGATACATGTATAAGGATTAAAGCCTATTCAATTGTCTTAACCCTTACATTACCAATCCTTGATAATCCCATTGGCTAACTAGCTATATTCATCCCAATAGTAATAAACCAGTAAATGAGTCCTATAGCTCTACCTCTGTATGTTTTTGTTCATATCTTAGCTCATATACCAAGGCCCTGTTGCATAAAATTTACCATTGATGGTAACTTTGCTTTCAATGGCAACTTCTATGGAAATGTTGAATTTGATTGGCTGTCCAGTGGTGTTACCATTGTAGTTACCATTGATGGCAGAGTTACTATTAATGGTAAGTTTTATGCAACAAGACCCTGGATGCAAATTATTCCTTCAGACCCTTAAATCTTCAGACGATGCTGTAAGTACTCTGTCATCATGGAAGCTACTTCGCTTTAAAAAAGATGTGGGAGGATTTAAATTGATTTTCAGTACTATAGCTCTACCTCTATATGTTTTTGTGCATACATTAACTCATATACCTGTAGCATAAATTATTCATTCACACCCTCAATGTTCAGAAAATTTTGTAAGTACTACTACTTTGCTTATAAAATGTGGGAAAATTTGAATTGAATTCATTCAGATTCAAATCTGTCTTTATTGAACTCAATGCAACAAAAAATGATGAAGACAAAAAGATGAAAATAAACAAGTAATTTGATTATAAGTGAATCAGGTAAACTATGCTTGAATGGGGCGCAGCCAAGAAGTATGGACCTTATTGTTAATCATTTTAACAAGATTCGTTTTCTTCCTATGTTGAGAATTAAAGGTAAGGATTTGATGATGTTTAATATTGAATAAAAGCTCCATATACCACATTACACTTAACATTTGATTGGAAGTGAGCTAGATATATTTTTTTTTATGGAGTTGAAGGTGAGGGCAACGTCACACATATTTCTGTTACTCAGATATAATTTTACAGGAAAGTAGTTAGGACATTGGATGGTGAGATGAGCAGTTTCCCAAATTAATCAATTTTGTATGGGAAGATGTATAACTTTGTGCTGCGCTGTATTCTTTTGTGATGATTGGCCCAATTAATGACTGAACATGAAAACAGAAAGACGCGATACAAATAAAGGGTTGAATTTATTGTTCTTTTTCATAAGGATGAATCTGTTCATGTTTGGTATTTCATTAGTGCGTAGGCATAACATGTATCTTTAGGTCAACCCGGGCCTTGTGTAATAAAGAGTTGCGATCAATCTGAACGGATCACAAGTTCAATCCCATGTATCTCTACAGAGTTACGATTGATGTCAATTGTGAGTCAAGTTGCAATCAATAACAAATCTTTATAAGACAGGGCCCTGGTTGTCATAGTATAATATGAGTTGCAACGATGGGTTCGAGGAAAATCAACAAGATCAATGCAGGTTGCCCAAAATCCAGACAAATAGTTGAAAGTTTGTCAAAATGACTGCACCTGAGAGATGTCTTTGGTAACCTTACTAGTCCCATATGATCAATATAATAGGAAACCTGAGAATGGTCCTGGGGATTCATTCCTCTCCTTGTGCACAAACTATCCACAATATATTTTGTCTCTTCAATGCAATCAAAGAATGATTTATTGGAAGTCATTAAATACAAATCCTCGTAAATCAGTGTAAAACTTGAAGGAACAAAAAAAAAATGGAATGTATGATAAATGTATATCATGTCAGAGAAATTGTAAAATCATGATGAAACATGTCATTAAGCTGTTATCATATAATAGATTTGTCTACTACACTTAATGTTACCGGCAGATGATTTATGTAAATTTTAGGGCTAGGGATTAACTTACTCAATAATCAGTCAGTAATTAACCAACCAACAAGTTATTCAAATAGTCAGCGAGATAGTTATTCAGTTTATCAGTTGGTCCGTCTGGTATGCACTCATTCAATCAGTCAATGATCGAGTTTTTATTTTTCATTTCTTCCATTTACTATTCATTCATCCACTGTGTGCTCTATTTATCTATCTATCCTTCAATCCATCAGAACAATGGCCAAATTAATGAATTTAATAAACCGATAAATCCCAATCCTAATGGGTCTATCCAGCTCGAGGCATGCCATACACAGTAAACATCAGAGTCATTTTATACAAGAATTGCATATAAATATTTCTCTAATTATAAAGCAGTTTAGAATGCATCGTTTGGAATCAAAACACAGCAGCACATATTCATGATGGGTAATATGTTGGGTTTCATATTATTGATTTATATTCATATATGCGGATAATAAAAAATCTATACTTAAACAATTGCAATTTCTAAATACTGAGTGCTCATATCTTACTTCGGGAATATTTCCTTCCATATAGTTCATCCGAGTGTACAAATTGCTGATATGTCTTTACACACCCATTAGATATGACACTGAATTTTTTTAATACCAATTCATATTTTACTAGTTTAACCAAAATCACATCATCATTGAGTTCATTTATCTCAGTAAGCAATATATCAAATGACCAACAAATGAATAAGTGTGTGAATAAGTCGCACAAGTATAATGATAAATACATAATTATAATAAATAATAATAATTAAATAATTATAATATTAATAATGAAACTACTACTACTACTACTACTTCTACTACTACTGCTACTACTACTACTTCTACTACGATGACTACTGCTACTCCTACTACTACTACTACTTCTACTACTACGACTACTACTACTATTACTACTACTACTAGTACTATTACTACTACTACTACTACTACTACTACTACTACGACTACGACTACGACTACGGCGACTACTACTTCCACTATTCCTTCTTCTCCTGATATTTCTTCTATTGGACTACAAATACCATTGTGATAATAATGATAACATGTAGAAGTAGAAATCCTACAAGTCTTCTACTGATGGTAATCATCACCTCTATAATGCTTACATAATCATAAAACAATACCATCTGAGCTTCATGTATGAGTTAAACAAATTAACTATTTGTGTACTGTCTGTGTTATTAAAAGAGGTACCCTTTAATGTCTTAATCTGTTTTGAATCAACATTTTAAAGAGTGTGAATACCTGTATTTCTACTTTTACTGCATGTGTATATATAACATACTAAAGATGCAATAAACTCAGAGCAAACACAATAATTACACACTTATCTCACAAAAACAGTCATAACATTGACCATAAACTACTTTGCTGGTGCTATATTCCTTGGACTATGATAAAACAAACAAACTACATCGACTCATAATAGGCATTTGGATAATGATATTTCACCGGCAATGCACACAGTCATGTTGGATTGCCATAAAATCATTTCAGTACATCTTAAACAGGCACTTGATCACAAGAGTAAATGTAGCTCACATTTTTCTGCATTATATTTACCCATATCGCCAGCAGTAACTAGTCAGGCTGCTCTAGACCTTCTGCCCTCGTAGGCCTCCAAAGGTCACCTATTCTGCCTTATCCTCAATGATTTGAGGCAGGAAATTATATCACTGGTGTATTATTACCCAGGGGTCAAGTAAAGGTCAGCATATATATTTTTTTTCTGCCTTTCGTTTCGTGTTTGTGTTCAGGAAATCGCGATAGAAGTAGCGTGTACGGATGGATGCCTGGAGATGGGCCCGTCATGTGACTGTTACTGTGTGGTGAGAGAGAAGGTGAGAGAGGGAGACAGAGAGAGAGAGAGAGAAAGAGAGACACAGAGAGACACAGAGAGACACAGAGAAACAGAGAGAGAGAGGGACAGAGAGACACAGAGAGAGAGAGAGAGAGAGAGAGAGAGAGACAGACAGAGACAGAGAGAGAGAGACAGAGAGAGACAGAGAGGAAATAATCAGAGAAACAGAATGAGGGATAAACCTCTAATTACATGTAGAGAGAGAGAGGGGGGGGGGGGGTAAGGGAAAAAGAAAGGGAGGGTAAGGAAAGAGAGGGAGAGAGAGAATGGGAGACAGAGGAAGGGAGGGAAAGAGAGAGATAGAGAAGGAGAGATAGAGAAAGAGAAGGAGTGAGACCGAGACAGAAGAGGGAGATTTGATCCCACTGAGAAAAACAAAATCTGATAGAGTTTTTGGCAGAGAGCATTATGAATTTGGAATTTATTCAGATGAACAGGTATCATCTTTTGGTATTTTCTCAGAATCTGCTGTATACACTAATATTCTAAACCACTTCTTCCAACTGCAATAGTGGTAGGCCTACATAGTTGAAAAGCTTGAAAATCTAAAGAAAGCCATAATTTCAAAATATGGTCTAACCAGTCTGAGTAACGATACTCTTCCCCAATATGCGTGTTAAGTGTTAGTTGGTATTCTCTCTGAATATTTGTGTATAGAGGTGGATACAGTATATGCTTAGAGCCCTCATGCAACCTCTTCTGGGCCCTGTCTCGTAACGAAGTTGACTTGCGATCAATATCGATGGTAACTCTGTACATTTGAGAAAGCGGATTGGACTTGCGATTCATCCATCTATTGCAACATTTCATAAGACGGGCCTGGGACAATGGGTTTAAAGACCTTGTTTTATGCTTTATACGTGTAGCCAAATTGATGTCAAATGAGTGCCTGTCTGTATTTGAAAGCTATATTTGTAAGATATATTTGTGTGCACTAAGGTCAAGATGTGACGCATATGTGGTGGCTACACTTTAAAAGCCTGATGTCATTTGATAAACACTGTGCATTATACCATTATTACGTTAGATCAAGCTTTCATAGGGCTTTTTTCTTCTGGGGGTCTATATTGCCCTTTGCTTCCAGGGTAATATTTTCACTGATTTGTGAACACTTGATGGTTGCAGCGTAGCAGCTCTTGTATGGTTTTTGAGTGCATGCTACCATGTGTACACAATGCTACTGTGGCTTTAGCCTATCTTCCAGCCTGTTGGACTTTTCTACTCCAAACTAAGATATTGCATGGGTCTAGTGCTCATAAGACTAGTAGTAACTCGATCATGCTGCTCTTTTTCTCTTTTTCTCTGTCCGTCCCAACAGTGGTAGAAGAAATTATAAATGATTAGTCTACTGCAGCCAGACCCCTTTGTTGAATATTTTGGTTTAGAAATGCCTAGCAGCCTGGAACCCAGGCTATGTGGCTCTTGCTTGAGCATTAACTGATGGCCATGCTGAGATATTGTATGCCTTCATATTGGTAGCACTTACCTGAGTGGAGATCGGGTGCAAGCATTTCAGAAGCTCCGCAAACATGCCACTCATAATTCATACACGCCATCAGCCCTGCTCTGACCTTGGCACTCTCCTATTACAGTCTTCCTGACATGTAAAATGTTAATGTTATTAAACAAAGGCTGGAGTATGCGGCCTTGGATTAAAATCTGGTGCATTGAATCCATTCATTCAGACATTTATGTGGACCTTGTTCATATATACCACATCAGCCAAGCGACATGTATTCCTTCTTTTTTACATTTAGGATGTTAATGTAATGAAACTCTGAGTGGGCAAACATGGAGTATGCAACCTTGGATTAAAATCTGGTTTGGTGAATCCATTCATTCATTCAGGTCTTCATGTGCACCTACTTCATTCAGTCAATGTACAAGCACAAACCCACTTAGCCATCTTGTTGATGTTCCCATAAACTCACACAGAATTCACACCGACTTCAGCCTGAATATAATTAAAGGTAGCCCTTTTTACCAAACTCGTGAAACTCAAGACGGGTCAACAGTATACCCTAACCCTCACACGTATGAAATCTCACAGTCGTAGCTTTACAAACCTTTTCAGGAAAAGTGAAAAACTATCCATGCTCATGTTTGGAACGCATCATTTTGAAACGAGTTAGCGACCATAGCCTACATCCACGTACCCTTTTACTATGGTCGGTGTGCGATGTGCGCTATTGCGATCTTAATATCTATAGGCTAGAGGAAATACTGAAATTTGAAGGACCTGTCCAAAATTTGACTTAAAAGTCAGTTTGTAGTCGTAATATTGCGAGAGAAGTTCTAAAACAGTATTGTCTTCCATTTTGGTAGTATTTCCAAAAGTGTATTTGTTGACCTTCAGAAGGGCCACCCATCCTTTAAACTCTGAGAGAACAATTCTGGAGAAATAGTGGACCTTGGATTAAAATCTGCTATAAAGGAACCCATTAATGTATTAAAGCATGAACTTTAATGTAGACTTGTTGATAAGCTCCATACACTGATCTTGTTGATATATTCTCCATTCCGATGTGTACAACTATGCGGCAAAGTCCGTATATGTTTGTGTACTACTGTTAATTTATTCGTAGTGACTTTTGTTTGCACTCCTAACACACCCACACACATCCCCAACCTGAAAATTTTCCATCATATAAGGCATAGCATCATCGATCAGCCTTTTCCTCACATGACAAGCAGAAAGCATTTGCAATGATTAGTCCATGCATGCTAATTAAAGGGATTGAAATAATAAGTACTGTACATGTACATGTATGTCACCCCCTTGTTTTGGCAGAGTATCCTGATTTGTGTACACCACCAACATTACTGACATGCCCTGATGTAAAGGATAGAACTAAACAGTGGGAGTTCTAAAAAAAATTGGAATCAAGTTGGACTCCAAATTTCTCAAAATCAAGAAAAATATGTAGCAAAAGTGATTTTAGTGGACATAATTATTCTACTTTCATTTGGTGCATTAATCATACGTATTCAGTCATGGATGACTGCACAGCACTCGCCTTATGCAGATAAGATCAGGACAATTTTTAAATGTGATACGTCAGCTTTGGAAACACTCAGTAATATTTTAGGCCTGAATTCACACAGGAGTTTTAGGATTAGACAACGGTTAAACAAATTTTGTGGCATATAAGCAGTTAAGCATGCTTGATTTAGCGCGTAAGCTTCAAAATGGTCCAATACTGAGTGTGTAAAAAGGCCGAAGGGGAATGGAGGTGAGAATGGATAAAATATTACATTTATTCCAGTTATGAGCTATAAACGTGTTACAGTGTATCACTTCTGACTATAAAAAGATATGGTGCATGTGCTTATTAAAAATGGCCTGTCCCTTCTACAAACATCTGCAAACTTCATAAAAGTTTGCACATATTTAGCACCTATCTTTGGGATACCATGGGGATACCAACTGTGAAATATTAAGGTCAGAGATACTATAACTCCCATAGAATAAATGAAAATCTAAATAGTTTTCACTGAGATTTGATTTTTTTGTGGTACAAAAATAGAAAGCATGATCAATTATCGAAGATTAATTCCACAAAACCAAATATTATGCTTTATTGATTCCAGCGAAAGGTTATATAGTCACTTTCTCTCAAATGATGACAAAGTCAGGTAACTTTCAGAATTAGGTCTGCAATAGGGATGGGCTACCTTAAAATATTGGCAGTATGACATGTAGGTTGCTACTCTTGAAGGTCATGACCTCAAATGCACTTTCATTCATGATATTAACCAGAACCAACCAATGAATTCTCTCTCTCTGTGGCACTGACACACATGTTATTTTTAGCTTCTTCTTCCTGTTGTTTTTCTGTGTCGTTTGAAAAAAAAAAAGATTAGTGCATGAATCCCTATACTACATTTACCCAGCTAGGACTGTTTGAGTTGATGTGATAGGTAATGCTTTGTCTTGTGATTGAGATTACAAATGCATTTAGAGAAGATTTCATAATCATTGTGCCCCACCAAAGCCTGAGCTGGGCGTCTAACACAAGACAATGACTAAGTTTACATCATAAGATATAAAAAGATAATTACCAAAGTCTTCTGCATATGCATTTAAGCTATAAGAACAACATATAGGTCCATTTTGTTGAATTGAAAGATGAGTTTCATGACTTCTACAAATGGGCTACCCTGTCTTATAAACTCTGTAATACACTGTATATTGCATGAGCTACAGTCAAACCTGTCTATAGCGGCCGCTCAAGGGAAACCACAAAAGTGACCACTATAGACAGGTGACCACTATAGACAGGTCGGCGGCCATTTTGATTTTGAGCATGGATATGTTTTGCACTATGTAACCTTCATGCTGCAACACAATTTATTGCTTACGTATGATACACATTTATCTTATTTTTATGTGATATATAAATAGTATTTTATCATGTTTTCGTTCAATGAGAAATATGAATAAACCTGAAGGCACATTTTCGTTATCTGTGTATTATTTCTGTGTGTGCGATTTTGTGTGAGATCTGTGTATTATTTCTTTTGTGCCCTGAAAGGGGCCCAACCAGTTGCCACGGTAAAGGGTCATGAGCATCCAAGGGTATGTTTGTTTAGTCTAGATCTGCAAAAAGAAGAATGAAACACAATGTCATGCCATAAATTTCTCTTCAGTGTTCGAACAAAAATGAATAATCAAGCAGATCACTCGTAGAAAGTGATTTTATGTAAACTGTATCAAATGCGTCATTATCAGATGAATATCTTAATTCAATATCATATTTTCATCGGCTGTCTCAACTCTCACGAGTCTCGGTGATAAATGCTATGTTAGATATCTTAAGCCACGAAAGACAATTTTTATTCTAACTGATGAAATAAATGTGGTTTAGCAGAGAAAACACATGTTATCGGATTTCTTTAAAATCTCAAGTTAATGTGCGTTTAGTTTCTTACGTTTGGGATATTCATGTCTTGACCATGCAGAACTGCACGACCTAGACCTATAGCACTGCGATGAACCACACGCATACATTACCATTAGTACGGGCGGGCGTAAATCGTTTAAAACTTTGAACAGAATTGTTAACTTTGTCAAATAAACAGAATCTTGAATTGAAATACCCTTCTGAAAAAACCCGGAAACATTCGTTCATTACAAGAATCTGCAACTTATTCATGTCCACATTTTGAAAAGAAGTGAATGGAGCTCCACCGGCAGCCTACCGGATATTAGGAAAGATAGCAACAAGGGCTGCGTGTGATGAAAAGCCCGCTTGCTTGGGCATTGGCGTTGCTTTGAATAGTGAATAAACGGCATAACAATTTCAAAAGAACGACAACTTGCCGAAAACAGGATCTTGAATTAAAATACCCACGTTAATGATAATCAAGTGTTCTCTTTTTCGTTGTTAGTAAGAATCTCCCCATCTTCGTGTCTATTGTTTCTCTCTCCGATCGATTGACAGCTAGTGCAAATGCCGTGCATAGTGCACTCTTACTTCGTCTAAGGTAGCACGATAAATATTAATTTTAATTAATAAAAGAAAAAAATATATACGGCTACAAATGCACATTAAAATATATCTTCTATCTTGACATATTTTATTTAATCGAGAAATATTCTTTATCCTGTCTTTTAAAATATTTTTGCCTCGATAATTTCCGAACGGGAGTTGATTTCAGTAAGCAACTTATTCCATAGGCATATCGATGAGTTTCGAGTTACAGCCTAGCTGTGTGCGAACGCTGAAGAACCGCGCGCTGCTGCCAGCTTGCAATAGCGCATATCGCGGATCCAGATTGGTCTGGGCATGGGCTGAGGGCGCGCGCGAACCCGGGCTGCGCTGGCCTCGGAGCCGAGCGAGGATCCGGGGTATTATTCATCACAACAATAAAAGCATGGGATGCAGAGACTCACTGAAAAAAAAAAACACCGGACATCGGGATTTCATTGATTAGGGTAATCAAGTTAAGATCCTGCTTTTTGTTTGGCAAGGTCTCTTACAAGTTTCATACAATTCGAGAATGTGTTAATGAGCTGTATTACGTCATGCAGCTAGAAAGCAGGCTTTTCGTGCCTCTAGCTTTTCACGGCCGTTTAAGTTACGTCGCATTGCAAAAAGCCAACTTTCCACGCCGATAGGGACGGGTGATTTCAGAATTGGTGGCCGCTATACACAGTAAAATTTTGGCCGAGGGAGACAAAATGGGTGCCCGCTGGCCGCGTTAGCCAGGTGGCCGCTATATCCAGGGTCTTTAACACTGAATTTCTCTGCGGAGGAGTCGAAGGTGGCTGCTATAGGCAGGTGGCTGCTGAATCCAGGTGGCCGCATAGCCAGGTTTGACTGTATTTAAAAAAAGGTCAATTTGTGAAATATAAATTTGATGATACATAAAGAAATGTAGTAATACATGAAGATCACATAACCTTATAGTTTTCCTTTTATTCCATTTAAAAAAAGGCTCAATTGCTTTTTTTCAAATACATATTGCATTTTGAGTTAATTATGATAGCTTACACTCCATCCGTAATCATATCGTATCCTGAAATTGACAAGAAATTCCCCTATGTATATAACATTGATTTGATATACATGTAGTGGTTTTAGATCAACACAAGGGGTCTGCAAGCCTTAGACTGTAAAAATACATGATAAATATATTATAAGGTCCTTCCTTCAGTGTGATGTTCTTAAACTGTATTTTCTTGTTCTTACTTATGTATTTACATACACAAAACTTTCCATTTTGGGCCTGCAAAACTGTTTTACGTAAAAACAATAAAGATATAAAGATTAAAGATCATACCTTTATAACAACTTCCCTCACAGTATTAGTACTTGTGTACAATGATCACTAGATTGCGAGTCCAGTTTGCGATGAGTTGTGGTACATTATATACCATTTCATTTTATTCACCTACAAAAGGTCTACCCTTCTTTTAAATGGGGTTCAAGTCACGATGTCAGCTGCTTAATCCATCTCACAGACATGATCATGGACAGCTCAGCACCTTCCATGCGGTTTGATATCAACTTATGTATGCTAAGTATGGATTACACATCCTATTAGTGCAGTCAAAAGACGGACATGTTTTTTCTGCACGTCGGGTATAATGTCGGACTCCGACTGAGTTTCATAGTTTATCTGTAGATCTCATAATTTCAGTTCATGTCAGCTCCCCATCGTCATCTTGATTAGGGAATGCCTAATCTCAATCACATGTTCAGGGCAGATTAGTTAATCCCATTTACCCCTCAGTAATCCAATACCTACTCCTGTAGACACGTCAGGACTTTTATTTTCTCTCTCTCTCTCTTTCTCTCACTCTCTTTCTCTCTCTCTCTCTCTCCCTCTCTCTCTCTCTTTCTCTCCCTCTCTTTCTCTCACTCTCTCTCACTTTCTTGCTCGAAGAGAATCAATCAAATCAGGGATGAAATTGAGTAGGAGGGGGCAAAGTTAGGTTGTCAAGCTTTGGAAAATACTTAAGCCCTTAATGCGCCAAAACTTACTTTAGAGAGCTTGGCCTGGCTGGAGTAGTTCAGTCATCTAGGAAATCATACATGAGATAAGCTTCCCCAGTACATAAACATAGAAACAGATATTACCATGGACTATATCATGACCTGCCTCCCTCCCCATTGGTAGATTTGTTATATTTCTGAAACTGAGTCATAGGATTTTGACTATTTCAGCAAGTATTACTTTCCTAATCTATCCTAAACTCCAGCTCAAAGGAATTGGCATAGGGAAAGGGAAGGAGAAGAAAGGGAAGGAGCAGCAGTTTTAAACCGCGGTATATTCTGTCCAGTTCAGTATGAAACATGATGCTTTTTAGGCTAAAGCATCGTGTGTCATGCTGAACTGGACAAAACATACCCTGGTTTAAAACTGCGGGTCCTTCCCTTCCTTCCCTTTTCCTTTCCCTATGCCAATTCCTTTGAGCTGGAGTGTACACTGCATCTGAGGTGTATTCATTTGAAGTCTTTCAAACATTACGCTTCTGATGTTGTTCTGTTCTTCAAGTCAGTCTTTTGGAAGAAAAATGATATAGATTCAAAGGGTGAAGGGGCTTTAGGTTTTTAGAAACAGTCAAACCATAATGTTAGTAAGCGTCCACAAATATATAATGTTTCTGAGTGAAGGGGAAGAGAAGGATTGGGGGGGGGGCTGAGAGAAAAGGTGTGAGTGAGTGAGAGAGAGCTACAGAAAAGGGGAGTGTGAGAGAAAAGAGAGAGAAAGAAAGAGAGAAAGAGAGAGAGAGAGACAGAGAGAGAGAGGGAGAGAGAGAGAGAGAGAGAAAGGAAAGAGTGGAGGTGTGTGAGTGTGTGTGTGTCAGAGGGGGGTGCCATATGGTTTGATGTACAAAGAGGAAAACAATCATCATTCGCTGAGAATACATAGCCTACACTAATAGATTAAGATTAACACCATAATAGGATACTATAAGTTAATTTGAATGAGTTTTGCAACCATGATAAAACACATTTCAAGGAGATTATATCAGGGGGGAAAAAATGCCAAGAAATTATAAAGGCGTTGATATAATGGACCATACGCCGTAATCAAATCAAAATATCTCTTTGCATAATCACAACTAGACTGACTAATCCCAGGATTGCAGTATGAAATACCCATTCAATTATATGGCCATTGTTTTCATTGTTTGCGGGCTGCGTAGTCAGAGCGGAAAAAATAGGCCCCTCGGGGCTTTTCAGAAAGAGAGAGAGGGAGAGAGAGAGAGAGAGAAAGAAAGAAATAGAGAGACAAAATGGAAAAGAGAGAGAGAGAGAGAGAGAAAATTGGTGCCTCGCTTGACCTATGCACGACCTTCTACTTTCATGAGATGCGTGAAATTCTGCTCTTTGGATCCCGTTTCTCGTCTTTTGTGGGTCATGGATTATTCGGCGCTACTGGGACCTAATGGCGGAGGAGCGGGAGAGAAGCCATGGCGACAGGTTCGCTGGAGAACGAACAGGGAAGGGAAAAAAGACAGAGAGGGAATAGATTGATCATGGTAGGCATATACACACACACTCATACAATATATAAATATATATGTATGTGTATACGACTGCAGTATTGTTGGATTTGTACACAGTGTTAATGGGATATAGGGTGAATAAATCATGCATCTCTTTAAAAAACTGATACAGAGTCTTCACGTCTGGGATCTGATTAAGGTACTCCTTCAGGTGTTTAAATGACTGATAGCAAAGAAATGCACATTGTTGGTACTCTGCCAAGGAAGAAAGAAAAGACCTTGCACAATCTTGTGTCATATGCAAAATAACCTTGAACATTACATTAGATCAATGTGTCCATGCAGGGAAATTAGCGCATGATACATGGAAATCGGGGGCCATATTCATGAAAGCATACTAGGTAGCCTAGTAAGTTACTAAAAATGCATGAAACTTAATGTCCTTATGCAAAAAAGGATATGGGTAATTTGTCAGTCGTGTGAGTGTGTGCCACAAACTTTGAAAAGTGAACTACCTGTTGTTGTTTTTTAGTATTACCATGGCCGGTAACCCCTAAATCAGTAACTTTTTTACGGGAAATGTGTTGGCATTAGATGCATGTTGAAGGGGAAAGTATGGCTTCCTAGCTGTGCTACATATCTAAACTAAACTAAGAAATAGAGTCTCGCATTCTAAGACTAGTCGCTTCAGCATTTTCCGCTTCCTCAAGTAACTGAAGGAGCCTGAGAAGAAATTAAGTATGATTAGTCTATTCCGGCCAGACCCTGTAATTGAATAGTTTGGTTTGAAAATACCCAACAGGCTGGAAGATAGGCTAGGTACAGAACGAGGCAGAAACCATTACTAATACATACATGTAGCTTCATGTTGCTGATATCAGCTGTACAAATACTATTTCATTTAGAGGAATACAACTGTCGTGGTACAAAGAGAGGAAAGGCATTATATCTGTTTGTCCGTCCATGGGTCAAGGCCAGGACCAAGTTTGGATTTACTGCTACATGTACATTTCGCAACATAGAAATATAAGTCATTTGTATTATGCATTAAAGGGAGTATACTGTACTGGGAAGACAAAAAGCCTTTAAAGGGGATTTCATGAGCAATCTTCTTTCCAATGGTCTTAAATTCATGTATTGTCCATTTTAGAAACTTGCTGAAAGTGATTTGCCCTCAAAATGATCCACATTTGGAGCTAAATCACATTAAATCAAATCACTAATTTAATCACTAATTACTCCAAATGTGGATCATTTGAGTGCAAATCATTTTCAGCAAGTTTCTAAAATAGGTAATACATGAATTTATGACCATTGGTAAGGAGATTGCTCAAGTTCACCCTTTTGAATGCTTTTTGTCTTCCCAGTACAGTACATTCCCTTTAACCCGCTCAATTAGAATCCTGTGTCAAATACAGCACAAACTATTGCCTATGGGACTGAAAAGAGTTAAATATAATGTACATGTGTAATATGTGAAGTTCTTGCGCATCATATGGTTTAATTGGTTTAAAACGCGTGAGCCCTGATTATACACACAATCTATTAGAAATATGATTGCGGCATGTTTGCAGATATCCTATCGACGGCTGTGGTGCGTGACTAGTATAATTCCACTGATTATTTTATAGAGTTTATGGATCAAAACCATACAAAAGATAATGCAATTTTGCATATTGTGAATCTCTTAAACTGCATCCATCTGTAAATTGTTGTGGCTTGTGCAATGAGACGTGACTTTGGGCCAGGGTTACGGTCGCATGGTGTTAGGTCAGCCTACATGATTTATTATTTGACTCTTATTGTTGTTGAGTGACCTAATACAGATAAAAGACCATATCCATGCACTTTCACTAACTAGCTGATTTTGCTTTTAACATTGACATGGTTATTGATAGCATCTGTGTTATCAGTTTAAATTTGTTGTGATGTCTACTACCATTTCCGATGCGAACTGGAACCCATGTGGAATAAATTGGTCTCCATCGGAGATGTTTTATAAATCCATTGATGATTACCTCTTTCCGATGAGCATGATTATAAATTTTAAATCAACTAAATATAGTTATTGTGAACACTATGTTGTACCAATACTGCAATATTCTGGCATTATTGTGCTTACCAGAGTGCACATCCTGTCTAACGGAATAGAGAATTGCGATTGATCGCAACTAGACCTGCGTTTGAAAGCAATCGTAATTCTGTACATTTGAGATAAGGGATTGGATTTATGATCGATTCAGATCAATTGAGCACTTTATAAGCCCAATTTTTTCCAATACAGTAATTTTGTGGCAATTACAGCCAGCATCAGAGTTACATAAATGGATTTTTGAATCTTTGTGTGTCCCTTTACAATTTCTGCACAGATGATGTCCCATAAATCCTGCAGTGCAATTAATGTGGCATGTACAATGTATACAGATAATTCAATGGTCATGAGAAGCTACTTGTGAGTATGCATTGGCATCATTGTGGTATTAGCGTGGTAAATGAACAGGACAGAGAGAGAGAGGAAAGACATCAACCATTTGTCAATACCACAGGTCAAGTTCAGGACCAAGTTCAGTTTGGCTACCATGCCATCAGCACTTCACTGCATACAAACAAACACAGACCGGTGCACATCGACATACACCTAGGATCGTGTGCATAATAATTTTGTGCTGGGATTCAAGGTCGATGCAAAGTTATAGGGTGTGGTATGATGCAGGATGAAGCAAGAATGAAGAATTAGGTTTATAGAGAGCATTTATCTTTAGTGGTAGGAATAATACCTGGGCCCAGTATGAGCCGCAGTGAGCTCTATGAACCACCAAATATCGGTTTCTAATTATTATAACTTACTTTCACTGGTAACTATCATGTCAACAACCAATGAGCTCTCATTATTGCACCTGTTGCCATGGTAGCTACCATTAATGGTAAGCTATAATAATTGGAAAGCTACACTACAGCTCAAAGGAATTGGCATATGTAAAGTGAAAGGGAAGGAAGGGAAGGAGCCACAATTTTAAACCTCGGTTTATTTTGTCCAGTTCTGCATGAAACACAATACTTTAGCCTAAAAAGCATCATGTTTCATGCTGAGCTGGAAAAAGTAAACCATGGTTTAAAACTGCGGCTCCTTCCCTTTCTTTCCTTTCCCTTTCCCTATGCCAATTCCTTTGAGCTGTAGTGTAGATTTATAAAGTATTTCATCTCAGTTGACATTGATAGGTTTTACCCACAAACCACCTTGCTATTCATGAAGTCTTATAATTGACTATTGCCTGGCTTAGAAGCTTTTGTACATGGTTAATTCAAACTGAAAAATGAAGAGTCTAGTTAAACCACAAGACAATCTTTCATTCTCCTTTCGAGCCAGAGACGGAATGGAGAATGATTAGTCTACTGCAGCCAGACCCTTTAATTGAATATTGTAGTTTGGATTGAAAATGCTCAACAGCTGAAAGCCAGGCTAAACCTAGTATATCTCTTACAATGGATCCCATCACGCATGCATTCAAATACTGGCTGCATGATAGCTGATGGAAAAATGTGAAGACGGTATATCCACTCCGGCAGAAAATATTGCTAGCACTAAAATCATAGCTTGCGCAGAATATCCGTGAGTCACTCAGAGAGAGTTATGATAGGCGATTGCAAAGTCCATCTTGCAGCACAAAAGAGCCTTGCACAGAAGCGGGTGAATGGGACTGTGCTGCCTGTCCGTCATTTGTCACCAAACGGTGATTCCAAACAATGCCAATGTTGTGACCCAATTTCTTGAACTGTTTCTTCGCGACATTGAAACGCATGCACTGCGTGGTTCTGCTGTCATGTTGTCTCCATACCAGCTGTCCATTGTTGGACAATTCAATGCTGCGTGACTGACTTCATTCAATAAAGCGCTTTCTATCGTCAAAATCCAATAGATAGTCATGTTTTTCCTCTTACAAACATGATCATCTGCCATGTAAATATTGCTATCTACTTGGTGCGTTTACATTTTATACATGTGTATATATCCCACACTGTAGCAAACACTGTATACACTGTAGCACTGTAGCAAAGACCGGTCACCCGATGGCAAATGATTCTTCTTGAAAGGACGGTCCATTTGAAATAGAGTCATGAAACTGTACAGTAATCTGCAACGATGCCGATAATCTGCAACGATATAAACGATAACGTTTATGAAATCTCTTAGTCGAAGCTTCACAAACTCTTTTCAGGCAAATTGAAAAACTATCCCTGTTAATGTTTGAAATACCACGTTCTCTAGTAACCATGGTTTACATTCGTACTGTATTGCAATGCTCGGTGTATCAATAAGCAGTGAGCCAATCACCTCAACACATCAAGGTGCGGTGCGTAAAGCTGTGATATGCACTTAATTGTGTACAGTAAGGTTGCCCAAAACCTTCTCGAAATCAAATGAGCAATAAAATTCCACTCAAAGTCAGTGTTATTATTGTGAGGGAAGCTTTTATACAATGTTTTCTTCCATTTTCCATGGTATTTACATGATTTTATTTTTTTACCTGCAAAAGGGTTACATACCTTTAAGGCATGTGAGAGGGATCCACCGCCTTTCTCTCAGTCACGTTCCACCGAGTTGTTTTCAAACGAACTGTTGTTGTCTGAGTGTTCAGCTTGTGTCGTATTGATTCCCACTACAGTTCCATGGGGTTTTCCCTCCAAATGTTGTGCATGGCTATAAACACATTGTGCCCCTGATATTCATGAGCAATAAAAGCCAATAGTGAACAGTACACAATGTACACAAAGCTTCATTTCACTAGTCAACAGAAATTAACATTGGTTGAAGGCTGTCTGTCTGTCTATCACCAAGCTAATTCGGGGAAAGACAGAAAAAATATAATCAAAAGGAATTATAACTGGAATGATAGTAAACATGCTTTATTTTTGACTCATTAATTGATGTTAAGGTTGCCATTAAAAATCCATGGTTAGGTAAAGAAGTGATTCATAGAAAAAAGTTGTTTACATTTTTCTGTGATCACAGGTTTGTAAATACGTGTTAAAGTGTACATGTCACATTATCCATTCCATTATTATGGAATGAACAAGGGTTTGGGGGGGGGGGGGGGGGGCAGGCGAAGCAATGGGGCAGGGAAAAGAAAGAGAGAGAGAAAGGGGGACAGACAGGTGTAGGGAGGGAGTGATAGAGAGAGAGAGAGAGAGAGAGAGAGAGAGAGAGAGAGAGAGAGAGAGAGAGAGAGAGAGAGAGAGAGAGAGAGAGAGAGAGAGAGAGAGAGGGAGAGAGAGAGAGAGAGAGAGAGAGAGGGAGAGAGGGAAAGAGAGAGAGGGAGATTGGGAGAGTGAGAGATGGAGAATAAGGTAGAGAGAAAGGTAGAGCCATTGCATTAAGATGGGAAGGTGAGAAAGCCCGACAGATGGAAAGAGGAGAATGAAGAAACATATTCAGAAGGCAAAGAGAAAGGAAGAGAGAGAGCAAAGTTAGAGGGGAAGGAGAGAGAGAGGGACAGAGACAGGGAGGATGGCAACCCTGTGTCTTTACTCCGGAAGCCTGGATCTAGATCAAAATGCACGCTGGAGGCGATTTGCCAGTCACGATTCTCGAGTGCTGCCCTGATGTAGGTCTCCAGAGCATGCATTTACCATACATTATAATTGAACAGATCAAATTTGGCAAGAGGTTACCAGATTTTTATTTTTTGCTCTTGAACTAAATGCGGTAACACATACACAGTGAGGTATCACTCGCCCATCTTACATGCATGCTGGCTATGGTGAGATGCTGGTGTGGTACAGTGTATATTATGTAATCAAAATACATTGACAAGACATTGAAAATGATGATCATGTCAGTAGTGTATAATGTTCACACCCAATGTGTGTTTTATTTGATACTAAACTTGTTTAATAGATGCATATTTCTTAATGAACTTTAAAAGCAAATCAGTACTGAATGTAGCCTTTTCCATGCATTGATACTTACGGCATACAGCTGCAATATGTGGTGGTCCTCTTTTATATGATATCTTTAATTTATCTTCATAATCATCATATCTCATTATGAAGCTGACAACAGATGTTGATATGAGGGTGATGTTAAAAATAAAGCTTTCACTACTCAGGTCTGCGAGTTATAGACTACTATTATCTAAAAAGCAACAATGAATGCAACAGCAATAACAGTTATTTATTTTAATTCTTTTATGCTTGATGTAAGCCTTAGTCCCACAGGCAATATACTGTGTTGGAACATACATACATGGGACTATCAATGGATGGCACTGAAAGCATTTTTCATTGTTGTGTTAGCAGTTCTTCACACAACTGTTTATTTTAGGTCTGCATAGGGCAAACACACCATTCAGTGGTGGTCATTCTGTGTACAGGACAAATTCACGGAGGATCATATGTGAGGGAAGACCATGGTGGACAATCTGCAGAAATATGCACTTAAAAATGCATTGAACCATTCAAAGTTAGTAGTGTACATGTACATTGTGATTCATGTGAACAACAGCTGCAATGGTGAAAGTTTCTGTTGTTTCTGAGTGACAGTGATTAAAAAAGAACATTCAGTCAAAAAGTCGAATTGATATTTCCCATGGTGGATGCTGAAGAATGGCCCTGCTGCCATATCAGGCAATTCTGTGTTTGTAATGCCCTACACACATTTAGCTGCTTATTTCTTTCCAAATGGAGGCAACGATCTGCGTCCTCTCTGTGTCCATTACACTGATGACATAGCATGCTTTGAGTATTTATTCAGTACAAAGCTTACTTGTAACTGATATATTATTCTACGGAATATATGGTTTCACTTTTAGAAATGTCAAGTCGAGAGACATGACATAAAACACACACACCAATGTCTGCATGTGGGGACAGACACGCTTTCTGGGTCAAATCTTGTTTTTCCTGGATCTGTACTTTTCATGTTTGAAGAGAAAATATTGTTTGTTGCTCGG
>OZ022581.1:10675496-10767996 GCA_963669155.1 Arbacia lixula | reverse complement strand
ATTCAGTTGCTAATAGCTTCAAATACATACTGCAGCACATAGTGCATACTGCAGAACCTGTGTTTTAGCCGCTTCCTGACAATGTATGATTCAGAGATTATTTTTAACTCTTCAAGAACAAGTGTCCTTGATTAACTTCAGTGTGCACTTGAGTTCTTGACATTATCTTAAGAAGGAGAAAAACAGGAAATGTATGATGGTTCTGTTGCTTTTGAGGCTACTTGTTTATATTGAGGGTGACATTCAGAATTGGTCGCATTTTATATGTGTTTATACACACCTGCTTCTGATATCAGACAAGTCCATTTGATAAGTCAGCTATTAATTTAATTTCCAATTTATGTTATTTTTTTGGTGGAAAATGTTGAGTTGTCAGCAGGTAGGAAGCAAGAGTGGTGACTGAGTTGGAATAGTGTGAAGCATTTACCTCATTTGATGGTCAAAGAGAAGATGTGTCAAAACGTTAATGTAGATAGAAGATTAGATATTTAAAAGGCAGAGAGAAAGGAAGAGAGGGTGCAGTAAGAGAGGAAAGAGAGAGAGAGAGAGAGAGAGAGAGAGGGGGGGGGAGAGGCATAGATAGGGAGAAGAAATTACAACCCTGTGTGTTCACTGCAAAAGCCTCATCTAGATCAACATTAGAGAGAAAGAGAGAGAGAGAGAGAGAGAGAGAGAGAGAGAGAGAGAGAGGGGGGGGGGGGAGTGGGGTAGCCTGTGTAACATATGAATACTGCAGAAAATAACACCAACAATAAAATAGATTCAATGAGATTTTATTTGGCTAGATTTTATTGAAAGAGCTTTCTGGGGCAATTTCAATTTACAAAGAAATGTTAGGCATACACCCAGTAGTAAGGATGGATTCGGTGTACATGTACTCATACATGTAGAGGCACTGTTTATGTTTTCTACCGCAAGTGAATAAAAAAGAGAAATTGTGGTTAAAAAGCAAGGGTTATGTGACCCTCGCAGCTTGAAATTGTGTGTGTGTGTGTGTATGTGTGTGTGTGTGTGTGTGTGTGTGTGTGTGTGTGTGTGTGTGTGTGTGTGTGCTTGATGCGTGAGTCAAGAGCACACGTTGACTTGACGCAGGCAGGCAGGCAAAGGCATGAAGGAAGGATCGAACCGACAAAGTTATGAACGGAAAACATTCCCCGTTTCCCGCCCTTGACCCACTTCTTGTAGGGGGGCAAAAGGTTGGGCGCACAACCAGTTATCAGCAGGAGCAGCTGTGAGAGCAGACACTTACCCAAATCACCAGCAAGAAGAGAGAGAGAGAGAGAGAGAACTTGATCAAACAGAAAGTTGTCAACTGTCAACAATGTCTGTACTTTTTTTGGTTACCATGGGAACACTTCCTGAGTTTCTGATGTAGCTCATTAATGAAGGCTAGAGGCATTATTTTTGCTGTGGATTGTAGAACACATCATGTAAATAAATGACAGAACATGTTGTGGAATAACATGTACACTAGGTTAGCCTTGCTCCAGGCTGTTGGGCATTTCTAAAACCAAACAATTCACTAACGAAAGGGGTCTGGCGGCAGTAGACTAATCATTCTCAATATTATCTCTGGCTCCCCAACCAGACTGAGAATAGCTGAGAGTTGTTAAGTGACTAGTCTTAAATAGAGGACCAGATTCCATAATTAAGTTTGGATAAGAAATGTCCAAGAGCCTGAATGCCAGGCTAATCTTGATGGACATCATTGGTAAGGGCCAGTCAGTTTGTGTTTTTGAATCACCCAAGCTCATGTATTGTACGTACAAGGAACACTCACCAGAGAGTTGAGATGGTGCACACAATGTATACCTATACGCTGTGTTTTCATTGGTCAGAGGAATTAGTACCACTTGTCTCCTACCTGTCACCTTTCTCCACTTTCACCTCCGCCTGCCTTTTAAAACAGGAAAAATCTAGAAATGGAGGAATACTTGCATCATGTAATATGCTACATGAATGAGAGTGATTATAGTACACGACAGAAAAGATAATTTGAGGGATCATTGGAGATGAAATCCTGCCTGTTTTATAAGTAGTTTAATATATTTTGATAAATACATTAAGAAATTATTAATGCATAATGTACTTTTGGTAACTACAATATAGAGCTCGTGTACGTGGGGTATAGTAATAAAAATACCATTTTCCAGTCAAAGCAAATCTTTCTTTTTTTTCTGATAATTGTAACAAAATTCTTTTGATTCATGAGTTGATATAATGTAACACTTTTAATGATTTCATGGTGATATTATTCATCATATATGTCACCTCAAAATTATTTTTATCTTACAGAGACACTTGTTCACCCCTATTTCGAAAGTGATGAAAGCCAATTACCCCAATGACATGTCTGTTCATGGTCAACTCCATTTGGCTGCTGTAGGGGAGGGGTTAGTGGCTGTGGCTGTATGCTTAATTTTGATCATTATCCCTGAACGCGTCCACTTAGTAATAAACTCAAGGTCAACCCAAGAAGCACCGCCCTTTCCTCCGCAGGAAATACATTAAAGGGAAAACCCAGGATATCTACATATAGCGGAAAAAACAGAAGAAGAAGGAGCGAGAAAAAAACATTCATCCTGCGCGAGCCAGACTGTTGTGGCGCTATTAATTCACTCCTCCACAAGACTAATTTCATTTGCATGACCTGCCAAGGCCGGGATGGGAATGGGAGATGGTGCTGGTGTGTTGTGGGCTGGGTGGTGCGGCAGTAATTGGACAGTAATGCAGGGCGTCCCGTATCTCCCCATCGCCATCCGCAATCCCATTGCCATGTATCTAGGTCAGGGGCTGACCTACCGCTTTCAATCAGGGGTTCCTTCTTCTCTCACTCTTCCTCCGCTCATCCATCCTTCCTTTTCACTTATCATACATCCTTGACGATTTCGTCCTTTGTCAGTGAGATTCCTATGTCCCTTCAGTACCCATTTGATTTATGTCAGTCTGTGATTATCAATATACCTTCAAAATATCAACAGTTTTGTAATGCCTATTCAATTTTGTGTATTTTTTTTCTTCTCAGGATTATACTTTCGGCTAATGAAGAAGCATCACAAAGCAACATGCTGCATTTTTTTTCACTATTTTACACAATACTTCCAGGAGTGGGTGAAAATTGTAGCAAACATGCGTGTCATTATTTTTGTGTGTTTAATATGCCATTAAAAACTTAATTTGCAAATATATGTATTTGAATGTTATTATGCCTATCCTCCCTTGGTTCAGATTCATCACCACTTGCACACGCCCACTCCTTCCCCCTGCCCTACCATACCCCCACCCCTGCTGTACCCCTACTCCTCCTATACACCTGCCTATCACACCCCCACCCTTTTCTCCTCCCCCCCACCCTCTCTCCTCATGAAGTAGCCCATGCCTGTGATTTGCTACAGATGACATGTTAGCCTCTGCCCAGTCACTTCTCCACATTATAATATTGCTCGGTTGACCGTAGAAAACATCTCGACATTGGCATTGCACACGCTCTCTTGCTTTCTATCTGTCTCTGCTTCTGTCTCTGCCTCTGTCTCTCTGTCTCTCTCTCTATCTGTCTGTCTATCTCTCTCTCTCTCTCTCTCTCTCTCTCTCTCTCCGTGTCTCTCTGTCTCTCTTTCTCTGTCTCTGTCTCTGTCTCTGTCTCTGTCTCTATCTCCCTTTCTTTCTTTACCATCTGGACTGCCCTCAATCTTTCTGGGTGATTAGACTGTACATGTTGGTGATTTCTAGGAAAAACTTCACATTATACTGTAGTAAGGTTTAGTTTCGAATCTAGGCTTGCGATTACCATATGTTCCTTGTAATGTGAAAAATAGATTAAATAGTGCTTAAACACCCAATTATGTGTTACTATGTGAATGCATTGTCAATATCATAACAGGCATATTTATGGAATGAAATGAATAGTGAAATAAACCTTATTTGATCATTGTTTAATGGCCTTAAGCAGATTGTACAGATGTAGAATTATTAGCTGTCCCATCTTGATTAATATATAGGTATATAAATGGAATATGAAACAAAGCAGCTTAAGCTGACATGTAATGAGATAATCTATAAATTTAGAGAAATAAAGAACACATGTTTTAATTTACAAAGAGAATGGATGATTTATAGTGCAAATGCACTTTGTGTGTGCTTGCATTGAGTAGTACCAAGGATGTTTAAGTACATGGATATCCATCTCTTTACACAAGGTTTGATGCCACCACTTAATGTTCATGACTAGCAGCTGCTCTCAACAATACGATGAATCTGCATTAATTAAATGGCTGATGGTACTCCATTTTCTTAAACATCCTTGGCAGTACCAATTTGTTCTGCACTGTAAATACTCCATTATATATTTTGTTCTTTTCCTATGGTCGCCTACCTGTATTCTAATTCATCAATCCACTGTTCACTGGTGCAAGTGATATTAGCCTACAGTAAGTGTGTTTGCTGGACAAATTTCTGTGCATACATATTTACATACATCTTTAGTCATTATTATTCCATGATTTTCCCTTGAGGCCCAAAGTGTTGACAATGAATTTTCAAACAATTATAAATAAATACAAGTACATGAAGTAAGACCAATGAAAATCAATCTTACCACTACAAACTGTTAAAGAAAAATTCAAGGCCTTTTCAGGAAGAATGAACTGATAAAAACCTGTGTAATTTTAAGTGGTAAATCACTCCATTATTCTGAAGCACATATATACATGTACATACGGTACTTACCGCCCGAAGTGCGAGTAACTGAAGATGTGAGCCAGTGAGGATCGTAGGACTACCGCAATCTCCTGGAATGTGTGTATCAATTCAAACAAGTTTCTAGAGCTTGTTTGTTAAAGATTTTATAGACAAATAAAAGTGATTTAAAACTAATCCATCAATAAAGGAAGCTGCTGTAGTTAATGTATAAAGAGTGGCATAGATGCGTGGTCCCTAGATGCTTGAAATAACATGTATTTGAAAGAAATGACAAAAATAATATTACATAATTTCAAACTAATCCTGTGTCCACACACAAAAAAAATCATTGTATAGCTATACCGAAACAGTATAACTACTGCGGTAACATGTGCCTTGTGACAGTATTTTTACAACTTTTATGTGCAAATCTGATATTTATATCATTTGTGTATACTTCAAAGACCCATTTGTCTTGTTCTTCCTTTCTTTGAGGAGGGGGGGGGGATCTCTTTGATTTGATATTGTATTCAATATTTCATGAGAAAAGAAATAATGTGTGGAATCCACAATTGTTAGCCAAACTCTGTATTTGTGTGGTTCCCATTTGTTGTTCTACATGGCTGAGACATGGTGCTAACTGTCAGACCAGTGATGTCAAGTCATCTCTCATTGCGGACAAAGCTCAGTTCAACTCGCTGGAAACGACCATTCTTCCTCAATGGAGACATTTTGATCGAGTCCAACCGACGCCCTTTGTGATGAAGAATAATAAAGGGGGAAAATATTGGTATCAGATTAAAGCCACAAAGAAAAATATCACTTGAAAAGAGTGTACTTTGTCTTGCCTGGCAATTTTCTGCCCCCCCCCCCCCCCCGTCCTCTCACTCACCTGTAATGAGAAATGTACTTGCATGTTTACAAAAAAACTGATTTATTTCACATTGCTTTAAGAGTTTGTTTTGAGTGTTTTTTTAAACAAAAATTATTGCAATGAACTTTGCACCTTAGAAATCACTGTGAAGTTGAGATATCTGTGGCTTACTGCTTTTGAAACAAGGGAAGAAAAAGCATTTGGAATTGTCTTGAAAATTGTCATGTTTTTCATTTGGAAAAGTGCAAAGTGAAGTAAGATTAGATAGTCATTGTGTTGCACAGAGCAATTATTTACGTACAGCGATTCAAGCCTAGAATCTGTTGCAAAGAGATTCCTGAATTATATCTGAAGAATATACATTTATTATTGCACTATGTCTTGTTATTTATCATTTTTCATGACTGATTCATCTCTTTGTGCAATTGATGGGGATGGTATCATGAAATTCTTCAAAATGAGAAATTCTCTTATACAATTGTAAGTCAATGATTTACGTTGTTCCAAAATCTGTCCTTGTTTCCTTTCTAAATCTCTTCCTAACGTCAAATTCATGTAAATTAGTCACGATAAAAAACATCCATGCTGCGTGCTGGAAAGGATGCAAAATGTATAAATCGAGGACAGAACTGACTGGAATAATTTGTTAGACACAAACAAAAAGCAGCAGTGATAATGCGTCTCTGCATAGGCAAGCACACATGATTGATGGGTGAGCTTACATTTGTGTGCCCACAGAATTATGAAAATACCTCCAGAGGAAAGTTGTGATGAGATTTTCTTGATTACGATAGGCTGTTCAACATTAGTGCCATTCTCATTGGGCTTAAAAAATCGCGAAGTTAGAATGATCACAAAGTTGGGGGACAGAGACAATAGGACCATTCGGCTTTTGGTACGGTTGCTAGGCAACTTTCACCCTAACTTTGTGATTTTTTAAGCCCAATGAGAATGACACTATTGATTTCTTGTTGGCTAGGAAAACGCGCAATTGATGTCGTTAAATCCTCCCCTAATTTGCATCAGGAATGTTCTCGGAAGACATTTTGGAATAACAAAGCTGTCCCTCCTAGGCAAGTTAGGACGGAACATAGAAATACCTGCCTTGCTCATTACTGTGTAAGGTGTATGCTGTTGTTGGTGTCTTCTTGTCATTGTACATCATCTCTCATAGAAAAAGGTCATTTTTGTTACTGTAAAAGTGGACATTTTCGCACTGTTAATTTTTCGCGCTCGGCGGGGTAAAATGAATTTCGCATGTTTTTAATTTCGTGGGTTGTCCAGCCCCTTGGACGATCAATGCACTCAGCTCACCACTGCCACGCCAGTGCTGGCCGGGCAGCGGCAATAGCATGATGATGCTGTTGAAGCGCTGACTAAGGCTAACCCATAAACGTAGGCCTATGTACGTGACGTGTGATGCATCAAAGCAAGCACGCATACAAAAGTAACACTTTAAAGCCACAGGCGACTTTCTTCACAATATATACACACAATTCCCATAGAGCAGCCGTCTATCTGGCATACGATGGGGTAAGACCTGTGCTACAGTCAGAGGTATTGCAATCTCAATAGCTGAGATTACCTATTATCTCTATCTCTTTCCTTTGCATAAATCATCATCCTCCGTATGACAGGGATTTCCCCCACTAAGTAATGTGTCTCAGATGTATACGTAATGGGGGGCTTAAGTGGATATCGTCATGTCACCAACATGATGGTGGACTGGGTATGAAAGTATAACGATGAGGGATTTGGTGACGTACGTGTATGAACATGCCAGCATTTCTTCCTGCATGTAAAAACAAGATGTACATGGTAAAGGGGAAGGCAAGCGCCAAAATAAATTACTCTCAATTAGAAGCGGTAAAATCTGAGAAGCAGAGTGAAAAAGTTTGAGGAAAATTGGACAACTGATAAAAAAAGTGAGGAATGTTTTAATGATATCAACGCTAATATTTTGGGGAAGCAAATTGGCAACTTACTTTTGGACGGACATTCATTTTTATTTGCCTACATGTACAGCATGGGGGCTCTCACCTGGACTGGTTGTGTGTGTGGTAACAGTCACAGTGACTAATTGGCATAGGAAGAGTTTGTTCACACACGGTATTAATTGTGTGATCCTCGCAATAATGCTAATTAATGTATTTTGTGAAAAAAGGTTTGCATTTGTGTAGCGTTCATACCACAAAAATGAAATCACTCATACATGCATTATGAAAATCCGAGGACAATCTTGCATCATCATTATCGCATCATTCAGGACTGTATAAATCACTTTCTAATTCAATGAAAATGTTATTATAACACTATTTAACAACTGCAATATCTCTTATAAATGCATCAATGATTTTGTAGATAAGAGAATATGTTCCTTCATTTTAAATCAATACATGTATACATGTTTGTATGTTTGTTTTGTTTTTAGCAATGAAAACAGAATTGAATTAAACCATTATTTATGGCACTGGTACATGGGCATCACAGAGCTGCTAAGTCTCACTGATTTCACAGGAGACTCCCTGAAAATAGACCAATATTACGATACTTGATTCCATCTCATCACCCAATCTCCCTGATTACTGATAGATTATTGTCATCAGGTTACATGCATTTGGATAGACATCTCCCTGATTTCTGATGATATTTCACCCAATTTTCCTGATTGTTGAATGTCAATGTTGGTAGCTCTAACATGAAAGACCCTGCCGTGGGTTTGGTACGGCATGGCAAGGAAATGCTGGGGCCAACGTCAGGCTGTGCATGCCCCTGCCTCCCAACATCAATGTTGATCTTTGGCCACCTTTGCTACCTCAGTCGCTCAGCCGATCATGGGAAAAGAAGGGAAAAGCAGCCGGCCTGGCCTCCTGTTTTCATGCGCTGTTTTTTCAAAACATTTCTCACATCACGGGATTGGTGATTCTAGGTCAGGCGGTAGGGGCAACGCTAGTCTTTGTCTCGTCACAGGCAGACCCACTTCTTGACAGGAAACCGCAAGCAAGGAGTTGTGTTTCTCTTTTCAGGTGCACAGTATGCAATATAAATTGATCTCTACATGTCTAATTTTTCTGTGCATTCTTCAGCCCATAAGTCAAAATACCACCATGTGGTATGAACAATAGGGTAACTCCATTATAAAAAAAAAGTGTTTATGATTTCTTTGAGTTTTTGCCCCTTTAAGTACTTCTGCGCTCTACTACAATGTATGTTTGTATGGGCAGAATGAGTTTGGTAAATAACAAAGAACTTTGAGCTGGACTCCAAAAATTATTAAAATCAGAAGCAAAATAAAGAGAGAAAGCCATCTAAGGGCATGGAACCTTTGGTGTTTATATTTGTGCTATGGCATGAACGCATGGGGTGCTAAGTGTGCTAATTTTTTTCATTTTTCCTGATAAGGTTTGTGAAGCTTTGAGATTGAAAGGACGATATTGTTGGGATAAACTGCTGATCAACACTTATTTTAGTGATGTTTGTAAAAAAAAAAAATAGGGCACACTACATTATGAAGTCTGTGTGTTATTTCAAAGCATACCATGCTTCAAAATGATGTCTGGTTAGGTAGAATACTTGCCATAAGGGCTTTTGTTGAATGTCTGTCTCTGTCTCCCAGCACCAACCTCTTCCCTCCCCCCCCCGCTCTCTCTCTCCCCCTCCCCTTTCCCTTCTTCCCACCCCCTCTCTGCATGTACTACTCTCGCTGTGTTTTGTTAAGTCTCTCTTTTTAATTCTTTCTCTCCCTCTTTCCCATTCTCCATTTCTTTGTCTATTTGTCTCCTCCCCCCCCCCCCTCTCTCTCCCTCTCTCTCTCTCTCTCTCTCGCTCTCTCTCTCTCTCTCTCTTTCTCTCTCTCTCCCTCTCTCTCTCTCTCTCCCTCTCTCTCTCTCTCTCTTTCTCTCTCTCTCCCTCTCTCTCTCTCTCTCTCTCTCTCTCTCCCTCTCCCCCTCTCTCTCTCCCTCTCTCTCTCTCTCTCTCTCTCTTTCTCTCTCTCCCTCTCTCCCTCTCTCTCTCCCTCTCCCTCTCTCTCTCTTTCTCTCTCTCTCTCTCTGCTGTCCCATTGTGTCCTGGTGAATGTTGGTTGGTAACATTCATAGAAACACTATAGCCAGTGGTAACCTTCTTCCTGCTCCTTGGTCATAACCTCCTCCTCCAACCTCCTCCCTCAGTCCAGCACAGTCGCCTGTCTGGCTCCCAATCCTCCCGAGCCCAACAAAGTTTATTTTCAGGATCGATTGACTTTGGAGGGGTAGGATAATGTTACCTGTCTTTGGCTGCACAAATATGGATTATGAGGGGGAAGGGGGGGGGGATACAGAAAGGTAGTGGGGGTGTAGATGCTTAGACTTTATGACTATATCTTAGGAAAAAGAGTTAAAAGTTAATTTTCATAATAAAGAAATGTGATATTGCCATGGTAGTGATAAGTCACCAAAAGTACTGACTAGCTTTGCTCAAGTAGCACATGTTCGATGATTCTTTCAGGATAAGACCTTTCCGTGCAGATCCCGTCTCAGTAGCCTTCTCTCGTCACAGAAAATCAAATAACTGTCGCGCCGCACACATTTTGTGATTTGATAACACCGCCGTCCGCGTCCCTAGCCCTAGATTACTCCCCCTCTCTCTCTCCGTCTCCGCATTCCTGTGTTTGTCCACCACATCAATGGGGAAAAAGTCACAAAATATTGCAGCATGATTCAATAATAGCATTTTCCTCCTTATGAAATCTGAAATCTTTCTGTATATTTGTCGATTATGAATCATAGATTTTTCTTCATGGTGTGGAGAGTTCGTGGAGCCTCGGCAGACTGGAGATTGCTGAGGCGTTAATACAATTGGCAGTTTCCGTGGAGATTAACATCATTGGGGAAAGATTTCTGTAGTTGTGATTGTGATACGTGTAGCTAACTGTGGCATTGGGGAGAGAGGTTTTTATGCCGAGCGCCGTTCCTGCGTAATACCACCGGTTTGTGTCAGGAAGTTTGTGCTTACAAACAATTACATGACATAGCGGGACTTGACTTGATGTCATCTCTAGTTAACTCTCTCAGTTTGTGATTGTTATTGTGGAATGATTTCAGCTGGAACAGCACCTTAGGATGTTTGGGGGTCTTCCCATATACTGACAAGGAAAGATTCATATGGGCATTGATGGTCATGTCATGTTATATAATGTTATGGTTATGAATGTGATAGTTTTCTGTACAAATAAGTGGAAGAAGAATTTCCAGTGAAGGACACTAAATCATGTACTAAAGTACGTTTTTGTAAGTACTATACTATGCAGCATTGTTATATCCCCTCATAATCCTCTTTATATGACAGAGAAGCAATGAACGTATAATTAATATTGATGCTTTTCATAATGATGATAACATAAAAAGCTATGGCTTTTGAGTCACAACCTACTTGAAATCAAAGCTGGAAATGACCCTTAAGATATTATCACCGTCCATTCATTGTAACTCATCAGAATATGCAAGAAACTTTGTCTATATTTGGAAAGATATGATAATTTTATTAGCAGTATCATTATGCTGGTATTATTCATGTTTTTTCTTTGTTTCTGACATGTATTTGAAATGCGTGGGTGGCAATTAATATGTTCATGGCATTCTGTGCATTAATTATTTGCATTAATTTAATAAGAGCAACAGTTGATGGTAGCAATTAGTTTTGTAATAAAAAACATTAATGTTTTCAGGGTCATGCTAGGATTTTATGTTGGTGTAGTTACATGTGTTTTGATGGGTTTTTTTTATTTTTAGGAAATGTAATTTAAAATGTAGGGTTACTGAAATGAAACCTACATGTATTGTTTATAGGCACTTGCAGAGTTTTGGTTGCAATCTCTGCAGAATAGATGGCACAGAGTTTCAGGGCTATTAGACCCCCCCCCCCCCCCTCCCCCAATCTACAACAGAGCTCCTGCGAATAACAAAACAGCCTCTCTGAAGAGTCAGTTTCTCCTCACAGGGCATAATGCAAAACATGAAACAACATGTTTATTTCAAAACAAAATATCAAGCTTGAATGTTAGCCCAGTCAATACATTCCTCTTTTACCCCCGTGTCGACATGTACATGACTTGTATGTCATAAGTAATTTGAAAAGTCGTCTTAAGGTGGTGGATTACCTGTTTGCCCATATTTCCCTGTTTCCTATTTAGGTTTTGCCTGCGCATGTTACTTAAGAGCACATAATTGACTTCCTGTACGGGTGCAACTTGTGGTCAATGTTAACTTAAAGAGGAACGAAACCCTAGGCCAAAGTTGCTCTGTATAAAGGCTTCTCGTTCCAGATAACATAAGGGGACAGTATTTGAATGGACCTGCAAAGTGCAACATATACTCTTAAAATGTGTGTTATCCTACTGACGCAATTTATGTCAAATCATAGTACAAGTATGTGTAATCCAGGATCGATTCCAGAATGACTGGACTATCATTGCCAGTTTTGATGGATTCAGAAATAGGCAACATTTGTGTTATTTATCCGATTTGCCTCAAACTTTCGCCAATCTTCTCCTCCCATGATCCTGAATTCTTTCAAGGTCAAGTTGGTATGTTTGGAAGGTGTTCTGTCCCTTTAAGTGGTCCGTGCGTGGCTCTGTGGGTGGTATGTATGTTGGGGGCGTGAGGGTTGAGTCAGGAACGGTTACGTCGCGCGTCTGTTGCTCGGTGATTCAGCAACTCCGACAGGACAAGCCGTAATGACGACGCAGAGCCACCTCTCAGGCTGTCAGCAATGCAACATGAATGCTGCCCCCACGAGTCCGCGTGACTAATCCATCATCCGATTGGTCCTGGTTATGATTACGAAAAACCCTCCGAACGACGTTTATAGACATGTGGCATTGATCATGTTTGGGTGGCTGTACAGAGCCTTTAGACCCCAGACGCGCTGCTCTGCAGACTTTTTTTTTTCTCCTACACAAGGCTCCAAGGGGCTGATTTACATGTATGATTGTGCGATATTTGCACACCAACGTATGCATTACCAATTTTAGTTTGGCACAAAAGAAAAATTATAGACTGTAAACTGTAGATACATGGAATCCATTGCTACTTTGCCAGTAGAGGCGTATATAGGTTTTACAATCATTTCTTAAGTTTTCTCTTTCAAATTTGTGTTTGCACTATGTGTAATGACATGGAGGTATTGTTTTGTTTATTGCAACTGTGATATCCGCATGCAGTTTGATTGAAAATGCAAATACGCATTTCATACAGACAAAATACACAATAAATAAGGCAGTACAGTGAAACGTTAAGATACATTAGACAGAAAAGTAAAGGAAGCAGAGAAGAAAAGAGAGTTGGAGGAAAAGAAGAGCAGCAAAGAGAGATAGAAAGATAAATAATTTCGAAAAGAGGAAAACACATCATGTTACACATTGTATTTTGTTGTGGTTACCATGGTTACCAAGTGAAATCAACTCTAGCAAGAGCCCTGCCCTGTACCCAGGAGCAGAATCAGTGGGAAAAGACCCAGACCCTGTCTGATAGAGAGTGGTGACTGATCTGCAATCAATCAGAAGTCCTACATGTAACAACTCTAATGCGCAGAGTAATGAGTGAATTCATTCCCAAGTCAAGTTGCGATCAATTGCAAATCATTACCAGACAGGAATCCGGCAAACCATTTCTGTTTGTCCTGACCATATATTTTAATCATAGGAACATTAAATATGGGTTATCCTTTCAATTCTCATATTTGTTACCATGCAATTTTAAAGACATGGTGTCCCTTTTGCAGGTAAAAAAAAAATCATTTTGTAAAATCCATGGGAAATGGAAGAAGATACTCTATCACAACATCCTTGTGAATAATCGAACTGGAAACTGACTTTTAAGCAAAATTATAGTGATTGCTTGATTTTGAGGAGTTTTTGGGGTGCTACATTTTTACACACATACCTGTATAAAAAAAAATAATCCTGTTATCAAAACAGAGAAAAAGCAATTTATGTAATTATATTGTACACAACATATGGGAGAGCACCTCGCACGTGACTTCACAAAATTGAAATTTCCTTTGACTGATTTTTGTCAAACCTTCACTAATATGTTTCTTTCATGATTCTGCTTTTATTGAAACCAGCATATCATCAGGGTGAACTATCCCTTTAAGCAGCTAGGGCATACTTGCAGAGCAGACTTCTTTTTATAATTTGTATAGGAGAGTCTGTTTAATGAGACTAGTACAAAACCTAGATAATGATGTTGACTTTGACTATTTTGACACGTTCAGCCCGTAAAGCTTTCTGCACTCATAAATGTTTCATTGACTCTAGGCACATCATAATGATCAAATTAATGATCCCATCCATAACTTTTGAGATGAATTTTACATGAATGTAGCTCCTTCATCTTTGGTGTGACAAGTACTATGTTTTCTTCTTACCAGTTGTAGATGTGCTATGTTGAGTTTCTATCTTGCTACTAAAATTTGTATAGAAGAGTGTGTTTAATGTGACTAGTGCAAAACCTAGTTAATGAGGGTGACTTTGACTATTTTAACACGCTCAGCCCATAAATCATCTCTAGGCACATCATAATGATCAAATTAATGATCCCATCCATAATTTTTGAAATTATGAATTTTACATTTATGTACAGTAGCTACATCATCTGCGGTGTGACAAGTACAAGTACACTGCATCTCAAAGGAATTGGCATAGGGAAAGGAAAAGGCAAGGAGCCTCAGTTTTAAACCACGGTAAATATTTTGTCCAGTTCAGCATGAAACACGATTTTTTAGCCTAAAAAGCATCATGTTTCATGCTGAACTGGACAAAATATATTGCAGTTTAAAACTGCGGCTCCTTCCCTTTCTTCCTTTCCCTTTTCCTATGCCAATTCCTTTGAGCTGTAGTGTTGTTTCTTGTTAGTTGTCGATGTGCTATGTTGAGTTTTCATGTAGCCACAGCAAAAGGTCTCCGGCTGAGTTCACCCTCCATATCTATCCTGCAGCATCAGAATTTCTAAAATTAGCCTTCTACTACAAGACAAGTCAGCACCCTATCAGACACTACATAAACTCCAGCTTAAAGGAATTGGCATAGGCTAAAGTATCGTGTTTCATGCTGAACTGGACAAAATATACCGCGGTTTAAAACTGCGGCTCCTTCCCTTTCTTCCCTTTCCCTTTCCCTATGCCAATTCCTTTGAGCTGTAGTGTATACACACACATAAACAGAAAGACACATGTACAGTTACATTCAACTGCACCCACCCACACACGCACATTCACACATCCCATGAGCACACAGCATATTTGCACAGGTAGACACCCAGACGGACGACAGACGCATACTTTTTTTTAATACTTATATACAGTATATACAGTTTATGAAGGAGGTTTGTTGGACTATTAACTATTAACCTAAAACTTTAACGATAAAGTTTATTTTCATTTTATTTCATGATTGTGGGATATTTTAGTATATGCAATTGCAAATAAAACACTGGTAAAAGGTTCCACGAAGAACAAGAATAACAGTACCAGACAGAATAAACCATAAACCACTAGCAAGAGTTATGGCATTTCCTATAAAAAGGTTTCCTTACCCCTGGCTAGTTTGTCTTGGGCATTGATTTCTTATCCC
Source organism: Arbacia lixula (assembly GCA_963669155.1). Lineage (NCBI taxonomy): Eukaryota > Metazoa > Echinodermata > Echinoidea > Arbacioida > Arbaciidae > Arbacia > Arbacia lixula. The sequence continues at coordinate 10,752,835 of OZ022581.1, read as the reverse complement.
AACTGAAAAAAGTATCCGGTAAGAAACTGGCACCAGCCACCAATTGATTTTTCCTGCCTTCACCTTCTACATGGGAAGTGAGTTCCAGGCGGAGTATCGATATCGCGCTATTTGCCTTAACTAAAATAACTAGAAGCTAGCCTATTCTGCTTCAGGGTTGGTCTGATTTAGAGCATAGGAAATTAAAGATAAATGCCAACATCTTTCACAAGAGCAGTATTTTAGTGTTAAGTTGGTATGATTTGAAGAAGAAAAGCTGTGCAGTTTTGAAGGCTTATCTTTGTATGTGAAGTAACATCCTTTCTTAAAGTTACTCATATCTCAAAGATGTGTTGGAAAGTGTGTGAACGATATTTATTACCAATCTCAAAATTGTTATGAAACATGATGTATGCTGTTTATTACCTGATCATGGCTTGTCCGTGACGATGGCCTTGTTGATGAATGTGGAGAGGAAGAGGGGGGGGGGGGAGGGGAGAGAAGGAGGACAGAAATATGGGAGGAGGAGGAGGAGGAGGAGGAGGAGGAGGAGGAGGAGGAGGAGGAGGAGGAGGAGGAGGAGGAGGAGGAGGAGGAGGAGGAGGAGGAGGAGGAGGAGGAGGAGGAGGAGGAGGAGGAGGAGGAGGAGGGGGTAAGGGGTACAAAGGACGAGTCACTTAAAGGGCATATACTGTACTGAGAAGGCAAAAAAGCCTTCAAAATGTAATTGTTAGCAATCTTCTTGCCAATGGTCTTAAATTATATATTATATATTATATTAAAAATAGTGATTAAATCATAAATCCTCAAAATGTTCGGCCAGAACATTTTGAGGATTTCACAAATTTTGACTAATTACTTCAAATGTGAATAATTTAAGGGCAAATAACTTTCCGCAAGTTTCTAAAATGGACAATACATGAATTTAAGACTATTGGCAAGAAGATTGCTGATCACCTTTTGAAGGCTTTTTTGTCTCCCCAGTACAGTATATTCCCTTTAAGGTGGTGGACAGAAGGAGGAGGGGGAGAGGATTAGGAGTGAGGAGGAGGAGAGAGAGAAAGAGAGGGGACAGAAGGTAAGGGGAGGAGAGGAATGCGGGGAGTAAGTCGGAACTGGAAAATACTACCAACAGTTAATATGTATTTCGATGTATTTATTTGTTCCAACAATCGTTCTGATTTATGCAAGAGGCTGGGGAGACGACTATAGAAAAGACTGATGGGCAAAAGTTTGCAGTGACCTTTTTTGGTAACCCGTTGTGGATCATGACACATTAAGTCGATTAGGGGGATTTCCTCTGGCAAACCTGCAGGCACGGGGCGAAGGCGAACCCTCCTCTTCCTCCCCCGCAAGGCAACGCAAGGCGACGCAAGGCTAAGAGATGTTCGGCGCTCTCAAGGACAGTGTTACAAAACATTGGCACGAAAATAGCAGTACGTACGTTGTGTAAGTTGTCGATGGCGGGGTGGGATGGACTGTGGGGGGGGGGGGGGGATTTGTGGCAGGAGGGGTGAGGGTGAGGGAGAGGAAGTTGGGGTTGGATGGGGTGGGATGGAGGTTTTAGTGATGTCATCTGCATGTTCTCAAGGACATCTGATCTACACATTGGCACAAAAATAGCAGTAGGCTGCCTATAGATGGAGGGAAGGGCAGAGGGGTTGTTATGAACATGGAGGGATGAAGGTGATGTGGATGGAGAGGGGGGGTGGGGGTGGGGTCTATGTATGGGTGATGTCATATGCATATCCTCAAGGTCACTGCAGCAAAACATTGACACCGAAAATAGCAGCAGGCAGGGTGCGGATGGAGGGATGTGGGGGAGGCTAGAGGGGAGGGAAGGGGTCATGTAAGGATGGGATGGAATTGTTAAGGAGGACAGGATTAAGAAGCCACTTAGCAAATGCATTTGCTCAAGGGCACTGTTGGATACATTGTCACACAGATTGCAGGGAATTGTACATGGCATGGGGATGTAAGGGGAGGGGGAGGGGGAGGGGGCAGAGCTAATTCAAACCTATAGAGTATAACTGGTGTTATTGATGTCGGGGTAGCCTAGGTTCCAGGCTGTCTAGTGCATTTGTCCAACTCAGTCCAGCAGGGAAGGGGGCTTAGTCTTTATTACCAGACCTGTATGTGTACAAACTCACTTGTGTCTTACGTACTCCTCGGCCTTAAATCCAGGTTAATGTTGGGATAGATGGAAAGAAGGTCAGTGATATTTAAGAAGGAAAGGTTTTGGGTTCTTAAACACATTCCATTTCTTACCCTGTTGTGTATATACATCTTGACATGAGCCACTGGACCTTCAGGCTGTGTTGCCTGGTATGGACATAGGATAATCAACTCTACCTTGAGTCAATAACAAGTGTCTGTTCTTCATAATACTGGAGCTAGGGTGTGAAAATATTTGAATTGAAGAAGGTCGCTGGGGGAGGGTGCAGGTGAAGAAGGAGGAGAGGAAAGGAGATATGATACCAAGGACAGAAATGCTCGATTTGAAAACTGATGCACCTATGGTATCCCATAATATATTGATGAGTACATATAGACATACAGTAAGGGCCTTTTTCACTTACAGCTCAACATCGCAATGCATCGAAAATTGCTGGCAAAAAGTGACATGTCAGGCAACTACCCCCGAAGAACGCCCCCCAAATGTTCTAAAACATTCCATTCTGGAGTATGACTCTTGAAACACTGTAATGTTTGGCTACTGCACATGGTTGCAGGTGAATAATATCTGACTTGGAGATGTTTTGCACCTGACTCATGTATTCCGCACATGTTCCTATGGAATAGCCTGGGATACGTGAGGCACATGAGCATTGCTTGTCCCAAAAATCTCTACCTCAAATGCAGTTGGCAATCAGACTCTATAGTTTTTAAAAATCAATGCAAATGTTTGGATGAAAAATCATATTGTTGTAGTGTAAAAATAAGCCTATGGGCAACTACTGGGGAATTGATGGAATGATGATGATGAGGGGGGGGGGGGGGGGGGCGAGGGTGGTTTAAAGGGTGGAGGGTGTGAGAGCTTACACACCAGCTCAAATGAATTGGCATAGGGAAAGGGAAAGGGAAGGAACTGCAGTGAAACACGATCCTTTAGGCTAAAGCATCATGTTTCATGCTGAACTGGACACAATATACCGCGGTTTAAAGACAGCCAGTCCCTTTTTCAGATCATCACAAAACCATCGAAACATTGGCAAAACATATAGAGAAGTGTAAGCAAGCTCTATATTCACAATTTGAAACTGATACATCGTGTAAAATTCAAATAATGCACATAAACAACGTCTGATTAATAATCTTTACCCCAGGCTCTTAGCAGTTTGTGTTGAAATATCTGCTTTGTTGATTAATCTGTTTATTAAATTATAAAACGCATTATGAAAAAAATTGTTCTATAGAAGGAATCATTTCCAAAGTTTGGTAATTACTCATAAAATTAGTAATTAATAACCACATAGATACTGTAACAAAGACTAATACTTTTTTCATAGTACGAAAAAAGTCAGTTTGAAATTTAACGGCTGAAATTTTTACATGCACCGAAAGCTTCAGCATGCTATATTCTTAGATATGGTCTTGAATCACACTTTCTTCAATTTGCGATTGTGATAGACGATTTCAAATTTTAAGCTTGCAAAAGGGACGGACAATCTTTAAAACTGCGGCTCCTTCCCTTTCTTCCCTTTCCCGTTCCCCATGCCAATTCCTTTGAGCTGTAGTGTATGTTGATGATTAGGTTTGTTCTTAGAAATGCACAAGGGGGGAGGGGTGGTTTGGAGGGGTAGAGGGTGCAAGAGCTTATGTTGATAATTAGGTTTGGTCTTAGAAACGCACAGACACACAAGAATGTCGCCATACAATGATTTTACTGATGGTGATGATGGAGGGGTAGGAAAAGGAAATGCAAATGAGATGGTAGCAAAAATCATCTCTGGGGATTTCCCCAGGGATGAAATGCATTCCAGGAAGTAGACAGATAGATTGGACATGGATGAAGAGATGGATATGAAAGCTTTTTACGCGATTCCATGAAGGATTGCATCTTTTCTGGGAAAGGATGCAGCAAATGAATCAAGGATGTTGAAATGAAAAATGATTGTAGCCACATGGTGTATTTAAGTTCAAATTACTAGAAACTGATAAATGATGAAAGCTGATCTCGGAAAGAATAAAAAATATGATAAATGATGAAAGATGATCTCAGAAAGATTAAAGAAAACATAATTGTGAGTTGGGTTGGTACAGTGTATGCGCGTTTACATCAACCCGAAGGTAACAGAATAGCTAGCTCAATCAACTACCATTTGCTTTGTGTGAGATTATATTTACAATGTGAACAGTGCCAGTATAATCCCAATGTGACATGAGCATTGTGGGCACAGTGGGGGAGGCGTGATCACAGTGTGAACAGGGTGGGGTGTAACACCAGCTAATGCAGAGGTGTGAACTAACATGCTCGCTGACATTTGAAGATAAGCGCTAATTATCATCATGTCGACTTGAGCCATTTTCAAACGCAGTCCTGGAGGAGAGAGTGTGATATTGAAACTTGGAGGCCTATTTGTGTGCTCACATGCTCATGTACATGAACATGTAGTCCAGGGCATGGGAATGTGCTTCTTTTTAAGTCCCTCTGGCTTTAACATACCCTTTGTTTGAGTTCAGTGACTGGGAAATGTGCTTCTTTTCATATATTTCTGGCTTTAATGTACTGGTACCTTTTGTTTGAGTTCAGCGTCAGGGAAATATGCTTCTTTTATTTACTATTCTGGTTTTAACATACCCAATGATTGAGGCCAGAGTGTGGGAAATGTCCTTCTTTTCAACTATTTCTGGCTTTATCATACCCATTGTTTGAGTCCAGAGTGTGGGAAATGTGCTTCTTTTCCACTAGTTGTGGCTGTTACCTGCTTTTTTGTATGCACAAATATGCATAATCACCACCGTTTTATCAACCAGCTTGTGATCTGAAGTACTGAACTACAGAACATTACTAAAACATGCTACTATTGTGGTGAAACAGAGCTCAGTCTTGCTAGTTTGGGCAGGAATTTTGAAACATACTTGTTATATTTACCTCCCAAATAGTCACATGCTCCTAATGTGTAGTTTTATTTCATATTTGTTAGTTTTATGAATATATTTGATATCAAAGTCTCTGGAGTTTCTGAAGTACTTTCCCTACCTAGCAACAGTCCATGAATCCACACTTATGTATCTGTACTTGACAACTGATGAATGATTGACAGTCCCAATGAGCAAGTCAACAACATGTAGAGGACAAATAAACAATGCACATTTGGTCACATTTGGGAGAAAAAAAAAATGTGTAAAGTTTGATACATAAGAGTATTATTTATAACAACTGGGCCCTGTGTTATAAGATGGAAGCCCTGGTAAAATTTGACACAATGTGAGTTTCATCTTTTCCAGAGGAGCTGAATGGCCTTCAAACTTACGATGTAGCTCTACAGTATTTTATGTATCTCAAGTATCTTCACATGATGATGAACATACTGCATATTGATATACAGTGAAACCTGTCAATAGTGGCCACCCAAGGGAAACAAAACTTGTGGCCTTTATAGACAGGTGGCTGCTATAGCCAGGTTCTGTAACACATGATCTCTCTCCGGGGGAATTATTTTAGTGGCCACTATAGACAGGTTGGCTGCTATAGACAGGTGGCCACTAAGACAGGTTTGACTGTACTATATAATCCCTTTATCAAGTAATATTTATTATGTTGTGATTGAGATATGTGTATGTGACACACAGGGACCATCAATGAAGTGAAATTAAATCAAATCAAACCATCTTTACATAGAGAATGAAAAGTCTTTTTTTAAGTGGCAGAACATATTTGCATGATATGATTGATGAACCATTGCTGTTACTACTGTATATCCTTGCTTCTATGGCATCTGAATGAAATGTGTAATCAAGTCAAATTCAAGTCTCCTTGACAAGTCGGCCCAATCATCTCCGTGGTTTGAAGACTCATGCGCTGAGGATTACCGCTTCATGTTCTTGTTGACTGCTGCCCATGCATGTCAAACTTCAGCCTAGCTTCCAGACTTATGGACATTTTTATCCAAATTAAAAAAAATTATTTCTAGCATTTGTACAAGTACTAGTCTCTCGATCAGTCTCCTCTGTGCCCAGTCCGTCCCACAGCGCTGGAAAAGAAATTAAGAATGATTAGTCTACTGCAGCCAGACCCCTAATGGAATGATTTGTTTTTCTAAATGCCCACCAGCCTAGAAATTAGGCTAGGTAAAGTTGTGCTCAACTTAGGATGACTGTTGTCTCAGACTATCCTTGATTGGTGGTCAGCATGGAAGGATCTGCATGAGGAGATCAGTCGACCATCTTTCCTTCAGATGGGTTTGTGGAAATCTGTTGTTGTTTGATATGTAATTGTGATTTTTTTTCTGACATTAGTCACTTCCCACACTTCCCCCCCTTCCCACACTTCCCCCCCTTCCCACACTTCCCCCCCTTCCCACACACACACACACACACATGCATGCAAACACATACACACATACAGGCACACATGTGCACATACACAACATATGTACACCTATATGCATACACATTTTCTACTTACTTGATATGTGGAAAATTATTTGAATTCCACATTCAAAATAATTTTAAATTCTAGCTAGAAACCATGCTCCCATCCTACTGTTCATGAATTTGAGAAAAAGTGTTTGTTTTGTAAGTCAGAAAACATGAATTTAGACTAACCTTTCACTTTAAGGGGTGACATGTTTGTGGGGCATATTGTGGAAGATTTGTTGGCTTCTTGCCAAGTTTGTTGACTGTTCGTGGCTTGTTCTACTACAATGTCATCGTTGTCTCTGCACAAGCATCGCGATTCATAATGAGAGATGACACGACAGAGCTGCCTGGTCGCTGGATGCTAATTTCAGGTACACGCTGAGACTCATTCATGCCTAGACTCCCTCCCCCAGGCGACTCGTCCAAAAAAAATGAAACATCCCAGGCCTAATTGAACTTGAGCTGCGTAAAGCATGCAAGTTTCTTCAGGATTACAGATGTGCTGTCATTTACATACATGGGCAGAGATTGACTTGGGTGGATGAGTGTGGCGTGTAAAAAAACGCTTCCAAAGAAGTTGCGGATTTATCCTCCCTAAGCAGGAGATTAAACCCGCCTGCGGTGCTAAGCCCCAGCTGTAAGCTTAGAAATATTCGGCTTCCCTAAATACTACTTTCCCATCGACAATATAGGGCTCTAGATTTCTTAAAAACCTTTTACCATAAGTATAGTCCCCGAAGCTGATAATGGTGATTTATTACAAACGCATCTAGACCGGAGTTTGTAATGATTACGACTTTAGAAGGGATTGAACCTAGTCATGAATATGGAAGACACATCCAACATTAAATGTTCTTTGAATGTTTCCATGGTGAGAATGTACTAAAGCCATGTGGTTGAATTTCTCTCAAGGGTATTTGCCCGACTTACAGGGTGAAAAAGGGGAAAGGAGATGCTACATGTATATTGTAGTTTTCTATGTGATTTGTATACAGGGTGTATTGAATATTCAATTATGGGTTGTCAAAAAAAAGAATGTCAAAATGCCAGCAATTTATTCTTTAGGTCAATGGATAACCTGAAGAGTATGCAGCCAGTAGCTGAGACATTACTTTTCTTTTGCAACAAAATGTATTTGAATAATGAATATTGAATTGAATATTCAATATTCAACCTCTCGCAAAATTTGAAGGCTAATTCCCGCGCAGCCTAATTTTCATAACCTTTACAAAAGTGAGCAGTGCTCATTCAAGCCAGATTTATTTTTGGACGTTTTGGTGTCAGATGAAAGTTGAGACCATAAGCTATCCATACATGTAAATAATTCTCCCCAGAATCAAGTGTATATTTTTTTTTTGACACACGGTAGAGCAACATTTCATCAGGCACAAAAAGGGTTGACCTCTTCTATGCTGTTTGTAAAGCATTACTGGTGTAAGGAAAACCTCAATGTAGCCTGACATCTAGGCTGTGGGCCATTTTGAATCCAAAATGAAAAATAGAGTCTAGTACAAGTCACTGACTAGACTAGTCACTTTATCATTCTTCTCTTTTCTCAGCTGTTGGGGGAGCTGGAGAAGAGATTGAGGGCGTGTTTATCAACTCTTTTTTTGGTAGAATTAAGGTTTCCAAACGCGTTTAATTTTTTTTAAACGTGTTTCAGAGAGTTGATAAACGCAAAGGTGTTTTGATTATGGGGTTCGGAAAGCTGTTTTGAAACACGAAAAATTCGTACGACCCCAAACGCTTTGAGCCAGAAACGCGTTTGAAGAAGCAAGATAAACGCAAAGCTGTTTTGAAACGGCTTTAAACCATGTGTTTTCGGTGACAAGGCCGGTTTTCGACTTGGGCGATCGAGTTGATAAACGCATCGTTTTTTTAACGTGTTTGGAAATGCTTTTGGAAACGCGTTCGTACAGGCCTTTGGAAACGCGTTTAGATTTCTGAAAAGTTGATCAACACGGCCTGAGACTGATTATTCTACTGCAGCCAGACCCCTTTATTGAAAAGGTTTAGAAAAAAGTCCTAGCAGCCTTGAGGCCAGGCTAACATGAAGGCTGTGTGCTGATTAGCATTATCATGATGGACATGCAACAATGATTGAAACAAATGGAAAGAGCTGATTTGATTTTTAATAAGTTGCTCACAAATCGTGAATAGTTTGTCTGGCTTCTGTAAAACAGAGTTAATGTCCCTGTTATTGTCTTATTAATTGTTGTGCCATGAAAATTGAATGATTTGAATTATTTATAGCGAAATGAGAGATGGAGCTGAATTCCTGATGCACTCTAGGACTCATGTAAAACTGAGTAAAAAGTAATGATTCATTAAGTCATCAAGATCAAAAGACCCTATAGCCAAGTGGTAAAATATTATGACTTTGGAACAGATAAAAAATGACCCAAACATAAAATCCTGATGTTTTGTAGGACTTGTGTAGACCTGAGTAAAAATGAATGATTCATTATGTCATAAAAATCACAATTTTGACCTAATTACAGCAAACGGGTATAGTCTTTTTGCTATTTGTGGAGATAAAAAAAAATCCTCTTGAATCCTCATTGTAAAACTTGTCGGACTTGTGTAGACCTGAGTAAAAAGAAATTATTCATTATGTCATAAAAATAAAAGTTTTGGCCTAAATTACAGCAAACAGGTATACTGTAGTCTTTCTGCTATTTGAAGGGATTAAAAAAAATCCTCTTGAATCCTGATTGTAAAACTTGTAAAACTGTATTAAATGTAATGATTCATTGTGTTATAAAAATTAAAGGACCTTTATTATAGTAACTGGTATGGTCATTCTGCTATTTGTGGAGATAAGATATCAAGACATCAAAACTGAAATCCAGCTGTATTGTAGGATCCTATAAAACTGAGTAACATCATTATCAGTTCTAACGATCACATCATGCCAATCAAAAGGGTTAATTTGTATCAACCAGGCAAGATTATTCTATCATTATCATGTGATTGGAGGAGATGAATATAGAGCAATGTCTCTGAATTCCCTTGTTTCCAATTCATTGTTCAGCATGCTGAATAAACTTTAAGATATCTCCTAACATGGGATTATGTCATAAGAATAAAAAAAGACATGAATTCTAATCTGGTGCAGTAATTCTGTCACTGGAAAAGAGGTTGGAAGATGCAGCATACTTGCCTGTATGTGACAAGAAAGCTAGAGAAAAAAATGACTGTGGTAGTGAGGTGCAGTTTTGGCCAGAAGTTTACATACAGCCAGGAAATTCAAAGAAAAGTTGACACTTGCCAAACATTATAAAATGTACTATATGTTCTAAAGTATTTGTGCTATCATGACGAATTTGATATCAAACAAATGAGTAAGTCATACCCTTTCATCACTTTGCTTTGTCATTAGAAGCTGAAAAATATTTAGGTGTCATTTTTCCCCAAAAATTCTTCATATTTTAGACAAATTGAAAATAAAAACTTGACAAAAACATTTCATATTTGTGCTAGTCACTTATCAATGTATACATTTCAGATTACACTTTTTTTCAGTGATGACATATCCTGATAGAAAATGTAAAATTATAGATTTGACATTAATATATTTCTATGAAACGATGTTGAAAATAAAATAACAAACAATAGAATACATTTGGCATGAATATTACTTTTTTTCTTCAAAGAAAATTCCACCTGAAATATAATCTAATCCCAACAGCATTACAATCATGTGAAAGAGCTTAATACGTTCTTTCATTTGATACCAAATTCGAAATGGTAGTATTTGTATTTCTGAAGATATAGTAAATTTTACGATGTTTGGCAAGCTAACAAATTTCACTGAATTCCATGGGTATGTAAACTTTTGGCATCAACTGTACATGTGCATGTGGACTAAGACAATAGAAATGTCATCTGTGTGTATTATGAGACTACTTCACCCTTGTTATGTCACACAAAATGGCCCTCTGTGGGATTTGTGTGTATTACATGAAGCCACATGTGGCACTGAAAGAGTTGGATGTCACTGCAGCATGGAAAATGATATGATCTGAAGCATAGCAGGGTGATGTAATTATTCTCTAATTGTCTTGTCACAAGGGGAAGGGAGAAGATGGGGCGAATGTGCCTGAATAAAGCCACAAAAATCTGAGATGGAACATGTATACTTAGGAGAAGTGGAGTATAATCTGTGTGTTTGTGTGTGTGTGTATGATTGTGTGTGGATGTGTCTGTGTGTGTGTGTGTGTGTGTGAGCGAGATGGATTGGAGGCATGACCCCAAACATATCAATCCGTCTCCATCACCAAGGAGTTTGTCGTCTTCTTCTTTCTTCTGCTCAGGAGGAGGGGGAGGAGGAGGAGGAGGAGCAATGGAGATGAAGTTGGTCCATTATGATAATACACTTCCCCCCTGGTAATGACTTGATGGGGGATAACATTGTGTGATAGAAGGGGGGAGAGAGGCGAGGGGGAGGGGGAGAGGGAAAGTGGGGAGGGGGGAGGGACCAAGGAGATGGAGGAGGATGGAGGAGGCGGGGGGAGAGGCTGATACGAGCGCCTGGCATCAGCCCTCCCGCTGTGGGGGAATGAATGGGATGCACGACCTGCCAGCTTATGTGATGTCTTCCATCTCCTTCCCACCTCTCTCTCTCTCTCTCTCTCTCTCTCTCTCTCTCTCTCTCTCTCCCTCTTTTTCTCTCTCTTTCTCTCTCTCTCTTTTCCTCTACCCATCAATCTGTTTTTTCTGCCTCTGTCTCTCATTGTCTTTTCTTTTCTCCTCCCTCTGGTTTGATGTCTCTATTACTCGCTATTTCTATCTATCTCTCCCTCTCTCTTTTTTTGTGTATGCATCTTGGTCTCTATTATTCTCTATCACTTTCTGGTTCTTCTGTATCCATGTCTCCCCTCTCTATCTCTCTTTCCCTCCTTCTTTGTTTGTGTTCATCTTAGTCTCTTATTCTCTCTCACTTTCTCCTCATGAGTTCAGGTCCTGCTCTACACTCATCTCTCTTTTCTCTCCCCTTACTTCCTCCCCCATTTATCTTTTTTGTCTACCGCTATGTCTCTCATTTCTCTGTTCTTTTTTCCTCCCTTAAATCATGGTTGTCTGCCAATCTGTTTCTAATTCTATATATATCCCTTCCTCTTTCCTTTGAATCCCAGTCATTCTCTCTGCTCCACCCCCCTCCACCCCCAACCCCCACCCACCCTCCCTCTCTCTCCCTCTCTCTCCCTCTCTCTCCCTCTCTCTCCTCTCTCTCCTCTCTCTCCTCTCTCTCCTCTCTCCTCTCTCTCTTCCTCCCCCTATTTCCAAACATCTTCCCTCTGTGCCTTCTATCAACCTCTATCTCATCTCTCTCTCTCTCTCTACTGTATTCTCTTCCTCATTTTGCAATCGTCTAACCCACATCTGTCACTCCTCTCTTTGTCATCACATCTGTTTTATCACCATTTCCCCCCCCCCTCATTATTCCGCCCCCTCTTTCACCTCTTTCATTCTCCCTGTTCCAATGACTTTCGTCAATGTCAATCAGACCACCTGACTACCTGTCTGTGTGTCCGTCTGTCTGTATGTCTCTTTCCCCCATGTTTGGTGAATCATTCTGCAGTTTACACTTTGCTGTCTGCACCATCAAAACAGAGCTTATAGATGGATGTTGACACACAGATAGCACATCAAAACTCTCACACACGTTCAAAATATCACAACAAACACACAAATATATGCATGTATACACACACACACACACATACACATACACCCAGCTGATGGGGCGGTTGTCCTTGTCCCATTTCTCCAGAAACCAGATCAAATGTCCATCAGAGTGGAATAGTCTCTTCTGGGGCATCCATCAATGGGCAAGGCTTAAAGGGAATATACTGTACTGGGAAGATAAAAAAAACCCCTTAAAATGTGACCATGAGCAATCTTCTTGCCAATGGTCTTAAATTCATGTATTGTCCATTTTAGAAACTTGATGAAAGTTATTTGCTCTAAAATTATCCACATTTGGAGTTATTAGTGATTTAATCACAAATCCTCCAAATGTTTGGCCCGAGCAATTTGAGGATTTGTGATTTAATCACTAATTAGTCTAAATGTGGATCATATGAGGGCAAATAACTTTCAGCAAGTTTCTAAAATGGACAATGTATGAATTTAAGACCAGTGGCAAGAAGATTGCTCAAGATCACCTGTCTGAAGGCTATTTGTCTTCCCAGTATAGTATATTTCCTTTAAAGGGAAGAAGACCTCTGTTCAGTTGAATAAATCCTCACACCCATGCAGTGACCTAAAGAAGTCAAGTCTACAAGCCAACCATCTTTGGACCTTTCCACTCTCCCAATTAATGATTTCATCATGGCAATGTATGGTCAAGTTTCTTTGATTTATGCTTTACAACATGTATTTGATATGAATATCATGTTCTCATGAGTCATGGAAATAAACATTCATTTGAATAGACCGTTTTCATAATGTATGCAAAATGACGTCATTCATAGTTACTGTTGCTACCTCGGTCAAGCTTAGCGATCCTCGGCATCTTGTCCGCATATCGCTGCGTGCGAATCTAGCGGGTGTCCCGATGTTTTCGTTTTATTTTCAGTCTTATTTTACCTGAAAGAGCGTTTTTTTTATGAGAGGGAATTCTGTGATGTCATCGACATCGACAGGAACTATTGACAGCATGACTGTCAAGCAGATCCAGGATTTTTTTGAAGGATAAGGGTGTTTCGAAGTGTCGGCTTTTTCAGCTAGCGAAAGCAGTAGCGTGAACACACTTGCCTCGGACCCGGACCTCGCCGGCCCGTCCCACAGCGTGGAGCTTACGCTACTTGAAAATGCAAATATAATCCTCGAAAAAAAATGAATACAAACGTATGGGAAGGAATAGTTTCACATACTTACATACAACTTACATCGTTCACTCATAATAAGGTATACTGTATGAAGTTGCAGTTACATGATGGGGTATGTCACTATGTGTTCTTCAAACTTTCTGTCTTTGGGGAAGCGGGTCGATGGCTACTAGCTCTCTCTCGGGGAGCTGGCCGCACGGCGTTCGCTGTCTGACTTGTTTCGCGCTGAGAGACTGCGGTGCGGCTGCAGGTATTTGGCTTGGGTGATCTGTTTCAGCCGCCTATTCCCGTAAAAAAATACTTGAAGCAAATGTAGCTGTCTTTCCTGATTTTGTCTGTTGTCAAGTCTTTTCTTCCACATGCCTTGATCCAGAGATGGCACTTATTGAGGTTTTTTTTTTTTTAGTTTTTTTTCGGGAATGGAAGCTAGAAATCTTCACCTTGCGTATTTTAGGCCGTGCTGCAAATACCGAGAGCCCGGGCCGCGTGCATATCCCGTGGTAGCAGTGGTTCACCGAGATTATCGCCGATTATTGCCGAACTTTCTTCTAAAAAATAACTTTCCCCTGAGAAACTGAACTCCTGACAATCTTACTAATTGTTACTTGCCAGCTGTGTAAATCTGATATATGTATTGTCCACAACGAGGTCTTAATTAGAAAGAAAAAAGTGAATCGACCCGCATTGTGGGCGATAGTTCATAAGTCACGGCAGCGTACGCGGCTAGTCACGGCTAAAGCTCGCCGCAGCAGTATCGGGGCTAGGGCCGAAACGGGCGCTATTGCAGATACGTAAAAATCACTTTTTTGGACGAATTCAACGGCAAAGAAGTTTTCTAGGGTTAGAGTTAGGGTCAGAGTTATGTTAAGAATTAGGTTTAGGGTTATGGTTAGGGTCAGGGTTAGGTTTAGGGTTCAAATTTATGAAATAAGTGCCAAAGTATGGATACACATATGAACTAGCGCCGCATTGTGTACTTCGTATGCGTGCGGTACGGTACGGTGCAGACGACGGGCAGCGTTTGTTTGTCCGAGGTTGCGGCCGTGTGCAAAATTAAAGGTCTTGTGCATACATTACGAAAACGGTCTATTCAACAAAACCTATATCCTGATGATGACGAAGGCAGAATTCTCCCTATCGCATATAGCTCTCCAAATCTGAACGCGTGTGGCGCTCTAATTTTTTTACCTTTAATTCTTGGGATATGAACTTCTGGTTCTGAACATTCCATAGCCATCGTCTTGATTGTGTCTTTTCATTCTTTCATTAGTCCATCAACAATCAATGTTGAGGTAGCAAAACCATCGCTGTGAGTGATTGGTGGTATTTTTTTTCAAGTCCTTCGTCCATGTAACAACCCTACCATTTTAATATTACGAGGTTTATGAGGGTCGAAATTACAGATTCTGTGCGTTATTGCGTGAATTGAATACGTACCAAACTCTTACCGGAAGTATATGTCCCAAGAGCAATCGATCAAATATCGGTATCGCGAGGTGATATCACTTGATATCGGTTATATGTGATAGGGAGATTATTGTTCTATGATGATTACAGCCCTTAATTATTACCTTTTCCATGCCTTACCTTGAATGCATGTACATGTTCTGTGTTCTGTGTCAGCCTTACACATAATTTGAGATATTATTTTTACACCACCAGCCTGGATCAGCATTGGCAATTTTCCTCTGCATTTTCCTTGCAAATTGCCTGTGATGGGCCTGATTTGTCATGAAACGAACTGCCCTCTACTGTAACTCGCATGTCAGATCACATACTGTTATTGATGCCGATGGTGAAAAAGGGAAAACACCCTGTGCTCGTCACTCTGTCACGCTCTGCCTAGCCAAAGCTGCAAATCACCATTAACACATTAGACATGCAATACCAGCATTGGAATAATAATTCAGCCAAGAGATCCTTGAATTGTTTCTGATCAGACAATGGCTGGTGCTTGCTAATGACTTTGAACCTTATGTTACACCATCGTTACAATGACCCCTCCAGATCCCAGGATTAATTTGTAATCCTCATGATGACATGATAATTTCTTTATGTCCTTCATCTTCTCAAAGTGATGATTATTTTGCCTAGATGCTATACTTTGGTTATCAATCCATCTAGATCTCCTCATCAAATGCATTATAACAATCTGAGCACACACTTAAATTGAATATCCATTAGAGTGTTTTTGAGATGGCTAAATGACTTGCAAAGTTACATAATTGTTTTGTGCCTAAGTACAGGATATAATTTTTAAAGTAACCTGTGAATGAAAAAATGAAATAGAAAACATCTTCAGACATTATTTGATTATGGTTTTCAACAGTTCAGTCAGCTATGAATCTTATGTGTATAATGATCTATGTAAAGGTGCTTCGGTGTGTATCTCTTTATCTAATCTATAAGATTAATCTATCCATTTCTGTATTTGTTTATTATTTATCTCTACATGTTCCCAACCTTCTCCTTCCTTCTCTTACCAGCCCATCCCCTCCATTCAGGCTCCAATTGTAATTTCCTCTTACTCTCCTTTTTTCCCCTCCCCCTTCCCCCCTCTCCCTCTCGCCTTCCCATTTCCCATACCTAATCTCTATTCCACTCCAATTTCCCCCTCTCCCTGGCCCCTCTGAAAGTGGCAACTGTCGGTTTCAGTTCGCCCTTCACCTTGGCATCGCATTAGCGGCTAGCTTCAGCCCTTTGGCATTGCATTAGGGGCTAGCTTCAGCCCTTGGCTCTGGTTGGGCGCCCCCCTGGTCCCCCCACCCCCCACAGGAAATTGTTAACCCCCAGGTGGAGGTGTACATGTGTATGTAAGTTAGGGTGGGTGGGGGGGGGGGGGGTGGGGGGTAGGTGAAGTGAAGACAGTTGGAATTAGTCTAGCATTGAAGACCTTTCTTTGAGATATAATTTCATACCCACAGCAAATAACCAAAATGTATGTTAAAGTGCACATGTGTAGGGTGTGTGTGTTTCTTGAAAGGCAGCATGTGATGGGTTAAATACAGGACCCTTCATTGCTGAACTTAATATTTTTCAGACTTGACCTTGAACATAAGATTGCTACGATGTAATCTACACATCTGGTTTAAAAATATGTCGTTTTGGGATACAATCCGACCCTACCCTAACTCTAACCTAAAACTTTGGCATAGCCCAAGCAGTGACTTCATAGAATCAACCATCAATAAAAATAATGTGCATTGTGAAACTGCACAATACCTCCAGTGTCCTATGTTTTTTGCTCATTCAATGCCGACAGTCTTACAGGTCATAGACTTTTGTTAATGCACACTTGCCTGATATGGGTAATAATTTGTTATATCACACTCCAAAGCATGCACTCTTTATAGTATGCTACCAAAATATAACATGAATATTCCAAGGTCATAAGTTCACTCTACCTTAGCGCAGCGATGTAATATGTACCAGTTAAATTCACACCCGTCCTGTCTCCGTGTTAAGCTCAGAGCCGAGGAATAATCATGCATATAGAGAGCTTTTTTTGTACAGCTTTTAGCTTTATTAGAAGGGTATCTGAACTACAGGGTTATCACAACACTTTGCTTGTTAATGCAATTAACCGCAGGTGTGACCTCACATTGACCCTTTCCAAGGTGGGCCTATATGTTCATTATATGAACAATATTCTCTATGGATCTTATTTTTATTCTGGGGGAGACTATTAATCATAATCATTAATCCTGTTTTTGCCATTGCAATGAAATACTTTCAAATTATTTCTTATCATTTGACAAAAAAAGTATTTTTTAACCCCTGAATTTCAGTAATAATAAACACGTATATATGCATAATTGTGTTGGGAATTTTAAATGCTTTGTTATGTATTTATTTGTAATTGGTATTGTGTAATCTTTTGTTTTTATTATAGATGGTACAATGTAACGCTTCGTTTGTGAAGGATGTTTTTATTTTTCACAAGCCTCGGCTTACAAGGAACATCCTGACACCAAATACTGTATATATTTTAACCACAGAATTTATGAAATAAACATTTGATTGAATTGAATTGAATTAATGCAATTATATGAAAAGGCCATCAAGTCTTGTGAGAAGACTACCTGACAGTGAGTGATTCTCCCAACTGTCTTTGCAAAATGACTAAGCAAATTACTTCAGGAAAGCTTTACTTCTATCAGAGAGGAAACGGCAGCAAATTATGCATGAAGGATCAATAACCTATCAAAGAGATTATCCTGTCATATGGTGATGCTAATTGAATTATGTCTCAAGACCATTGTGCATAATTCCCCCATTGTCTTGTGAGGAGACTAAGCTTGAGCCAGTGCAAGAGCCATGACCCCATTCAAGGCCATGCGGCTATAAATATCAGGGCCAGACCATTACAGCCCCTGTAGCACACACAGGCCAGTCAGCTTGCTGATTGATATGGGATGTGATATGCTAATGACTAGTAGAGTCCCACCCCTTCAATCTATCTCTAAGCCCCTGTCTAGAAAAGAGGTTTAAAGGTGCACTGCATACTTTCTTCTTGTATCATCTCCACCTTGTCATCGTGATCAAGTGATATTCAACTTAACAGGATTTAAAGCATGCTGAGACCTGGGTCCCGTAACATTAAAGTTTGCAATCAATCGCAAAATGGCAATGGCCAATCAACATCATTGTTACATGCTCTCTTTGATCAAAAGACTGACCAGTAACCAATCAGAATTCATATTTCAAATTTGCAATTGATCGCAAACCTTTATGTTACAGAACCCAGGACATGTATTTGTATTTGTTTGATTTATGACTGGTTTGATATGGGATGTGATATGCTAATGACGAGAGGAGACCCACCCCTTCAATCTATCTCTGATTTGTGTAGAGAGAGAAGGTTTAAAGGTGCACTCAAGCTTTTCTTATTGTATCATCCTATTTTGCAAGACCATACAGTACAGGTTGTATTCTTTGACTGAGCAAAAGTGTAAGCTTTTTAGAGCTTGATTTATGACTGATTTGTATGGCTGCTGGAAATGCCTGCCATCACTGAGATTAACCCTCTAAGTGGCAGCTCTGTGGGTTTTCCGTGTGTTACTGGTGCAAAAGCGCCTCTTTGGTAGAGCTAGAGTTAACAGACTCCTAGGGTACCTGCCTCAGGACAGTGTGGCATCGGGACGTGATCTTCGCTGGCTGTCTGTTATCAGTCGCACAAAGACCGATCATACCAAGGGGAGGAAACAGTGCCATCATATCGGGCTTTTCAACCTCCGCTCTGCCCCATTCAGAAGACTCGTTTTGACAACGCTGTGTAAAGACGGGGAGATCCGAGTGTGGGAAGAAAGGCAACTCCAGCGGTGCGCAACTTTTACGCAGCCATCACGGACGCTTGCACAAAGAGTGTGTCATTCATTACATGCCCTGTATATTCAGCCTGAATAGCGCCTCTTTATCACAAATGTCAGTATTATGCGAGAAGAGAAGGACGGTAAATGGAGCGTGCAGGTCCCATTATCACCCGTCACAAATTCTGAAATGATGTGTAGAGTTCAGCGATAATGAACGTTTCTAGTATTGTGTTGTAATGAGATAAAGAAATGGTACATTTATGGCAAAAAAAAATGATTTAAAATGTGCTACATTGTCACAAAGTTCTTTATAGTGCTGCTTTGCTTGGAATTTACTATTTTTTTTTAATTCTTTATCATTATCAGTTGTATTGCCCTTCAAGAATGATTGTCAAGTATTCCAAATGAAAATAATTTTGTTGATCATATTGATGCACTTGGCTAAGCACAATTTCATTTGAAATTGTTAAAATTGTTCATCTGTACAGAGGTATTTCTTTGTGCATTGTGTTTCATTGCTCAGTGAGTTTAGAATGTGATTGATCAGATATGATTGTGTGAATTATAATATTCAATGGGATTATAACAATGTGCCTGCTTGGTTGGCATTTTGTATTTGTTGGCAATATGGCATATTTATGTTCCAGTCACAAAATAATGCAGTGGAAAGCAAATATGAGGCGAAATACACGGTTGGGAAATGTACATGTAGGTCAGGGTCAATTGGTGTGGGTGCAATTTTAACTTGGTTTCTAGGCTGTTTAGTATTACTAATAATGCAAACTATAACAAGTATATATATGAGTCTGGTACTGGCAAAGCAAACTCTCCTCCCCTCATTGTCTGTTGAAATTGTCAGAGAAATTTCCGAGAAGATGCAGAGAAAGATTAGGCTATTACTGCTAGACTTGTTTATGATAGAATGAGAATTAAAATTGCCCTACAGCCTGAAAGACAGGCTGGTGCGACCTTTGACATTTTCAGCTGACCATGGCTGTGGTAGCTGTAGGGTCTCTGTGTCTGTGCAGTGAGTCCCTTGTTCCTGGGATGCTATCTGATATCCTCATTTCTGAATGAATTACCCCAAACAGGAAGATTCGCCAGGTAAGCTGGGTTCCAGACTCTCGGATATTTTTCTAATTCAAACTGAAATTTAGAGCCTTGTACTCTAAGGTTGCGTTCATGCTGTCACCGTCAGAATCACGTTTTGAATCATGATTTTAATCATTCAAAACGCAAAGATGAATCATGATAACGACAGAATCAGAGTTGAGACGACCTTCTCTCCTATCACGTTTCTACTCGCATTCGGGCCGATCCAATGCGCATCGCAGTGTGCAGTTTGATCCAGGAAGTATATGTCGGCTTTTACGCACACGTTTTCTGACTTCTACATAGGGTGCTTGACTAGCACCAGAAGAAGGCCGACACAATGCCATCATAGAATCATGTTTCAAAACACAGTCGCGTTCAAGCGATCTTTTTTGAACGTGATTCTGCAGAAAAACATCTCCAAACGTGTTTCCGAATGCGTTTCATGTTTGCGTTTTGAATCATGTTTATATTCAATATCGTCTAGACACAATCTTGATTCTGCAGAAACGCATTTTGAATCATGAATCTAATCATGATTCTAGGGCAAAAAAGTGTCGTATGAACGCAACCTAAGACTCGTCACTGTATCAGTCTCCTCTTGTCTCAGTTGGAGGAGCAGGAGATGAAATCAAGACTGATTAGTCTGAAGAGCTTAAAGAATCAGAGATAAGATAGAAGATGGTTAGAGATGAACTCAATGTGATATGAAGTAATGATTTACAAGCAACTAGTCAGGGAAATAATGATTGCCAAGTTCTCACTTACTGGATGAAGTTCGCATCTCCGAAGGTACTTGTGTGATATCACTGAGTTGCAGCACTTATCTTTTAATATAATGTAAAGTAACAGAACTTAGTTTCATAATTTTCTTTCTGTCTAAATGTGAACGACAAGGTGTAGCACAGCCTCTGCTGGGAAAGGCTTGGCCACTCACTTATTATATCACCTTGCACTCAACACAGCATTAGAGAGTCCACTTGAATTCATTAGAGGAATCAACACCTAGACAATCTACATGTAGCATTTACACATTTGAGAAGAAGTATCAGGGGAACTAAGTCATGACCTCACAAATAATCGAGGACATTTTTCTTTTAATTCATGGAAAAGCTCAAGCTTGAGAGCATGTGAGACCATGGATCTTGGTTACACGTCCCCGGATTAATAGACGTAGCATGTGAAGAGTCCGTTTTTCCTGTCATGTGAGTGAAGAGTGAAGGGGGGGGGGGGGGTCTGCTTAGCGCTGGTTCCTATCATTGGCAGTAGTAATTCATTGGCTGGTCTCGTCTTTCATCTCCGATTTCAAACACTCATCTCCCCGATCATCTCCCCACGGCTCCATACCCAGCCTAGAGAACCAGGGGGTCGTGCTATGCATGCCCAAGTAGTTTCCATGACCTTGAACTTCTGAGAGACTCTACGTGATATGCTCCGCGTGGGGTCAGGTTTCACCAAGCTGCACCCACAACCAGATCACACCACCTTACTGCCACCAATCGGGGGAATCTTCCGACCTTGATATGCACTGCTTGGGGTCGGTTTCACTACACTCACCCCCTACCAAATGACACCATTCAAACTCAAACGTGATAGATTTGACTAGAATATTGTGATCTTCTCTGGACTTTCCTTTTCTCATGCCAATGGGAGTGTTGTGTGAAATGTTGTTAATGCATTCCATCATGAATATCTAAAGTATGTCTCATGGACAGCTGCAAATCAAGGAATTGCGTTAATAACGAACAAGGCATGTTCTGCTATACTGTTATATGTACACTTTTTGTTGTACCCTGAAGGTATTTTCAGTATTATTAAGGACAAAAAAGTGGATACAATGTACCGTGCATCCGGAACACAGAGTGCATTGTGGATCAGAAGAGAATAATAATTACAAAAACTCTATACATGTTTCTGATGAAGAAATGAAATACCAGTTCATGTAAAATTGCTCTAAAACTTTAACCTTAATTGTAAGTAGAAAACATGAGCTCTATGGTTTCCTCTTGAAAGGTTTCAGAGACATACGGTATATCTTTCATTTCAAATGTAATCAAGGAATAAAAACTCAATTTATTTCATGTTATGGCGATAGTGCAAGAATTTATAGACTCTCATATTACCAAGCTAGGGAAAATGCATTGACTCATTGCATATTACATGCACCTATGGTAATGGGAGGGTTAAAACAATTATATTCTACCTTCCAAAGTTTGTAAAACACCCTTACATTGAGAAAGGAAATGTTGGCTTATACCAGTAATACCAGCATGGAAGAACAAAGGTGCACAATATGAGACAATGTTTCCCTTCCCTTTATATTCCACTCCGTGCACGTGTAAGTAGGGAGGGTGTGGGCTCTATCTGTTGGTAGGGGGTAGGGGTGGTGATGGGGATGATGATAGTGGGTGGGGGGGAGTGGCAAGAAAGAAGGAGGGGGAGGAGGAGGGCGCAGTATTTTCAACTCTTTACAAATGTAGGCAGGGTGTGTATTTGTTGGTAGGAGGGGGTGAAAGAGAGAGTTAGGGGATGGGTTAAGGAAGAAGGAGGAGGGGGGAAAAAGGAGGAGGCGATGCACAGTGCTATTAAGTGTTCCCTTCGTGACATTCTCCACTCTTCATAAATGTATATGGGTGGTGGGGATTTGTATTTGTTGGTAGGAGGGAGAGAAGGAGAGAGATAGGGGAGGGGGTGAGGGAAGAGGGAGGGGCAAGGAAGAAGGAGGGGGGGGGGGGAGAAGAAGGAGGAGGGGGATGCACAGTGTGATCTAATGTTCCCTTCCAGATATTCTCCTCTCATTAAAAATGTAGGCAGGGTGACTAGGTTGTGTATTTGTTGGTAGGAGGGGGAGGAGTGAGGTGGGGAAAGGAGAAAGCAAGAAGGAAGGGGACAAAGAAGAAAGAGAAGAGGATACACAGTGTGATCCAATGTTCCCTTCCGGATATTTTCTACTCTTTATACAAATTCAAGCAAGAGGGCTAAGATTTGTTATTGTTAATAGGGGAGGAGGAGGAGGAGAGAGATAGGGGAGGGGTAAAGAAGGAGGGGGTATGGGTGAAAGAGGATGGGGGAAGCACAGTGTGAGCCAAGTGTTCCCTTCCTGACATTTTCCTCTCCTGGTATGTTTAGGCAGGGACCCTATGACACACCATAGGTGGTGAGACAGAAAATGAGCAGGGAATTATTATGGTTGGGAATGCCCAGGCAAGCCAAGTGTGCTTGCAGGGCGAACTGCAGGCTCCCAGGCAGGCTGGCTGGCGTACACACACACACACTCACACACACACACTCACATGCACACACTCACACACATCCCAAGAGAACCAAAAGTACAATGCCCTCATCAAAACCACAACCCCTCCCACTCTGTAATAAAAGTCTGAGTGCCTAGTCTCCAGTCCAGACCCTTCCTGATTGTGAGGTTCTGTGTACGTAGCTCGCATCCACCACTGCCCTGAATTGACCTGGCCTTCCTCCAGTCTGTGAAGTGGGTCGTAAAGGCAACAATACCTGCTTGTAATCATCACTATACTCAGCACTCAGCACTCAGTAACAACATGATTAATACATTACGCCTCATGGATTTCCTTGCATTGTTTGATGTTGGGTACTAAAGTAAGACATCATGTTTGGATGCAGCTGTGCGGTGGATAATGCTGGGGGCAAGGGGCAGGAGCTTAAGCTTTCCATCTGTTCTTGGATTATCATAAATTAATTTCTCCTGATTATGTTTGTACGATGCGCTCTCGCTGCGAAGGATGCGTTGCATGATCGAGCATTACGCAGCGTATCTTCTGCTCTGTGTGTTTAAGCTTGCATGTACGCCACCAGGCCTCCAGTGCATATCCCAAGGTTGGGATTGCTTTATGCTGAGCAATTACAAATAGTACACCTGATGTGGAAACCTAACGATTTCTTTGTTATGCATTTGGGCCCGTGTGAAACTGAGCTCCATCTGGGAAAAGTTTTTCGTAGAAAAAGAATAAATCGTGGAGATGGATATAAGCTTTTGCAGTAACAAGGCTTTAGATTGTAGCTTCTGAATATTTGCTCCATATTATTAATGGGAAATGTAAAGGAGTAAGTAACCGCCATCCGCAGGCTCAGCTTTTTGTCTTCTGCTAAGATTAGTTCCGACAGAAGTTATGACTCTGACATAAACCCATTTTTCTGATTTCAAAGATTTGTTTTTCTTCAATATTCCAGCGAAAGATTTTGCTTTCAGTTTTGGCAACTGCTCGACCCCAATCGTCAGCCTTTCCTATCTACCCAGAGCAGGTGTTTTTATTTTTAGACAAGACTTTCTGTCAGCACTGAGAAGTTGTTGAACTCCTTCCGTGCCACAGACATATTTTTGCACAAGTAATACAGCAGAGTCCTGCAGACCAGCAGTTAGCCAGGTATGGAATGGGTTTAAAAGGTGTGGAAGCTCACACCAATAGAATCTTATTTTTTTTTTATCAATAATAGCAGAATAACGAGACAAACAAGTTCAGTGAAAGTTTGTGAGTAAATGTGGACAAATCCTATTTTGGAAAGTGATGCCATGCCAATCTGGTAAACATGGTCAGGTGACTATGAGGTCGTGGAAGAGGAGCGTCAAAATTATTTGTTTTGTTTTTCCTTTTACCTGCCTTGAAGGAACAGAAGGGTAACAATACTTGTACCTTTGAGGTTACATGCAATACAAGTTGTGTCCTCAAATTTCCAGGGTAATTTGATGCTCAAAGTAGATGATATATATAATGGGATGTTTGCATGCTAACAGCTGAAATATACAAACATGCATGAATGCTATTATGGTAAGCCATCTGTATCAATACCTCATGGGAGTTTGCGCTCACAACAAACATTGTATTGTTTGTTTGGATTATATGGAATTATTCCATGGAATACATTAATTATTCTGGGAAATCTGTTATGGTTGAAAGAAAGATTATAGCTCTTGATCATACAATTGCTCAGGATGAATGGTATCAATTTGTATGTTGGGGGCTTTTTCAGGCCCTTAGTGTGCCCAAGCACTGTGGGCCTTGTTTAATTTGCTCACTTCCCCCATTCATTGTTTTCTTAATGAATGCAATAAAACAATACTCTTGACAAACATCTCATCAGAATTTATCCAATCTGCAAAATACGGTTCGTATTTCTGATTGAAACAATACTCAACTGTATCATGTCACAAAATAACTGTACTTTTCCACTCAAAACCATATCTCCATTTTCAGATTGGCCCCAGCTCCCTCTCTTTCTTTCCAATCTCCACCCTTTCCACCCAAGCCAGCCAAGTCAGTTTGTTCAATCAGTGCTGGAAATGCTGTACAAGCTTTTGGTTTCCCCCTTTAAGTGGTCCATACATTATGCTTCCTATGGGGCCAAAGCAGTGTGCTTTCAATTTATGGATATTCTTTTTTAGAAACCGTAGCTGCTAACTCATTTCCTCTTCGTAGGATCATGCATGCACCCAGCCAACCAACACAGCCCTGAGAATAGAAATGTGTGAACTATAAAGTTCTCGACACTGAGGGAGACAGACTGCTTTCATTTTTTCCAGCATTCAACCTACTGTTTTCCTGAGATGTGTGTCTCTGAAGAAGCGTAGGTTGTGATGTGTGATGAATTTTGTGATGGAAAATTATAGCCTTTCTCTTTTCTCTTATTTTTTTTTACCTCACTTCTTTTCCACCCACATTAATTCAAGCATGGGACTGACCACATTGTATACATGAGACTTTTTTGTTGTCTAACAGCACAACTATGATGTCTATAAAAAAATTATTAGGTCCTCAAATACATGCCCCCCCCCCAGACACACACACACATATAACACATTTTACCATTATTACATTTTGTGGTCCATAAACAAATCTGAAATGCTGATTAAGTGTAAGCAGTTTGACTGGACATACATGTACAAACAAAGTCATTGTAAACCACTAAAATCAGACTAACAAATAATATGATATGTGGACCCTCACCCCGATGAAGAAAGATTGACTTTCAGAGGTACAAATAGTGTGATTTTTGTTTTCTACAACTCAAGTCGTCTGATATCCAGCCAAAGACTCCTCTACAGATGATCACTTTCTCTACTCCTTTTGATCTGCGTCTTGAGACCTCGGTGACCTTTCGTGCTCCATGTCATTTCTTTGGGGAGTCTTGATGATTCTGAAGAGGTAGTTTAATGCAAGCCTTTTCCCCTTGAAGCCATTCCAGTAAGTCCAACCTTCCTGCGTTTCAGGTGCGCTCATTTACGTTCTCCTCTTCTCTTCTCCGATCCGTGAAGTCCCTCCCTCCCGCTCTCCCCTCCCTCCCGCCCTCCTTGCCCTGGTTTTTCGTTGCGAGTTCCTCTCCAGCGATATCTGCCTGTGTCCAGAAGTGGTGTTGGGTTATTCTGGGTCGTCTGCTGCCCCCTGAGGCAGCCTGATATATTTCCATGTGACGCAGCAGTCACTCGGAAGATAAAGTGATGGGTGATCCGCGCACCGTGTAACCCCTGTCAGGAAAGCAGAGCCGAGAGAGGCCGGGGTAAAAAGGAACGAAGAAAGCGAGTGAGAGAGAGAGAGCCAACTGGAGGAAAGAAAAGAGATGTTAAAGCGTAAAAGAAATTGAACCATTGCGCAGCTCCTGAATTATGCAGAGGGATTGTGGGAATGCTGGGAATCAGGTGGATAGGTGAGGGAATTATGGGGGATTTAGAATAAATTGTGCTCTAGTAGTTGGTATCTCTTCCATCTTTTCTTACATCATCTCTATCCTGCGTTTCCCTTGTAGCGGTTATTTTGGGTTCCTGGCTGTCAGACTGACTGTAAGGCGGTCTTTTTTTTATGGGGAATATGAATTGAAAATACATAATGTGCTAGTATCTTAATTTCCTACATTGTCTTGCTCAGATTTCCGTGTGTTCATATTTATATATGGATGTATGTGAATTTGTGATTTTTGTAGTATGTTTTTGAAGTGTGTTTCACTTAAAATTATACCCAAAAAAAATATTTTAATAATTTTTGTATGTTAGGTATGTAGTGAATCATAAACCCATACAGGGCAGTCCAAAAAGTACTGAAGCTGCAGGGCTTATTTATTGATAGAGAAAAAGAGAGGAGGGAGACAGAGAAAGAAACAGATATAGAGTTTGGGAGAGAGAGAGAGTGAGAGAGAGAGGGACAGAGAGAGACAGAGAGATAAAGAGAGAGAGAGAGAGACAGAGACAGAGACAGAGAGAGGGAGGGAGGGGGAGGGGAGAGAGCGAGAGAGAGGGGGGGAGGGAAGAGAGAGAGAGGAAGAGAGAGACGAGGTGAAGAAAAGGTGAGACAGCATAATCTTGTTTTAAGAAAGGAGATATGTCAGCCTCTGCCTAACAGCCAAATCATTACAGATAATGTGATTTTAGGAAGGATAAATGTTAAAAGAAACCGCAAATTATTTGACCACCGTGTCCAAAACAACACAAAGAAACATGAAGCTAATAGCAGAACTTAAGGTTTTCTATATCAGTTAGTCTGCCCGAAGGAAAAGTAAATTTAGAGTTTAACACGGGAAAGAAGGAGGAAACCTGGTCATGAATCTAGGACGAAAAGTATCTGTAGTGGCGTTCTTCCTACCTGGGAGTGCTGTTTCGTCTCGGGAGAAAAAGGCTGGGAAGCGCGGATCCACTAGGGTGATACGTTTTAGGTTAATAAAGGTTGAAGATTGTTCTCTTTGTGTGGCTGAGCGGGGGTAGAGTGACCCATTTTCCCTGGGATATCGGTGTTCCTGTTGATAGAGAACATGGAGCAAGATGCGGCATAGAGTGTCGACTTTGAAACTGCAGCTGAGACTTATTTATCTCAGATGTTAGCTTATACTTTGGTCACAAAGAACATGAACCCTACATGGTGGTTTATCATCTTAACCCGTTGCTTACGGTTAGATATTCGGGCTCTGTGAACCCTGGTCCAGTTAGGATGCCATATTTATCACATGTATACTGTAACTGCAATTAACATTGTGGTTTGGCTTAATTGTGCCCTATAAGTAATTTGATGTTTATTCAAAACCTGTTGTCTATTGTCTGTACCATAGCCATAGGTCTGTACAGCAGATACTGTGGAAGTCATGCTGCTCAGTTTGAGTGGACAAAAGCCAGCCCGAATATGCAGACTCGGTAAAAAATGGGTCAATCCTCGAATTATTAGCTTTCATGATTGACTTTTGAGAGTCACATTGGTCTAATGTGAGTTATAATTACCTAGAAACCATTTCAACCTAAACTGGTAATGCAATATTAAGAGAATCATAATCCTGTCAAAGTCCACTGTCTCTCCTTCCTATTTGTTTTCAGGGTAAAAGGGTCAATTTTTGCTACAGGCAAGATTTGGACTTGTGCGAGTATTTACAAACATATTAATACAAGTATGGTACTGACCACCACAACATTGCACTCTCTAGACTTATTGTCTTCTTAACACCACAACTATGATGCCTACAAAATGTCTCCCAAAATGTGAGATTTTGAGATACCCGAGTGCTAGCTTTGTGAGTGCTAGCTTATTTTCATGGTGTCTTGTGTGCAGTCTCGCAGGATTTAAGACGGCTGTATTTTTAGGGTAACAAAAATACGAACAGAGAATTCCCTGCATGCTGCCTTCTGTTGAGGTGCAGGGATTGAGTTACATGGATAGTTTTATGTATGTATGTCTTGCAGATGCTGTTTGGTAGATTTTGAGGTAGGGATGGTTGGGTGTAGGATGTCAAAATGTGGACAGAGTTCTGGGCCACGTTGAACTTGTCTTGAGTTTCCTCCAGAATGCATGCATAATGGTGACATAGAAACTCTGAGGAATGATGTGGGGAATGTGTGTCTGCGCTTCAGCTGAATTATGTATGGCAATTGTTGCTTGCAATAATTAAGTAAGAGAAGGAATGGGGATGGGGCGGGGAGGGGGAGGGGAAGAAGAGGAAGGTAAAACAAAGTTCAGGGTGATTTGTACGTCATGCTGCCCCCCAAAAAAATCTGTTGGAGAAAAGCAAAATCATGTGGTTTTGACATTCTCATATGATTGTGGCCAATTTGATGGGAGAAAGCTTGATAGAAAAGGGATGAATTTGTGGTAGGGAGAATGTCAAATGTTGTATCTGCTGATGATAACTGACCATGAAACTGCAATTTTAAAGAGAAATTACCATTGTTTCATTTAACAGAGATTTTTTTCTTGGTGATAATCCAATTAAACCACTCTTATTCATCTCCTCCCTTGACCAATCACAGCAAGAGACTCGCAGCACCAACTCTGGCAGGAAACTGGAGTCCGTGATCGTCATCGACAGCGACAGCGAAGGCGAGAGGGATGGCACGCGCCGTCACCATGGCAACACAGTCTCCTCTGCCCCGCCTGCCTCCATGTCTCCAAGGAATGTGAAGGAGAACAGACCGGATTCGACGGGTGAGACATGTGACCGTGTGCATTTCATTTGCTTTGGTGCTTGTTGTAGTTGTTTGAATCTTTGTCTGTTTCCTTGGTTTTTGGTTATTTTTATTTTTGCCTTACATGCATAAATGGAATTGTGTTTGTTGGTGAATAAATATGCCTTTTGTTATCAAATAACGCACCAAAATGTTTTTTTGGTTATGGACACATGCACCTTTTGAATGCAGCACGTGTTTACCTCTAGAAGCTAAGAATGGATAATTTGGGGAAAGAAATGCATTCCCTGGAAACATGAAAGGACTTTAAAAACAATTTTTGAATCAATAAACAATCATGTTCCCCCTATCTTCAAATGGCAAAAATGATATTTAATGGTCTTTACAAAAAAACCTAGCTAAATCCAGTTGAAGAGAACTGAATATCAACAACACAATAGAGATATAGTGGTAGGAAAGATGCCCTGAAATGGCCATGCAGAAGTTGGATTCCATCCTCTTCCCTGTACAGTAAGGCCTATGTTCTCAAAAGCAAAAAAAAGATACTTCCTTGGCTCTACCTTGGTGTGAGTATGGTGGAGTGAAATGTGCACCGAAATTAGGAATTTGAGATGGAAATAATTTGCTTGTGAGTGATGATGTAATTCTTCGCAGTTTACTTCTTCTGGCTTGATAACACGCACAAACAAATACTTGTAGTTGTCGTAAGACATGAAAATCTGATTTTCATAAAACTACGACTACTCTATTACCCGCCCTCCATATTTGGACCTGAATCAAGATAGTTAGGGTTTTGTGTCATTTTGAGAAACCAGGCCTAAATTTGGAATAGATTGTTAATATCCGCAATCTTCCTGTATCTAAATGTTTTGTGGAATGGCCAAATAGGGGCTGCCTGTAAATTGGTGTCTATATTTCACCTGTACCCTTTTCTCATTGGGTTTTCTTAGCCCTGTACTATCCTTAGCCCCGTACTATCCTTAGCCCCATACTATTTCTTAAACTTGACTAAGGAAATCCACGCTGTTCCCACTAAAAATCGTTAGCCCCAGACTTTCTCGACAGCTCATGAATATTTATGAGTGTACATCTTGCACATGTGATCTATTTGATTGGTCACGAGGGACCCCCCCCCCCCCCCCTTAGCCCCACCTATAGTGCGAGGCTAAGGAAAGTTTTGCCAGTGTGAAAAGCATATGTAAAGCTTGCATGTACACTGTGTACACCTGTGATTGCCTGGCTTTCAGACTGTTGGACATTTTTTTTATCCAAACAATGTAATAATCGGGTCTGGCTGCAGCAGACTAATCACTCCCTAGTTCTTCTGTGGGTGTGAGAGACAGATCAAGAGAAGAAGAGTGATTTGCCATTTGGTCCAATCCCAGTTGGTCCACTCACCATTTCGTCTACCATCACATGCCGATATATTTGGGTTAGGGTTAAGGTAGGGGGTCTAGATTAGGGTTTGCGGTTGAGGGTATGGTGTAGATTAGAGTTGTTGATAAGTTAACCCAGTATTTTAATCTAAAACAGTATTTTAAGGGGTTCCTTGTAGACCAAATGGTGAATGGACTAACTGGGATTGGACCAAATGGCAATAAACCGAGAGAAGAGGAGAGTTAGGTCTGTCACAACTAGATTTTAATTGGTTTGTATTAAATGTCCAGTGACTGAAAGCCAGGCTAAACTGAATGTAGTCCATGTTTGGAGATTCAAGACTTCTTTCAGTTTGATTTCAAGTAGCGTTGTTTCGATTGGTACATGTAGTTGAGATGTCATGCACGGGTATCATTTCATCCTCAATCATTATCCTGTGGGACTATTATTTTAGTAGTTCGTATGTGCTTGTTATCTTTGGTTTGCCTTTGAGAAGTGAAATACAGTATTGTGTAGAGAGCTTGACTTGGCTTTGTGTGTGGGTGTGTGCATCATCTGTTCTTTTCATCAGATCCTCTTTATCTTAATCAACAATAGCTGTTTGTTAGCAATGTTACTGATCTTCCTCAGATCACAGGGAACCTAAAACATGACATTGATTAACTCTCTCATTACCATTGGCATGAAAATGTAGTGTTAGCCAATTTCAAGGCCTGGTGATGTAAGGGTAAATGTTAATGTACATATTTTTTTTTATTTAAGGAGAGGACAGCTCTGCTTGTTCCATTTATGCACAGAACAGCCAACAAGTTCAACTTAGGTTTGCATATGATATTAAGGATAACAAATTTGATCATTCAATGTTTACATCCAGATACAAATTTTCAAATCAGAATAAAAGTACAAAAAGAAATCTAAAACTACAAGAATGAATATCAACTATCTTTGGTTCTTTCCTGTCTCGAAAGTATAATTCCTATTTTGTTATTATTGTTTTCATTTTAATGAAAGAAATATTATGTTAAATTCTAATATTGGCAAAATTGGCATTGATAACAGTGTTTTTTCTCCACAATATCTATTGTTTGCTTGCAAATGGAATATCTGAATCTTTTGGAGGGCAATGATGTTGTTGTTGTTGTTGATGGTGGGCTTTTTAGGGGGGGGGGGGGGGGCAATTGTTGGTATCTCTAGAAAAAAAGGGCCAGATATATGCTTGCTTCCAGTTAGATGTGTGTGGCTGTCTGTTCTGGAAAGATGTTTGTTCAATGTCTTTTTTATATATACTGTTAGTTTTGCTGTAAAAGATATTTGCCTCAACTCTCTCTATGAATCAGGAAATGGAGATATGGAGAGTGAATGTATTGAAATGGGTGTAGAGTTTGAGTCATTTCATTTATAGATATTACTCATCTTTTTATCTGATTGATAGAGCAGCACCGTCTATTGTTGGTTTGAAATGTACAAATGCATACAGCTGATTACAACTACAATCATGGTTCAGGAGCCTGAACAAACACAATCGCAATTCTGCATATACACACACTGAGATGGTTTCACATACTACAACATAAATAAGCATGATAGTCATCATTTTATTTACATACATTTCATTGATCCATTTATTCATTCATCAACATATGACAAACATAACTACTGTTTACATGTAAGTTTTATTTATTATATTTACTCTTATTTCAGTGATTCATTTATTCATTCATCAATAATAAACAAAAAGACAACTTGTACATAACTACTATTGACATGTAAGTATGCTAGTGCACACAGTGAAGAAGGCGTATGTTTTATGAATGGAAAGGTCATTGAAGAAAATTACTAATTACCATGAATATATAAAATGATATAGTGACAGCTGGCAAGTAAAGAGACAGAATGTAGCTCTCGAGAGATTTTTCTACTTTTATCTAATTTAACTTATTAGCGTTTCATTCTCCCGTTTTTTTTTTTACCGTGGGTAGAATTTAAGAATTTTTCATGACATGAGCTCTGAGCGAAAGATCTTTCTATACTCGAATGAACCTTGGTTTCTTTTTTATCATGGTAGATATAAGAAATATTAACAAAATTATCCAACAGAGCAATTTAAATAAAATCATATATCAGTAAAAAGTGACTATACAATATACTATAGATGGGGTTCCAGATGTTGGTCTTATCATACTGGTATCAACCTTGGACAAACAGCCATCAACCTTGGCTGGCTCATGTGGGTGTTGCGGAACATGTCGTTTGGCCGTGACGAAGGTGTGAATGTTGTTTGTCTCCCCCACACATGCACTCCCAACATGGCCTCCAGAGCAAACGGGCCCGATGGAGCTCCCGGCTACACTTCGCCCTCCTCACGCCTAAACGTTCAATTACAAAATTATTCATAGGGAAATAAGAAGCGCATATGGACTTTCATTTCAGTAATGGGAATGTCGCTTGAAGAAGGAAAGTCCCCCCCAACCACTCGAGCGTCATTAAGAGATATGGAGTTGCGGCTATATTCATTACACTTAATATCACTAAGAGACCCACTTCTTGTCCAATGACTTTTATGGTTCTACCCTCAGACAATCACTGTACTTCTGACAAATATTCCGGCGCTTTATGCCTTTGTTTCAGCGCTTCCCCTCCATTTGGTATGTATTTTGGGTCCCTGGGTGCATATATTGGTCATGATAAGAGCACGCAGCTGAAGGGATGTGTCCTCCTAATTTAATCTTGAAGGATATTGAAGCTTGAAGTAAGTGCATGAAGCAATAATTTCATAGTGGAATGCTGTGAACAATCCTTGTTTTATCAGGTGTTAATGTGATATTGCTTTCGGTTGAATCATACATATTTAGTGCCAAATTAGACATTTATAGTTATGAGAGTGATGCTTCTGATACATGCATGCGTGCATGATAATGTAGACCATCCAACCATACATAGATATACACTTAACCAAAAAAAAAAGACAACGGACTCTGATTGAAGTTCAGGATTCTAAATAAAAATTTAATATGATTTGATTATGACAATCCAACATACCTTAAATTCAGGGCAGTGCATTCCTTTATCATTTGGACTCCCCACTTTTCAGTAGATGGTGTGCGATTCAGAGTGCAATTTTGCAAGAGGCAATGTCGAGAACATGCATCACATAGTGTGGTATGTCATTAATATCTGGAAATAAAGAGTATGTTATCAGCATTTTTATTCATCTACTTTGGCTTCCGTTGATAAAAACTTACAGATTGGCAGTCATTAAGACTTAGAAGGAAAAACAAATGCAATTTGACAATATGTTTAACATTCCATGTACAAGAAAAACATTAAAGGTGATATTCATAGAAAATCCAAAAATATGAAGATATTCATCTACAGAAAGCTTATAAGCCATACAGTGAGCTCGGATGACATTCAAACAATATATCACTTTCCAAAAAGCGAAATCAGGGTGAAAACAATCGCCGTATTCTCGGGGACAAATTTGACCTACTGTCATGCGAAATGGCCTTTGGGTCTGACGTAAGAAACGGGAGGCGTTATTGTGCATCACACATGCCAATCCGCAACTTCTTTTCCGCCAGAAGCATCAGGCATTGTTAATGAAACTGTGATGGCAGTTGCTAGTGGATTAACAGGTGTGATACACAATGGTCATTGTGAAGCATATCCCGGCTGTGACGTACACACAACGCCACTCTCCCTTAGGCGATTTCGTAGGTCAGGAAGAGAGTCAATTTAGTGAAATCTGACTTTCATTTAACACAAAACTGAACACTTTCATGGCATGTTAGCTGCATAAATTGCTTTAATAACTCATTCAATTATAAAATAAACTTTATTTATTTGATTTTATTTCCTATGAATATCACCTTTAAAAAAATTAAGAAAAATCAAGAGTGATTATTGGACAGGTGCTAGCCATATACATCTCATTTATTAGAATTTATCACACAGTTATTTATCTAATAGATAAACAGTCAGCCATATCAATCAGGAGCCAGTAGTCGTGCAACAGACCTGGAAAGGTAACCCAGAACACCCAGTGGAAATGTCACTTCAACTCTCCATTTGAGTTGAAATTGAATAGCGCCAGCTTGTGCCAAAAGTTGGAACAGTGAAACATTTTGCACTATCATTTGAACCGAATACTAATATATTTTTGAAGGATTTCAGGGTAGATGATTTAGATATCACTGCATTTCTCATTTAGAAAGGAGGTCTATTTTCAACCTCATTTTTCTACATTTTAGGTGAATGATAGACAACACACCAACAAATCTTCAAGAAATTTCCGTGTCACTTAGAATACTGTATGAACTCATATCTTTTGCAAAAAATATACAATTTTCTCTCATTATTCCTTTCCTCTGAGCTTACAATTTAAGCATTTTAAGTGATCATCAAGAATCCAAGGGTATGATATGCTTTTCACACTGGCAAAAATTAGCCCCGTACTATCCCTAGCCCCGTACTATTTTTTGAAGCTTTTCACACTGGCATTTCTTAGCCCCGTACTGTTTCTTAAACCCGACTAGCTTTTCACACTGTTCTCACTCGAAATCGTTAGCCCCGGACTTTCTCGACAGCTTATGAATATTTATGAGTGTACGTCTTGCACATCGGCTCTTTACCACTCCGCATCAAGGTCACTCGCCCGTCGGGCGTTATCTGATTGGTCTCGGCATTTCAGCCTTGAGAGCTGACACCGCATTTCCTTAGCCCCGTACTATTTTTCGTTTCTGTTCACACTGGCGCTCTTAGCCCAGGACTATTCGGCTTGGCCCTGCAATTGCGGTGTTAGCCCTGCTTTTTTGCAGGGCCAAATAATCCCGGATTATTGGTGGGGCTAGCCTACTTTGGTAAAAACCAATGTGAACAGAAAGTGGGCTAAGCTTAGCCCCGTACTATAGGTGGGGCTAAGGCCCCCCCTTAGCCCCACCTAGCCCCACCTATAGTACGGGGCTAAGGAAATTTTTGCCAGTGTGAAAAGCATATGAGTGTATTCCTGTCTTATGTTTAAGTATTGAGTATTTAGTCCATCAAGATTACTAAGTACTGATAATAGACTGAGGCTGTATGACTATCAAAGGAGGTGGAAATGAGAATCTGCTATTAGTGATTTTGAGTGCAACAAGTTTTAGTTTAAATGGTTTAACAGTTTCAAGTAAAACGTGAAATCAAATTATTTTTTTTTTACTCTTTGCTTATCTTTTTCCAACCCATAAGTGAGTTGAATATCCTGAAAGGATACAAACACACATGGTATTACCAACAGTTTTACTATTTCCTGAATAGTATTTATTGAATATAGCATATACCACACATGCAAATCGACCCTTTGATTTCTGTGGGGACAGGTCTTAATTTGATTTACCGTTCCCCAAACCACTCCTAGCGATATGATTTTGATAGTCCCACAGATTTGTTTTTGTGCACTTTAACCACAAAGTTGGTTTCATTCTTTGTGTGCAGCATGGGGGAACCCCTTCAACTCCTCTCTGGTCTCAATATTCAACTTTATCCATGGCATATTTAGCTATGCAAACAGGCCCCGTCTCTTAATGCCACATAACAATGTTATGACATCCGAGTGGTGTTTGTGTTTAATACAGGGATAGTAAACATTGCTCAACCAGTCATATTGACATCAAACAAACTGTGTGGATTGATACACTACAGCTCAAAGTAATTGGCACGGGTAAAGGGAAAGGGAAGAAAGGGAAGGAGCCGCAGTTTTAAACCTCTGTATATTTTGTCCAGTTCAGCATGAAACACGATGCTTTTTAGGCTAAAGCATCATGTTTCATGCTGAACTGGACAAATATACCACGGTTTAATACTGCGGGCCCTTCCCTTTCTTCCCCCTCCCTTTCCCTATGCCAATTCCTTTGAGCTGTAGTGTACATACAGGTTAACTCCTTGTGTACTAGACAGGGTACTGCTCTATGGGATTTATGTGTATTACGTGTGTAAGAATACCTCAATGGCTAATGAAGGGTTAATCGTACGCTCACCTTGACGTGGTTTCATTCTTCCACACACCAAACCTTTACTTTGCTGCTTAGCTGTTTACCTCTGCAGCAAAGCAAGAACATTGCTGCGATCATTAAATATAGTATTGATTGAGAATGGTCAAGATGTTTTGCCATCCCATCATTTAGATTGAGTGGAGGATGTGGTGTGATGCTAATACATATAGCACGATAAACTGCCAGTCTTGTAAGCCCTCTCATAACCAGAAGTGCCTGGTTTGTGTAGTGAATAAATAGGCTTTGCAAAGCTTGGTACCCTGAAGGTTAAAGATGATCTCGCTGTAAATACCACACTTTCTAGGAAGAAATTAATACTTGGAGAGTGTATTTACTATGCACACATTTGGAATATGACTTGTTCAATAAGGATTATGCATAGTTCATACCAGGGCCCCGTAACATAAAGGTTTGCGATCAGTCGCAAATCTGAAAGATGAATTCTGATTAGTTACTGGTCAGTCATTTGAACAAAGAGCGCATGTAACAATGGTGTTGATTTGCCATTCCCATTTTGCGATTGATTACAAACCTTTATGTAAAGAAGCCCAGATGTAGTTTTTTTGTTTAATTCATTATTATTTTAATTTTTTAATTTTTTAATTTTTTTAATTTTTTTATTTTAATTTTCATTTTTCATTTTCATTTTTTTGGAAAGGGGGGGGGGGGTGGATGGGTTACATCTATAGCAGGAGTGTCAGTCATGCCTATGGTTTAACTCTCTCATTGCCATTGGCAAGAATATGTGAAGTGGGATTTTCAAGGCCTGATGATATAAGGGTTAAGTAATGAGCACACCAGGGAGCTGAGCTGATGCAGACATTAACAAAGCATTCTTTGAAGTGTGAATTTCGTCGCCAGTTCATATTTTTCTTGTTTGGTTAATAATATATGAAGTGTTGTCAAAATGGTAATCATTTGTGCAAAGAAGCGCTGCAATTATTAAGATGACACAAGCTAAGCGCATACATGACTGGAGAGACAGAGAGTCCTCGGAGCTAATATCAGCCCTAGAACAAACAACCGCCCCTTTAATTGCCTCCAGCTCCAAAGAAGCAGTTATTGGGAGAGTTGTATTTGCCCAGGAGATTGGATCCAGTGATCCGTGCTGTTTGATGTGATTTGAGCGTAGCTTTCTGTGGTAGGTGTAGATGTAACTTCTTTTGTGAAATGATAGGGCGTGTTGTGAGCGTATGTTTGTTGTTGATTACCACTCAATTTCTTTATGTAAACAATGGCATGTGTATATATAGTATATGTGTGTATGTGCATATCTGTGTTTGTTCGTGTTTGTGTGTGTGTATGTGTGTGTTTGTGTGTATCGAATAAGCTTGCGTGTTAAAAATTGTTTCATGTATGTAAAATATCTGTTCGTTCGAAATGATTTTAATGTGTAACGTATGTGAAGGTGAGACTGTATGATTTTGTATGTATGTGTGCCACAACAGAATGTGTAGATGCATGTATGCATGTATGTATATAGTGTCTGTATGTGTGTCATAGGGGTGGCTCATACACCTGACAACCCGGACAAAAATATTCAAAAATAATTCCCAGGATCAGGCCTAATTTCATGAAAACAACACCTTAAAATAGGTTTTGCATAATACATTATATGAGGGGGAAAAGGGCCTCTTTTTTGCATTAAAGGGCGAAATTACACTGAACCATGTGTTATTCCTTCACATTTGACGACCTGAATACAAACTCCATGATTTCCTCATTATCAACGTAGGTATGTGTTTGAATGTCCCAAATTGACATAATGATTATAATCTTCTGAAAAACACACAGGCATTGTCGAGCTCTAGGCTAGCCCTGTCAGCTCAGAGTCTGTGTGTGTGTGTGTGTGTGTGTTTTGCGATAGCGATGCTCTTATTACTAATTAGATGAAGAGAATGGTCTCAAACTTGTCACCTGTAAACACTGAAAATGGCATGCTTCTCTGATCATTGATACCTGACCAGTGGGGGGAGGGTTTTTAAGCTTTAGCTTTGGGGGAAAAAAAAGCTCTGCAAATTGAACTAGCACCTAAACATGAATACTGCCCTCATGTGTTGAGTTTAAGTACTGATGAGTGATGAACCATACCTGCATTATTACGTTGACCTTTATTATGAAAAGTGTTCATAAATCATGTCAGTGGTGCACTTTGCACTATCAATGTACAGTTGAACACACATCTAAGAGAACAGAGAACACAAATGGTTAAGGAAGATATATTATCGTGCTTTTCCTCAGAAACTGCAGTAAAGCATGATCCTATTAATGGATCTTGTGATAGAAGTGTATGCATTCATTGCATACAAACCTACCATAAACTAAATCAATTTATCAAATGTTTAATCCAAATGAAACTAAGCAATCACATGTGATTTCTAGTTTATTTTATGTTTAGAAATGAATGTTTAATGGATACCACGTTTTTAGATATTGTCTTTGGTGTATTAAGAAATACCTTACTTTGTTACTGCGGAAGTGAGAGAGTGATATTAAAAGAATATTTTATCATGCATTTTTGGCAAATGAGGCAATGTTGATAATTGAAAATGAAAACGATATGGATATGTCATCAGGTATTGATATAGATTTACACCAAACATCTGTTAGGCTATTATGAACATGTGCTATGAACTGCAAAATGATAATCAATTAATTCATACCCGGTTAAACAGGCTTGCGCACAATTATGCCACAAGTTGTTGGATTGGTGACAAAAATATATGTTGAGCATTTTTATATCTCTTGTAGGAAGTTATTGATTTTGGGGGGTAGAAGTACAAAATAACTTTCTTCCGTTCCAGTGGCCTATTTTTTTATTTCTTGAAATGGCCACATATGGTGGCATTGAGGAGGTGTCTGTTTGTACTTTATTTGGCTATGTGGTTGTATTGGTGTGGATTAAGGCTTGTAGATTGATGATGCAAGAACAATCATACTCTGTAGTCACTTGCCATCATATTGTTCTAAAGAATTACACAATTACCCATCAAATATCATGACTCTTCTTGCGATAGGGTGCATCTATCAACTCTTTTCTAGCTTTTAATCAGCGTTTTCAAACGTGATTCAGGCTAATGTGTGCAGTTAACAAATGCAACCGCGTTTTGTTACACGATTCAAAGCGCGCATTTTGAAAGGCATATGAGCCAGAATCTGGGAGTTGATAAATGTAGCATCATAGGACCTTGTATTGAAAGGTGTTTAGAT
Source organism: Arbacia lixula (assembly GCA_963669155.1). NCBI lineage: Eukaryota > Metazoa > Echinodermata > Echinoidea > Arbacioida > Arbaciidae > Arbacia > Arbacia lixula. Next base: position 10,713,009 of record OZ022581.1, on the reverse strand, counting down.
ACATTCGCTAATTCTGAGTGTAGAAAGCTGATAAATGCACCCATACCTTGATATGTAGTATACCGTATGTAGACCGGAAATTCAGTCTCTGTAGGTCATTGGATCTGCTGAAGAGAGTGCAACTGGCTGCTCTGAATGCCCTACTTCATCGATGTATGTCAACAATTTTGATTAAAGAATGCCCCGAATGAGATGGTTATTCCTGTCTAACAGTATGTAGTGCTTTTGCTGCCTCCTTTTGCTGCCTCCTTTCTGAACTGGTATTACACACGGATTATTCATGTACCGGTACACTACAGCTCAAACGAATTGGCATAGGTAAAGGGAAAGAGAAGAAAGGGATGGAGCCGCAGTTTTAAACCGTGGTATATTTTGTCCAGTTCAGCATAAAACATGATGCATTTTAGGCTAAAGCATTGTGTTTCATGCTGAACTGGACAAAATATACCGTGGTGTAAAACTGCGGCTCCTTCACTTTCTTCCCTTTCCCTTTCCCTATGCCAATTCCTTTGGCTGTAGTGTATATGGTGCGGCAGCAGCGTGCCTTGCATAGAAAGGGTTAATACGGTGAAGAGATTCAGATCCTACTTCATATACTGGGCACTCTGTATGGATGCACATGTATGCCAATATTGGACTAGCTGCATTCATGCAGTGTGCAAATTGCTAGCTCAGTCCCACACCTGCCCAGCTGTGTAGGGATGCTGACAATGGGCCAGGTGTAAAGAGCTTGCTCGGCTAGGCTATAGGCTGGGCCGGCTACCCAGGGAGCAGGGACGATGGATTAGAGACCAACGCTTGCTCATCTCAGTAATTGTGTGAAGGTATTTCCCTCTGGGAGATTCTTTGGATGCAAATAAAAGAAGATTTTGTTAAAAGGTAACCTCCATTTTTTAGGTAACATCAAATGTGTTGACACCTAATGGTTAAAGGGATGACCAAAAGATGCTTTATTATCGATGGCAGTACATCAACATTTCTTGTTTGTAAAATAACCTTTTTCTCCATGATTTTCAAAAAATTCATAAATGTAAAAAATATAATACTAGTTGGTATTCTAATCACTCTAGGTAAGCTAAAGGGACTTTGGTATTGCAAGGATGAAAATTGTGACATGATTTTACGTTAATTAATGATGATTTGCTTGGAAGGATTTTTTTTTTTACTCATGACAGGTATCGCTTCTTCTTTCTATAGCACAACAAAGTGCTCATTTGAAACAAAAGAAAAATTGTGCTTCTTTCATGTTGAATAGAATTTGAACCAAAATATTATGCACATTTAAAATGGATTGACTTTCTTATCCCATTAATCTGCCTTTCTATTAGTTTCATATCCTTTATCCCATTTCCTCAAAATCCTGTTTTGGTTTCATTATTTCCATATGTAAAGATATCATATCTTTTCATCAGTTGCTTCATAAGTATACATATTAGCTGAGTTATTTATATATACTAGTAGTGCGTACAAACTTACAAAGGATGGTGTGAAATTATATGATACTACCTATTGATCCAATAACTTTATAACCTCATAGTTTGTAAGATTGTTTGAGGATGTATCTACAATAAGCCATCATAAAATATGATAGATCAATTGAATACCATACAATATATAAATATATATTTGTTTATACATCATATTCATATTATTATATATCATATGTTTGAAGTTACCCCGCTTCTGAAGGGGGGTCAAGTCATCGCGCACTATAAAAGGGGCATGAGTCTAATCAGGATACACCCCTGGTCTGATGAGGCTGAGTCGAGTTCTCTTATCCTGCCCTATCCTTCTTACCCTATCCCCTGGTTAGACAAAGCCCTCCATTCCTCCTCTTACCTGTGGGATCTATGGAACAAGAAGCCATCTGCTTGCTTACAAATTGTCCAGATTATAGTAATCTGATCATGTGATTTATCCTCTGCCCTGCCTTTGTCAATCCTGCAGCTTCTCCATTCAAACCTTCTGTAGGTCTTCTTAAAGATTACAGGTGTAGTGGCCTGCATTCCAGGAGATGAAGAAATCATTTAATTCATTCCAGATCATAGTTCCACATTCCACTAGACAGGCATGAATGAAGATATGTTTGCCATTTGTAAAAGTTGCAAAGCATTTCCATTTTATGTATTTTCTATATTAGCTCCCTTTTTATATTAATGTTATATGTGATAAGATCGTATGTTATAAATAATTGTTCCTGGATGTAAGGCTATGAGCAGAACCAGAGAGAAGCTCAAAAATGTATCCACTTGTAAGTCCTGTTCATCAGTGTGGTGTAAGGAATGGGCACTACTCGGTGCATCCTTTGTTAAGGAACATTTTGATCTTTTAAAAGCAAACACAGCATATCCTCTCTCCCTTAAGAGCCCCATACCCTAAGGGGCTTAGATTTCTTTTCACACCAAGGGTTTATGAGGTATTAGCAAAAGAACATTTTAGGCCCATCCTCTATAGAGCTTGCCTTGCTTCGTGGCTAATGTGTTTTAGTGGGGCATTGAGTGCAGTTAATGTGTCATGGATAGTGTTTGTAGGAAAACTCAAACTATTACATTTGCAGTCATGTAAATGAATAGGACATGTATTTTCTTGTATAATGAGAACTGCGCTCCAGTTGTTTGCTGTCTGAACCAATCTGTGTGTGTGTGTCTATAAGTGCTACAGTACTTGATACAAAAAACTATTTAATGGTTGTTCCTTATATCTGTTCAAAAAGCTTTGAATAGATATAAGCAACGACCATTAAAGAGTTTTTTACATGTAAAGATTGGTCCATTAATTGAAAGTTAGCTTCATGATTCCACAAACTGTTTTTGAGAGGTATAAGCCATCTCACAAATAGCGAAACAATTACTAATAAATTATTATTTGTGTGCTAACCACACTATGCTGATGTAACTTCTTATTATTATTATGAGAGTATAAACTTTTTTTTTAAAGACTTGAGGTCTAAGCACCACATCCAAGGTTGACGGTAGCAATTGAGATTCTAACCAGCTCTTTCCAGGGCCAAATAAGCCTAAAAAGTGGGGCTAACCCACTTTGGTAAAACCTAGAGTGAACCAGAAGTGGGCTAAGCTTAGCCCCATACTATCGATGGGGTAAGACCCCCCTTCCCTTTACCCCACCTGTGTTCTGGGACTAAGGACACTCTGCTACAAAGAGAATTTGCTTTTTATTTCAAAATATGACTTAAGGGGTGGGGGGGGGGGGGTAGAAGTGGCAACTGGAAAGGAACTTTAACTTCTCCTTAAATGTGTCTGTAGACTGCAGAGAGAGAGAGAGAGAGAGAGAGGTCCAGGAGGCATGTCGGGAAAGGCCTGACCATTGTTTTTGACTATGTTCGTATAATAAAAAATAATTCTATTCCAAATTTGATTTAACCTTTTTAAACTCACAACCTGATAAGAGTTGACATAGTATGGTACGTGCAAGATAGCTTCATTGCATTGCAGGTTTATCAATGAACAGGTCATGGCTCTTCAGAAAGGCTTGAAACTTCAAAGTGATGTAAACTTTAGTGTCTACACTGTCAAGCCCTTGAACAAATAGACCCAGGTTACACAACAGTGTGGCAAGTACCCCTTATAAGTCTGACTTACTCACTGTACATACACACAGGACTAAATGCTCTCTAGGCTTGGGTACTTTGCCATCTTGGCCATGACACAAAGGAGAGATAACAAAGAAGAAGGGGGTTCACCTGTTCAGGAATGTGGTTCCTTCAAGCATGGTGTGGTTCCTCCTCCAATCTGAGGATCAGAACATATCTTTCTGCAAAGAAGTGTCAAGAGCACGTTCACTGATAAGATAAAAACATTGCACTATCACCGCGTTCACACGGTCCCCCTTGTCGCGGGGTTTCCCCCTCGAACTCTCTCGTGTGAACGGTCGGGGAGAGAAGTCCCCTCTCCCCCTCGACGGCTGAGGGGTTCGGGGGAGAGTTTTGGAGGGGAGAGCGACCTTGGACGCGTAATTGATAGCGCACAGCTGTTTTCACTGAATGTGCGCATGCGCGAAATGCCGATCGGTAGAACTACTACCGCCGTGTCACATCGTGGGTTCCACAAGTAAGGTAAACATTCGCTCTGTACATGTATATATGTATACATGTTTACATACAGTACTGTACTACTGTGCGTGCAACATGCATGCTGAATTGCAATGTTGATCCTGCATTCGACGTTCATCCATCGACTTATTTTATCGTAGCTTTGGTAAACTATCTCATCTGTACGGTGCCCGTACGTTGTAGTAATTATTGTGAGCTGTATAATTTGTATAATCAATAGACATGAAATTCAAGAACAAAGAAAGAGAACTGGTTCCAACGTGAGCGGACTCCAAAATCGTATAGACACGCATACGTACATAGCATGCAAAAAACAAGCTGGCTCGAGCTCTAGCGCGAGCTAGCTAGCTGTGCATGTTAGCGTACCTAGGGCCTGGCGTACACATTTATAGTAGCGATAGCCCTGTACACGATCGCCCCACGGATCTCCCCCGTGGAACGGGGGCAGTCGATACTCGTGTGGACGGTCGGTCGTAAAAAGATAAGTATCTCTCCTGACTGCCCCCGCGACTCGGGGGATCGTGTGAACGCGGAGTATGTCTGGTACAATGCAATGAAAAGAGTAAGAATTAAATTAAGTGCTTGACTCTTGCCTTCTGACATAGTATTTGTCTTGTTAATCTGTGGTTCAAGTTTGATTAGCAAACTCTAGGCAATTTAAAGCTATTTAGGAAAATATTGGGTCTAGTATAGCGAGACTTAGCCAATGCACTTTGCTTTTTTGTCACATAAAAATTATATTTCATGATATTGTTTTGTATTTGGATTTAACATAAATATAATCAGTTGTGCACATTAAGAACTGTATGTTTAAAAACATGTTCTAAAATCCCTCGTTTTTGTAAATAAAGGAGGAAATAAATGAATTACAATATGAACAAAAGAATTAAGATAATAGGTGAGTGGCTTATTGAATTATAACATAAACATACATGCTCACATGTGAAAAGGAAAATTATCATAATGATAGGGTGAAGCTACCCATTTCATTAACATTTAATTTTGATATATGAATTTGATGAGGACAGGTATGATCAGGTCTCATGATTTTAGACTGCCGGTAATCATTGATTAAAACCACATTGTGTAATGATAGTGAAGACTATCAATTGAAAGCTATATAAAAAGAAAGTTTCTTGGGTCTGATAAACATAGACTACACAATGTATATGTATGAGTGTGTGTGTTAGTATGTATATAAGTTTGTTAGTGAGTATAGTGTATTGGTAATCTGCTAGTAAAAATTGATAAAGGAAATCAAGGCAATTTAAAGCTGTTTAGAAAAGTATTGGGTCTAGTTAACAAGACTAAGCTAAATGTAGTAAGTACATGTGATGTGTATGTGAGTGTGTGTGAGTGTGTGTGTGTGTGTGTGTGTGTGTGTATGTGTGTGCATGTGTGCTGTGCGTGTATGTGTGGGTGTGTGTGTGTGTGTGTGTGTGTGTGGTTGATGATGCCTTGATCTGTTGGTACAGTTTAGTTAGGTGGCAATCAAGGGAGAGCTTATTATCCTAGGGAAATGGACCATCTGCCTGCTACCAGTCTTGCCCTCACTACACCAGCTCCATCTGCTGGGATCTTCCATTGCTCAAAGTGGGGTAGTGTGTGTACACCACCATGCAGGGGCCTCTTACATGACAAAATGTGAATCATTTCAAGGCGAATAGCAAGATATATAAAACTGCAAGCGTGCTTTTCCCTTAAGCTTTCCTCTACTTTATACATTGCAATTCCAAAATGGCTAGATAACTATTGCAAGAGCTTGCTTTGATTAACTTGAACTATAATTCGTGCAACAACAAAGTATGTTATCTTCTTAGTAATGATATGCATGTTGATAATAATAAGAGTGTACATGATTTCTTAGACATTGCCAAGTACAAGATGGACCTAGTGTGCAGAAGTCACCTTTTTGTTGCATAAAAGATCCTATTTTATGACATAAAGGTGAAAAGTTTAAACTGGTGCTTTGATAAGCTGTAGCCTGCTGTGCAACAACAATTTTAGCCACCAATAAGTCATAGAGTGTGTCATGTCAACTGCTCATGTTTTGGTAATAAACAAGTTGATTTACTCTGAGGGCTGTCTGTGGTAGTAAAGAAAGCAGAGTGGTGTTTACATTCCTCACCCTGTCCCTCCCAAGTGACACCATGCAGACACCCCCGCAAGCAAAGTGGAGGAGTCCATTCATCTGGATGTAAATGTGTGTGTATTTGAGATGTGTGTTGGACTGCAACACATGAATAGCCGCACTCATGGGGGGTAATCTATAGTACACATTTGATGTGTGTATATTTATGTGTAAAGCTAAGGGCTCATTGCTTGAAAAGGAACACACTGATCGCATAGCTTTGTGTCAGCGTTTTACTCCTTTTTGTTTTCTGCTGTGTTTTTATTGGGGAGAGCACGGTTGGTCGGTTGGTCCGTTTGTGGGCTGGCGAGCGAGCGAGAGCGGAGTGTGATCGTTCACAGAGTGCCGAGTAGGATTGATTGTGCGTGCATGCAGACTGCGAGACACACCACCACGTAAGATCACAACCCATAGGGCTAGGATCGCAGCCGCTACCTCTGCCTGGACATGGCTGTGAATAATGGACATTTTTACCCCAGTGCTTTGGATTTACCGTTCCCCTTCTACCCGCCAGCTCTCCACCTAACAGGTCAGTCTCAGGCGGGTTATTCCTGCCCTAAAACTCTCCCATTTTCATTTCTGCAGTCTATTGATCACAACTAGACACTAATTATTCCTATCTATTGTGCCATAATCGTTTGCATGTTATGTGTGTTTGCACACATCTCCTGTGTATGGGGCTGTCAGTGTATGTCTGTGTGTGTGCGCTGTGTGTACGTGCGTATGTGTGTGTGTGTGTGTGTGTGTGTGTGTGTGTGTGTGTGTGTGTGTGTGTGTGTGTCATAATTATAGCCTGTGGGCTTGCTGTAGTGGCAGTTGTGATCTATGTATAGCTGTTATAGCTCTGGTGGAGAGGCGTGCGACCCTTGACCGGACAAATGGGGGAAAAAACGGCTAAGCAGGGGCTTGTTTTGTGTGAAGGCGGGCATATGTTTCCAGAACGGAGCCTCCTTTGTCTCATCTGACAAATGAATGTGCAGCAATGTAGAGGATGTGCAGCCTTGCTTGCAGTGCCAGACCCCTCTCTCCATCCTCCTCTCCATCTGCCTCTTCTCCCTCCTCATTCTCTCACCTTCCTTCCATCCGTCTTGCTTTTGCTTCACCATGTTTTTTTTTTCATTTCTCTTCCTCTTTCCTCCTTGCACCTTTCTCTCTTTTTTTGACACTTTCCCTCTGTTCTTAATCCCTCTCTCCATCTTCTTCTCCTCTCTCTTTCCTGTCATATTTGTCTTTCTTTTCATCTTTCCTCCTCCGTCTTGTGTGCATCTTGCTCCCTTTCATTCTTTGATCTGTTCTTCTCTCTCTCTCTCTCTCTCTCTCTCTCTGTTGCTATCTGATCTCTTCTCTTTCTCTCTTGTGTTTTCCTGTCCTTCACTCTTTCCCTTTTTGTTTCCCTTTTTTCATTTTTCTTGATCTCTTTTCGTGAGATGTCAGATCTTCTCTCTTTCCTCTCTCCTCCTCCCCCTCCCCCTCTTCCCCTCCTCCTCTCTCTCTCTCTCTCTCTTTCTCTCTCTCTCTCTCTCTCTCTCTCGCTCTGTCTCTCTCTTTCTGTCTCTTTCTGTCTGTCTCTCTGTCTGTCTCTGTCTGTCTGTCTGTCTGTCTCTCTCTCTCTCTCTCTCTCTCTCTCTCTCTCTTCCTCTCTCTCTATTCCACATGTCTCTAACCATATCTCCATCCATTTTTTTTCCATCATTGAATCTCTCTCTCTCTTTCTGTGACGCATCCTCTCTATATCACTTACATGCTTCTCTCTTCACCTATCTTGAAATCTTTTTTCAGCATGTTCTCTTTCCTTTTCCCTATCACATACACCTGCATACCTGCCCTACCCGTAAATGGTTTCTCCTTCTCTGTCTCTCCTTTATTCTTCCATTCTGTCACACTCTTTGACTCTAATCAATCCATCTATAAAAGTATTACACTTTGCATCCAGTGACTTGTATGCACACGTCTCTCAAGAGACAATGTTATATTGTTTGGCAGAATATTTCAGGTTCATCTTCTATTGTTATCATTGATCAAACCCTTTCTCAACTCGCGATAAAAGTATTGTGATTAGTGTCGATAGTAGTGCTACATGATGTTTATGAGAGATGAATAGAACTATAACATATTCATGGGAGAGTGAATGTAATCTTTTCTTTTTAATCACCTTAATCCTGAGTGACTGTGGGCATAATGCAGTAATCATATAGGGAAGTGCTATTAGCGGAATAGCAATCACATAATGTATGAGTGCAGGGTGTCTTCGTATGGTACTTATATGTGCAGAGGATCAATGTGTCAATGTAAATGGTGATAGAATATGTTAATGTCAGTATGAGGAAATGTGATAGTGCATTTATAAGAGAGACAGAAAAGGATAATAAATTAATAAATATAAGTAATTATTGTGGTGTGTAAATCATTTTTTAGAAAATGAAGTAACCATGTCTATGTAGGGGACTGTTCTGAAAAAAAAGGAATGAAAATGGAAAAGAACGAGCGCTTAATTTACATGTTTGCCCCTCTGCCACAACCACTCCATTTGTGATGAAAATGTGTTGATGGATATGTCTCTTCACAAAACACACCCAGGTGTCGTGCTGTATCAGTACACATAAGGTGTACACTACAGAGCTCAATGTAATTTTGCCCTGACCGTTGTATATGTACACGTACATGTAAGTTTGGAGGTTGATCACAAGTTTTGAGATGGTAATGCAGTTGAGAAAATCCCACTGTCAACTGTCCTACTTACATGCTTTCACAGGGAATGGGTGACATGCACTTTTCAGTTTCTAGGATGGGTTCATAAGATCACAGCATTTCCTTTCTGTCCCCTAAACCTAAATTTGATTTGTGGGTGAAGTGTTTTTCTGTACTTGTACTATTGTGTAATCAGCAATGTACGCCATATGTACACACGGATCAAGGGCATGTTTGTCAAGGTGGTAGTCACTAGTACAGTGAAGGCTCATTGACTTGACTGTGGGAGCGTGATGGTGTGGGTGTGTGTGTAACTGCACATACTGTACATGAGTCAACACATGTGTGAAAGGGGGAGAAATCCACCCAGCAGTGTCATTGACGATTCATGATGCTTCTGGCAGAAAAGACCTTGAGTAGTGACATGCGTGATACCCCATTAACATTGTGACATTGTGTTCTGATTTAATTATTCCATAAACATGATGTGTGTTGGTCCTGCTTTGATAAAAAGGAAAACCTACTTGAATATAAATGTATCATTACCATATTTTAATTGATGAAACGTCACGAAACCTGCTCCTTCAAAATAAGACATTAAAAAAAATTGACTTTATGAAGTTTCAGAAGAGTTCTTAAACCTTAAATAAATGTAACAGTGTATTTAAAAGAATCAGAGAGCAATACTGAAAACATTCTATTCAGAAGTTGATTCTCAGTGCTCTAAATCTTTGCAAATGTTTACCTGAGGCGGGTTGTCAAGCGAAGTGTATGCTGCACCTGCAAATGTAAATCGTACCAAGTTATCATCACTATATAGTATATTGATAGGAGATATTATTTGAACAAATTTACACAAGATATGATGGCTGCTTCTTCCCTTTGTATTGATGAGGTGTTGAGTGAGGAGTATTTTGGACCTATTGATATAGGAGAAACATGGAAGGGAAGATACTGTAGTGGACATTACCATTTATTGGGATAAATAACTGTAAAATGCTAGCATTAATCTGAAGTGGGAATCAAATAATAAATTCTTGTTGTGTTTGAACAGTTTTTGCTTGTATGCGAAGAGATAATTGGAGACAAAGCAAGAGATGTAGGATTAGGAGTGAGTGTGTGCTGGGAGAGGGGGGGCGGATGGAAGGAGGTCATTTAAATTTCTGACGCAAGTGATACACTCTCTGTCCCTGAAGTAATGAAAAGAGGCCACGGCTGTATAAAGTCCTTCCCCAGTCCCCGCTCATCAATAATGACAAGGCTTTGGGCACCCAGGAACACAAGGGGACCCACAATGGGGCCTTGTTTTCACCCCCTTCCATGGCACAACCAGCCAGTAACAGACAGCAGATCAATGGCTTTTGTTCCAGCCCCTTGTCCGGATTAAGCGGAACTAAAACCCCTCTGGTCTTTATTTCCATACACCAGCTTAGGGTCCGTGCTTGGCCCTTTCAAACCACTGTGTATGCCATTGCACTCCAGTGCACCCTATAGAAATGGAAGGGGGATCATCTGGTTTACCACTAGGCATGACAAAATAAGGAAGATTTCCTTTTTGTTTAAAGATAGGACACCTTTAATAGAAGCAAGCCCTATCTTACCTTGGATCTTGATTCAAGATTCCATGTTTATCAATGAAGGTCAGTTCATCTGAAGGGATTTTGGCAGACTTGTCAACTTTCTCTGATATCTTTGTCTTTTTGTTAGGTTTTATTTGACTGTCAACAAGGTTGAAAAAGCTTTGCTTCCTGTTTGATTGCTGTTACCTTTAGATGTATGATTTTCATTGAGAGTGAAACTAAATTTGTTACTTTATTAAATTCTACTTCCCTGCAGATAGGGATGTTTTGTTTTTAGCCGAGTCTTGTGACATCAGTCTTGATGTTCATCTACATGTATTTCCCTTCCCAACCTCCCTCACTCACCCTTCTCCCGTTACCTCGTTCCATTTCCCCACCTCCCTGAACTGCGCATATGCTTTGTAGGATAAACACATATCAGTAGGCAGACATCTAACATCTATTACACATCCTACATTGTGACATCCATTGTCGTTGGCCAGTTGATACATCCACTGTATAGATCGTGCTGATGACGATATCAATGGGGCCATTTTGAGGGCCATTTGTCTGATTGGTGCAGTGTCTGGATGTTTAAACAGCTAATCAATAAAATGGTGCGCTGGTGATGGGGCCGAGCACACAGCACAAGGCAGAAAGACAAACTGTGGGGGAACATGTTTGTCTATACAAGTATGTTACCGTGGGTCAATATATCGGGTGTCTGGTGGTCGTGTTCCCCCGCTGTCTGGACATGGGGGTGTTTTAATCATTAATGAAACACCCATTGTACAAACGAGCTTCCTGCGTATCTGTGGATAGGCGTGCGGACATGAGCAGCTGTGAATTGGTTTATAATGATCCAACTCAAATATGCATGAATTCATGTACTGAAGTTAATGTTCCCTCACAAAAGACTGCCAAATGTGAAATACATAAATAATGTAATAAAATATGAAAAATGTTTCATCACTAATGAGTGTACAAAACACCCATGAAAAACAGGAGCACCCTGCATATCTGTGTACTAGACAAACCATCTGTAAATACATTCATAAAAATGTAACTCAAAAGTGTATGAATTCATTTTTTGAAGTTAATTACCCTTAAAAACGGCAGCCGTATGTTTGTTAAATTTCCATTAAACTTCCATTTCATCAAACAGATCATGTACATCAGTAACAATTGTTTTGCCAGTTGTGTGGAGAGGAATCAAATGTGGTTACACAACCAGTCAACCATTTAAGTCTAGCACTACATGATATCAATACTAAATGACTATCCACATACTTCTTTATCAGCTATCTAGTACTGCATTACTATAATTACAGAATGTCAATCGGCCTGTTTTCCACCGATATATGGGAAAGTAGTTTTGCATCCTGTAAGTATCAATTTATACTGAAAGGAAAACCTCTTGTACACAAATACAATATCTTTTGTACAATAAACAGTTTACTGTATACAGTACAATAACTGCAGGCTTTGCAATCGACCATTGAATAAAAGAATATGGGTAGTGTCTTCATTTCATCTACAAAAGGATTGGACGTGTAACTGGCCATTAGTTCATTTTTCATGCCCAGTACAAACCCAGTAAATTTTATGAGATATCAAATGGCATGTCACAAAATGCAATATGCATTCGTTTGCATGCAAAGATACAGGGCTACCAGCACAAAAGCGCTCTACACTAAAACTGGATTTTTCGCGCAAGTGATAAGAGTGTATGGCGGGATGAAATATGAGGCATACGCGCTAAACGTTATCAGCTTGAACTACACTGTAAGCGAGGTGGGCTGATTTAGATTGCGTTTCAACATCGGTCTGGGGAGGCTAATATTGCAGGCGGCCATTTGTGCTGGTAGTGCTTGAGAGACAGAGGATCAAGTGGGTACCTCGTAGAAAATCAATAAATCACTGGCTCCTCGCATCATCAAGAAAGAAGATATGAGACTGGTAGGTAGGGTAGTTAGGAGTACATGGAGCTGGAGACCAAGAAGGAAGGAAATCTTCTACAGCACAGCCACATATTCTATGGAATTCTCTTCCACAGAGTTGGAAAACCCTGACGTCAGTGACCACCTTCAAGGGCAACCTAAAGACATACCTGTATAATGGTGCTTTTTGACATGCAAGTTCATACCTGTATTGTATTTTTTTCTCTCTCTCTCTTTAATTTGCTCTGAAGCGCCTTGAGCATCTGATCACGATGGAAAGTGCGCTATATAAATTCTATGTATTATTATTATTATTATATGCACCAGTTTCCTTTTACTAAGCCTGATTTTGAAAAAAAAGGGGAGGTTTAGGTGGGGAGACCAAACTTGAAGGATCTGCGGAAGTATTTAAATATTTAAACAAGCCTCCTTTGCATTAGATATACATGTATGTTATGAAGAAAATAATTAATCACAGAGGCTGAGTGACTCTCTTGTTATTTTGTGATTTTATTTTTTTTTTGCATTTTGCGGGCTACATGTAGATTGCCCTTTTGTTATGACTGTGAAGGCTGCAAATTTGTCTCACTAAAGCTACATGTAGCATAAATAAAAGCTGAAAATGTTATTAATTAACATGAATGTTTTGAAGCTTGCTTTCATCAACCCGCACATCTAGAGCTCATTTGTTGAAACATGAATGTGCACTCATGTCTGAATGCCACATTCTGTGACAAAGCACCGCTACATGTAGGTGGCCTTTCATGCGTTCAGCACTGTTCAAAAAGGTCTCTTTTTTCACTTGTTTTTCTTTCTTTTTTTACATGATTGTCTGGGCTTTAGTGCTCCCATCACATTTTCTATTCATTTAAACTGCTTTGTGTTGATCTTATTCTCCATGAAATTCTCTCTCATTCTCTTACTCTGTCTGTATGTCTGTCTGTCTCTGTCTCTCTCTCTCTCTCTCTCTCTTTCTCACTCTCTCTCTCTCTCTCTCTCTCTCTCTCTCTCTCTCTCACTCTTTCTCACTCTCTCTCTCACTCTCTGTCAGTGTTTCTCCTTATAGCATACACACCTGCACAGAGAGAGACATACACACAACAAAATACTCATAAACATACTCTCCCCCCCCCCTCTCTCTCTCTCTCTCTCTCTGTCTGTCTCTCTCTTTCTTTCTTTCTCTTTCCCTCCTTCCATCTTCCCTCCTCCCAACTTCCCCCTCCCACCTTCCCCCTCCCCTCTCCTTTGCATCACGAATCTTACCCGATCTCTCTCTGTGTCTTTGTATGCATTAATATTTGAACTCCCCCAAAGAACGATCAAGCTCAAAATTCTGTCCAGCTCACTTTAGTATGCATTGGAGGGATCAAAATATGTTGAGAAGCTCCAGCGGCTTGGGTAAGCTTTAAGTGAACCTTCGGGGGAGAAACTAGTAGAAAAGGGCATTCTGATATATGTATAGAGAGAGAGAAGAAAATAACAGTAAGCAGGGGATACAGAGAGAGATGGCAGTGGAATAATTGAGTTTTATTCTTGTGCTGGACTTGACAGCGATTCATTATTTCTGGATTACAGTGTGGCTAAGGGCGAAACAAAATTAATCCCCATGATGCTCTTCAAGCGATAATACCCACGATGCTCTTGAACAGATACATTTATTAAACACACCTACACAGAGGCAGTATGTATGCAGTGTAAAAATAATACATTATCACACTCTCATGCACATGCACCTGTAGATGTTTACTAGATCATTACAAGCATGGATTTTTAGGTGAGAAATAAGAGGAATATTAATTTTTAAGGTACATTTGTATGTATTTACTCGGTTGTAAATTAGAAGCTGTTTACAAAGAGGGGAATAAATGTTTATGGCCCAGTTGTTGAATTGTGTCCATTTTTCATAAAACAAAAAACAAAATGGCAATTATAAAACAGGTTGATACATGGCAATACACAAACAGGTACTTTCCTGATATTGTGGTTGCATTTAGTGGATTGATATAAATAACAATGTTTGGAAACATGTTTGGAATGAGATTGCCACATGTATATATAGCTAGACATGCAAACCTTGCCTCATTGCACTGATCCTGAAGCATTGCAGTCAGTTAACCCTTACATTACCAGCACCTGGAAAACCCCATTGGCTTACTACACACCTTCATACCAACGGTAATGAGAGAGTTGATCAAACAGTGCACATGTCACTAGGCGTCACTCAACATTATTGATGTGACCCAGTAAAATTTGGATTGTTCTGCGTGAGAAACCGGGGAAAAGACACATAAATATTGTCTTCACGGGTGCCCTTTGTCGTAATCAGTCACAGAACAAATTGAAAGAGGAAGAAAGGGAGCCGGATTGTGTTCGTTTGTCCCCCGTCATTTGGCTTTGCGTGGTATCTATTTTTACAGATAATCGACTTAGACGCATTCACGGTGTATGATCCCGTTGTTGGTGTAATGGTTCTTGCCTTGTGTAAACAGCTTTTTCTGAAGCACAATGAGGAAGCAGCGGAGCATGGCCCGTCAAATATTTTTTCTGTGTGACATACCAGTTCTCGGTATAGAAAAATGTCACTGGATTTCAAGTGGCACAAAGCTTGTAAGTGGTACGGGTTTGTGTGGGTCTCCATTAGGAGTGTTCTTTTGCACAAAGTGGTATGATTCAGACTCTGTGAAAAGATGATGTCACCCGTTATTAAAATAATCAAATTGAATGAGGCTTACTCCAGTGAAAAAAATGTAGAAATGTAAAGAAAGATCCCCTGTTTATCACCACTTGATTGTTCTCCCATGGTTTAATACACAGAATGGTACAGTGACTGCGTTAACTTATGACATTGTCATTGAGCTTGAAAGTACATGTAGCCTCTGCAGGTTATGGTTGGTTTTCCACTGCTGTTCAATTTGATGTTTTGTATTCTTTTATGTTTCTCAAAACAAGGCAGAACTCTAATATGTTATGAAAAAACAAAATTATTTTGCATGTTAAGAACACCATTGATAAAATAATTCAATGTGTTTTTTTAACTTCACAACACAATTGTTTTCCTCCCCAAGGGAATATCAAGTTCATTCATCCGTGGATATGTGTAGTACATGTGTATCTATGATTGTTTGTATGTTTGTGTGACTTTTGGGACATACATGGGTGTTTACAGCTTAATTTTGATTTACGGTTCTTATGGTCTGCATATTAATTACTACATTGGCTTTCAGTGTATATGTATGAAATGAACTACATTACAGAATTTAGGGATCAAATGTTGAAATGCTTACCGGTAGTTCAAGCTTGTACGTACGTCAGTCACCGAGTATATGATATAACATACATACTGTTCATGTTCAATGCACATTGTGTATGTATCAAGTTGATTAAGAAGTACATGTATCCGACATAGAGAAGAGGAAGTGATAGGGTTGGACAACTTGACCTGTATACATGTAACTATGATACTTTTATTAAATTTCCATGCCCTAATCGGAAACTGAGCTCTCGTTCATGGATAGAAATAACCTTGCACAATATGATTCATAAACAATGAAAAAGGAAGTGTGTTGACAAGTGTATTTAGGATTGAATTAGTACATTTTCCATCTTCATTATCACTCGTAGGATTAATTACCGCCATTCATTTCACATATCTCCCTGCTGCTTCTGTTGCCATTAGCAGCCCCATCTCTGCTCCCTACCCTCCAATACTCATTAAGAGCAAAATGTATCAATAAGCCCACAATAGCAGCGTGATACGATGTAGGAGACACACATGAGCGCTGCGCTAATGAGATTGTTTGGTTCTAGGAGAGGCGGGGTAGAATCATTTCTCTCTGATTGATCGATGGCTACTTCTGGGAAACAGCAGCCTGCGGTCAGCACGATGCATGCAACATGGACATGTAGTACTGGACGCTATGCCGGTGCGCTTGCCTTGTCCGTATATCAATATCCAACCTCCTAACCGTATTTATCATATCAATTTTGTGACCCACATACAAGCAGGGAGAACAAGGTCAGAGGATGGGGTGGGGTGGGGGATGGGATGGGGTAGGATGGGGAAGGGGAAGGGGTGTGATGGGGGTGGGGAATGGGTAGGGTGGGGATGGGGAATGGGTGGAGAAGGGGTGGGGAAGAGGCGGGGTGAGATGAGGATGGAGTAGGGAGGGGTAGAGGGAAAGGGGGGGGGAGGGTTGTAAAGTGAGTTGATACTGGGTTCTGTGCAGACATTTCATATTTTCATGTGCATCATATTTCTACATTCAGAGTGATGGGTGGTGTACCCCCTCTCTTTCTCTCTCTTTATATCTGTGTTTGTGTGTGTGGAACAGTGTTCTTGTATGTCTATGTCTCATTGTTGGGTGTTGTTATGTTGTAGTTTTGATAAGGTCATGGATGAATTCACTCATATTATAACAAACCACGAAAACAAATGTGATAAAGATCTGTCCCTTAGGCAAAGCAAAAAAAAACACTTTAATGTCATTCATATGTAAGCGTATGACGCAATTTGGTGACAAAAATTTGGTGACAAAAATTTACTTCCACCAGAGCAGTGACACACACATATCATGTTACAGTTGTTACAGCTTTTAACATATTGACAGGAAATATTAGTGTAGACATGTGGAAAGGGAATGGGTGGTTCACTCACCAATTTTGGGGAAATGTTTGTGGAGTACAGTACAGTACCCCCATTTACACTTGCTAAGATCGCGATTTTATGTGTCACCATTTACACTTGCCCGAAAAAAACGTGATCTGAAAAGTCGCTAATTTTTTATAGGTACTGCGCATGCCCACCGGTCATTCAAAGGAGACCGGCATGCCGCATGGCTATTATGACATCATAATTGGAGCATTGTTAAATGCGCGCGTGAGAAAGATCAAAGTCAACCTGCCGGAAGTGTTGCAAGTCACGTGGCAAAAAATCTACGCTGACCATTTACACTGGCAAAGATCGCGATTTTTCATGAGATGTTTAAAAAAATCACACTCCGGGAAGTGATTTTTCTGGCGCGATGTTTTGGTTGTTTGGATGTAAGTTGCCTAGCAACTTACACCCAAAGATCGGGACCGCAGAAAAATCATGATTTTTTGCTTGCCAGTGTAAATGGGCCTAGTGAGTCACCTACACATCTCATCTGAGAATAGATACAGTACATGTAAATAGCTTTGAAATAAACCACTGCTAGAATGATTTTGTGATGTGGTATCTCTCTCATAACATTTCTTAAAAATAGGTATTGGCACTTACACAAAATTGTGCCTGTGGGACTCAACAAACTCTCTGGCAGATATAAGGCTCCTAAGAGGCTCTGATAACAATTAATTGGAAAATTCACAACAATTCCTCGTAATTTGTAAAAAAAAAATAGTGTTGGTGTCATTTTTGTATTTGTGAATATTTATGTAGTATTGTAAATCTTTACTTTATAAATGCATGGATCTGTTTCACTTGATTTGTTTGTCACATGTACATGTACATTTATATCTTGTAATTTCTGCATGTGCCGTACATGTATATACTGTTAAAAATCCTGTTATTTAAAAGTTATTGATAACATGTATATTCAATAGCAAATATAGAGAAATCGAGACCTTTATCATGCCTAAGGTTATGACAATTTCAACAAAAAGGGAAGAGATATATTGTCTTTTTCATTTGAAAAACTTCAGAAAAAAAAGTGTGTTCTGGCCTGATATGAACTAGATATATTTCTCTCTTGTCTGCGTCGTCCCAGGTTGTCAGTGAAAATATCCCAAATGCTTCTTGTCAGATCTGTTTCAAATATGATAGCTGTTTTGTTGTTACGGTTTGGTTGCCTGCTTGACTCGTTTTTCCTCCCTCCCCGCCAATATCAGGATACATAGGAGGCCATCCATTTTATCATAAACATGTCGCTCGTAATTTGTCGCTTTTCGCCCCGCGTGTTTATTTATAGGATGCAAGATTATTGGGAGGCTGTGACATGGAAATGTTTGGAGGAAGTTGAGTAACCCTCCCCCATACCCAGAGGCCATTTTATGTTTTCAATAAAATTGGGCTTTTTTCCCCCCTCGTCTTCTGAAGAAAAAGTCATGTTCTCGCATTCTCCTCCCCTCCTCTTATAGATACACATGAATCATGTTCAATTTGTAACTATATGAAAGAATGGGAATACTATCATGCAATTCATGTTTCATGCTCTTCAGGACTGAATGATGATTTCTTGTGTCTCCATTCTATATTTAATCATCAAATTGAACATAAGGTTACGTTTATCAGTATGCAACTTCTGGTAAATTATTATTTTGACATGAAATGCGAAATTAATGACACATGACTAATACATTCTAATCTTGCCGATGGGAACGACGTGTGTCCTGTGTTGATTCTCAGAATGTAAAAGTCGACGCATAATGATTGAAAAAAGAGCAGCTAATTTCATTTGTGTTATTAAAATATTTTCTTTTGCCTCATTGCATTGATGAGATTTGTAAATAACTGGGGATTAATTAATGTGAACAAAATCAGTTGGGGAACAATATATAAGTTGAATTATGCCTGAAAATCTGAGTAATCATGATACACTTAGTTGGTTGTATCTTAATAGGCATTTGAGACATTGGAAATAAAGTTATTACAGCATTTATACAGTTAGGTATGCATTAATCAATTGACAGTATTAATAAACCAATGGATTTATGACAAAACAGTTGGCAATGAATATGCATATGAAGTTCACGATGTACTCTATATTGGCAATGAATAAGCTTGTATTTCATGTTTCTGTGCAATATTGTCGGTACTCATGAAGAAAAGGACAAATTTCAGTGATTAACTTTACTGAGAACAATTACAGGAGGTGCAGATTGATTCTGCTCATCATTAGAAAGGAGTGTTCTCTTTGTCCTGATATGAACGAGATATTTTACATTTAAAAAAGAGTGAGAAACCTTTGTCATCCCTGCATCTAGACTCCTCCCCATGTGTGTGTACACTTTAAACAGGTGGGGATGGAGTGCTCGGACAGATACAAATTAAGTCCACTTACTTTGCTTACCAATGCGCGAGCCCGTCCTCATTATAATCAGATGGCGGGGTTTCAAATCTCGCACTGCATGCAGGATGGAAATTGCATACTTAGTGTGTATAGTCTCCTCCATCAGACCCTGTGCTGCTGTAGTGAGAGCTGAGAGTGTAGGCGGATGATGAGTGGTTCATGGTGCCGTACGGCTCTTAATCCACCCATTCAAACATCTCAGTAGAGTACGTGTGGTACTAGACAGGAATAATCATCTCATTTGGGGCATTCTTTTTATCAAAATTATGTTTTGACATACCCCCAATAAAGCGTTCAGATGACCCAGATGTAATCTCAGCAGATCCACCGACTGATTGTTCAGTCTAGTTTGCTACAAGCTTTAGGGATAGGTCCCGTATCGTTGTCGCGATTGCCGCAACAATGTCAACTATAGGAAGTTCTGTTGCTATAAGAGAGTCTGAATATGACTAGACTAGATTGGAGGGAGGTGTGTCCGTATGTGCTTGCACTGAGCACCGCTGAAAGACTATCTCTGTCAGTGCTGCAGCGCCTTGTG
Source organism: Arbacia lixula (assembly GCA_963669155.1). NCBI lineage: Eukaryota > Metazoa > Echinodermata > Echinoidea > Arbacioida > Arbaciidae > Arbacia > Arbacia lixula. Next base: position 10,693,038 of record OZ022581.1, on the reverse strand, counting down.
AACTTGGGAGCTGGCGAGCGGTGTCCAATATCGGGGACTCTGTCGCGGAAGACGGATTCTGTTGGGGTGCGGGGATCGATGGCGGAACACAAGTTACACCACTTCCCCTCGGACATTGTCTGCAATCTGGGAAAGCCGTGAAACATGATTGGTTGGGCTCACTGCGGAGTGGATTTTTTCATCCGCATGCCAAGTTCATTCGACTCCCAATTGTAACAACTGTGCCTAAACCCCACCAGTACTAAGCACTGACAACCCCATGTAAATAACAACTTGTTTTCTTGCCTATGGGACTGAGCGAGTTAACTCTCTCAGTACCAATCCAAGAGAAGCCCATTGATTTATGACACATTTCATCCATATATAGTACGAAAAATGTTTGTGATCACTGATCAGTATTATAAATCATGAACGTCTGACAGTCAAACTCCATGAAATGGATCTCCGGGAACAATTTCTCAGCACACAACATCTCATACTACAAGTGCAGCTCCCGTGCAAGATGCGGTATTGAAATTCATTTGTCGTCACTCATGCCGGTTGAGTGACGAGCAAATCCAGCCAAATATATTCCACAGGTAACACGATCGGCACGAACAGAAGAGGGAGGTATCGGATGTGGGGAGAAATATTCCTGCTGTTTTTATTATGACAGGCTTCTTACTTTCATTTTTATTACGATGTCTCGTAAAAGCATGGGGAAGCTGTATGGAGGGCCTGTGGATACTTTCTGCATGTGTCACAAGTACCATTCATTGTCGCATTGTTTTATGGAGCTTGTTTGCAGACAATTTCTCTTGAGGTATGAATGCCCATTCATGCTCATGTATTGTATGTATATGTACATGTACAGAAATATACTGTCTATAGTGTCCTTTGGGGACTTTCGAGAAAGGAGGCAAAGAGAATTTCTGTCCTTCATTTACCCGCCATCAACTCCATCATGAGAATAGATGGAAGAGGAGAAGAAGAAGGTTTGTACATGTATGTAGCTTCTTCAGGAAAGTACTGGACTCACTATATGCTTGCTTGTCGGTCTGATGAAAAGATGAGATATCAACTTTGGGATAATTTCCAAGAGCAGAAAATAGCCACATATAGCTACTTTCAGGGTGGTCCCCAGTGTAGAAAACATGCGGTGCAAACACCACGCGTCAGGTCCTGAAAGTGATTGTGAGCCACGTGTAAATTCACTGCACCATGCGTAAAATCAGTATCAGTCTTATTATTCTTATTGTTTTTGTTTTCTTTGAGCCACGCGTTCCATAGTTGTGTACCACGCGTCCAGCACAGATATTTGACAAAAAGTGACATTCTGCTTTTTTGAGCCATGCGTAAAAGATTTTCTGGTGACCACCCTGGCTACTTTGACAGCTGAGAACTGATGTACATGTAGATGCAGCCTCTCTTTCTCTCTCTCCGTCACTTTCATTTTCTCTTTACCGCTCTTTCTATCTCTTTCTCCCTCTTTGTCTTTTCTCTTTTCTTTCATCTTTCACTCTTCCTCTTCCCTCCTCTCTCCTCCTTCATCCTTTCCCTGATCCTAGAGGTTGGAGGGTCAAGACGTTGAAAGCATGCCTCCATGTATCTATCCAGTGAGTCATAAGCAAGATGAGGTTCATCTTTCAAGACCTAAGATCATGTGATGACAATTGCCACATCCACACGGAGATAATGAGTGGAGTCTATATGAGAGAGGTGTATTGAGAGGCAGGGGCTGACGTGGAGGGAAAGCTAACAAGAGATCGGTGTGTAAACGAAGATGTGCTGTGCTGCTTAGAGTGTACAAACAAATACTGTGAGATGGGAGAGAGTGGGAGTCAAGAACATAGGTTAGAGACTGTGGTGCCAGCTCCTTCTTACGATCTCAAGTGAAGAAATCAAGAATGAGTAGTCTTTTGCAGCCAGACAGTTTGCTTAAGAAATGCCCAATGGCTTGGAAGACAAGGTTATTGCAGTTCCAAGTTCTTCTTAGGATCTCAAGGACTTCTGTGGTGCTGTGTGAAGTGCATAAGGTATGGTTGACATGGGTTTTTTTTAACCCCCTCAGGCCCCTATGTAATAAATTGTGTTGTAAACCTTATACTAGATGCTATTGTTTGGTACAGGGAAAAATTGAAATATCTTTGAGTGAAAGTTGTCTTTACCTTGTGGGAGCTTTATTTCAAAAGGGCAAACCACATCAGCCCATTTTTATATCCAAAGACTGAAGGCTTAGGTGATGGTGATTTGATCTAATGAAAGTCCAGAGTTTCTCTAGCAGTCACATTTATCATCGTCTCGAATATAGTACGTTACAGTTTGCATCAAATTAGTCAGAGCTGTGACACATTGATTGATAAAACAAACAAGAAAGCTTGCTTCAGAACTGCAGTCGTAACTTGGGGACGTCTGAATAGGTGTTGCTATTATATCATCGATCATATCATATTTTACAGTGACATTTGATATCCCTTTCGGCTCATCGGTAACAAAGCCATATCACCCGTTCTGTTCATTCTTCGACTGTGTATCTCCCTTTCCCGAGCTGTTTTATCTCTGATAATGATATCTCCTCATTCAAGGATGGTTCAGCTAACGTCAATTCCATGTGGCGTTGTATGCGTACGTCATTCGGTGTGCATAGTAGCCCCATTCATATTGACTGGTGAGGTGAGCTGTATGATGCCTGATGCAAGGATTACCACCCAGCACATAATGAATGGGGGAGTGGGGCTGTGTTTGATGAGAAAAGAGGCATATTGGAGAGGAATAATATATTAAGCTGATTTGTACATTTTTTTGTCATTGCCTAAGAAAGATTGCCTACATGTAACTAAGTCATCAGCAGTTGTGTTCCGTGGTCTCTCATTGATACATGTACCTTGTGGATATCAAAGTAATGTCACATTTCAAGTATTACCTTGTGAAAAATATTAATCTTGAGGAGTATACATGTCCAAAGCCGAAATAATTTTTTTTTTGTATGTAATGCATGCAGTGATGCAATTTTTAGTAATTATTATATTGTTATCAATTGTGTAAGTCTGTCCTGTAATGAGAGAAATGGAGATCATGTTGGAGGAAAACAATCAAATCTTACACATATCCCTGCATCATGTATGTCCATGGGTGCTTGAATGGAATAGGGTCTGCATGCTGTAAGACTAGCCATACTCCAATGTTTACTACGCGAGACGAGGGGGTCCTCTTTCAGCGTGTGTGTGAAGTTATGGCAAATGACATGACCACTGTGAATGCAAAGAAAATAACCCGCTTCTCTACCAAGCAGTAACAATGGCCTCAAATGAAGAGGAGAAATTCATTCACCTTTTTTTTTCCTCTTGGACCTTCAGACAGCTAGCTTCTGGATGGCAGCGTGCATGCGTGGTGCATTGTGTGGTGGTGTGTGGTAGTCGGGGTTAGGGAGAGGGGGGGGGGGTGATATATGCTGGTACCGGTGTGGGACCGGAGGGGACCGATGGGGAGCGGACCGATGTGGAGCGGGCGCGGCACGTGGCAGGGTCGCAACCTCCCTCCCTCCCTCCCACATCTCTCCTCTTTTGCCCTGATATCCCCAGACTCCTGCTGCTGACCCCACGGCTTCTCAAAACACATTTCCTCAATGAGCTTCTCTCTCTTGTTGTCATCTGCAGCAGCAGCAGAGTAGAAGTGGGAGGAGAGGGGGGGGGGGGGGGGGAGTAGACTTGTAATTCAGACCTCTTATAGACTGGTATACAAGAAGGGTGCTAAGACACATGGGTACATATGCATCACATGTTATCTTAGCACCATCTGCTCTCTGTGTTGTGAAAGATATTCATTCATGAATGGAATGTATATTTTGTACATGTACATTTATGTGATGCACTTAAATTTGTACCTATTGAACCTTAAATCCTTATTGAGCTTTCATCCACAAGGTATGACTTCATACACTCGACTAGACGACTAGACGACTACATCAATAATGTATACGTCTGAAAAAATGATTGCATCAGCTTGAGTGCATTTACTACTAGAAATATCATTCACTTCTATTTGCGAGTAATACAGTGCAGCGAATATCTGTCTGCTGATTCCTTGAATGCGGTAGTTAAAATACAAAGTGTCAATATGTTTACAAATGTCACTTGCACAGGGATTATTCTACATTATCAGGCGGGACGCTGGGGAAGCTTTTTTTCTTGTCCCTCATAATGCACCACTTGACACAATTTAGTTGTAACCCTTATCTAAACTCTCTTTTCCCTTTATTGCCCCGCGGCATTAGGTTAGCTTCACAATATGATCTGTTTGTGTCAATTCCCTTTCTTATGTCGGGGGAGAAATGGAGTCTCATCATAACGGCAGGCCTGCTCTATTCTCGGTCACACAGAAAGGAGCCCATTGTGAGGTGACTGGTACTAGAGTCTAGTTATGTATTCAAGTGGTCACTGCTGGTTTTGCCCCGTCAACTTTGCCTCTGGCGCTTTTAACGATAATTGACTTCAGAATTCATCTTTGTCATAACCTCTTTGTGGCCTGTAGTGATGTAGTTTCTCCTTTAGGTTTAGGTTTCATTTCTGCTATGATTTTTATGTCTGCTTATTGTTATATTTATTGTCTCTTGCATCAATGTTCAAGTGAATTCAGCTGGAATTTTTTTTCATCGTATCCTCATTATTTAAAACTTTATGGCATAATTATGCTGTAAAAATGGATGTGGTTGTGTTTTTTTCCCCAAAAAGTAAACAGGGTCCTACAGAACTTGTCTGCCTTACCCACATATATTTAGCATGCAATGCAAAACTACACAAGAGAAAACAAATGAGTATTGTTATGCTATTCCTTTCCATGAAGTGTTAAATAAGATATGCAAATCAACCTAATGGTGATGACTGATATTGTTATGCTATTCCTTTCCATAAACTGTGAATAAAATATGCGAATCAACCTAATTGTGATGACTAGTAATTTTATGCTATTCCTTTCCATAAACTATTAAATAAAATATGCAAATCAGCCTAATGGTGATGACTGGTATTGTTATGCTATTCCTTTCCATAAAGTGTTAAATAAAATATGCGAATTAGCCTAATGGTGATGATTGGTAGTCATGTGATGTGTTCGTCCGTTGACGAACCGCAAGGGAAGTTGTTCGTCAAATCACAAGATGTGCAGAGGTGAATAAACTTCAATGGTTTATATTTTGATAGGTCAGCCACACTTCCTGTTGAAAGTTAGTATAATTAGCTCATTTATAAACAAGAAGAAATCATAATTAATTGGGGTGCAACCGATATTCTGACCACTGCAGTTATTTGCCTGGGTTTATGTTTTCCCTAAGCTTGCCTATCTTAATGAAGGGCTCTCTTAGTCTTTGTGCAGACTTAGTTAGTTCTGATCCTTATCCATGCGCTAGAAGCATACACACTCCACAGCCTGGAATCTAGACTAAGAGTTTAAAAGAGAGTAAGTCAGTAGCTTGACCTCCAGGCTGTTTTTTTTTTTTGTGGCATTTCGAAACTAAACTATTCAAGAAGTTGGTCTGGCTGCAGTAGACTAACCATTTTTGATTTCTTGTCCTGCTCCCCCAACAAGGACTGAGAAAAAAAGAGAATGATACATTGACTAGTCTTAGAGTACTAGACTCTATTTTTCAGTTTGGTTCAGAAATGTCGCACAGCCTTGAGGCCAGGCTAGTAAGCCAAGTGGGCAGAAGGATGAGAAAGCATATTTCTGCCCCATCACATGCGGACAACCGATGATAGGTCTATGGGCACTTTGTAATAAAGTGACACAGGGCTGCCCAACTGGAAACTGTAAAAGTTTATGACTGTTCTGCCTCTTTCTTTGTACTTCTTCCTCCCCTAACAACCTCGTCTCAGACCCCCCTACTGTCTGGCATTGCCACAATTTATGGGATTTTGTCTTTCCTCTGGATCATATCAGCTGTGAAGTATTACATTTGAAATATGATCTTTCCTGCTCTTATCAACATAAACCTTCCCCTGCTTTTCATGGCTATTCACCAACTTCTTCTTAACCCCTTCAGTCCCATAGGCAAAACACTATGTTATTGTTGACATCAGATTATCACTGTTGAGAATTGAGAGGGTTAGGTTGTATGATATGTAGCTTGAGGTGCACCAAATATACATTATGTATCCGTATGATTGCTCATCTGTAATACGATTTTGCAGCATCTTCTGAAGAACTTTTGTTGTCTGGTCTGGTTCTGGAATATGAAGGTGTTAGTTTATCTGGTTTGCTATGTATGACTTTTATTCCCATTATTTCCATACAGTATCTTTTCATAATTTTCAGTTGATTTTTCCTTTTATAGTTCATAGGCAATAACCCCACTTGCCAGAATACTCCACAGAAATATACACTATTTGTGACATTTAGAATGCATAGCTGGTGGCAAGATGTGAAATTTCAGACCTTTTTTCAGGTCATATCACACAATGCCATGCTCTAAAGCACACAAGCATACCAGCATCTTAAGATAGTGAGTCTGTTTTGGTACAGACAAATTTCAGACCTCCTTGTGAGACTATGAGTTGATATCGCACAATGTGATGCTCTGTAGCACACAATCATGCAGGGGGCTGGAGACACAGGGTCTGTGTATGTAGACTAGAGGAGGCAGAGAGTGATGACACATCCTTGCTATGATCCGTCTCACACCCAGTAGTCATTTGCATACATCTCACTCCATCCCCATACCCCACCACCTATCTCCTCCATCAACAATCGATCATATCTTCTCCCCCTACTCCAATCATTGATATCATATCATTTTTAATTCATTTTATTTTATCCCTTCATTATATATTTATGTGCGTGTATCTGTTTATTTAATATATTTATAACAAAATGCAACCGCAGCAGAATATTCATCTTGAATCCATTGCTTTAACCCTGTGTAATTGTTTAATTACCGTCTTTACTCCACAAAGAGAAGTCCTTGTAAGGAACAACATAAAAAAAAAACTTTTATTCATTTTTTCACTGCAAACCGTAGCAGCTTTAATGAAAGTTAGCATTGATGGGAGGTGTCATAGTTTCATTACCAATAGACATCTGTATACGTGTACATGTATGCTTATTTTACCCAGATCTCAGTTTGTCTATTACAAAGTGTAAAAATCTGATTACTTGTGCTTGAATAAGCTGAGAAAATACCCCCAAATAGCAACAGAGATTTAATTCTCCTAGTGGTCTACATCGACCTTCAAATATGTGCACAAATTTGTTGCCCTATATCAATGTTTCTGCAGGCTTGATAGGAGCGTGATTTTTACACTGCTCCCTGTTATCTTTGGCCCGACACACATCACGGCAATTTTCTAATCAGTCGCAAAGAGCATGCCGCGAGACCGCAATCACACTCTTATTGATTTTCTCTTCTTTGCTGTTGGAAAGAGAGAGAGGGAGAGGAGAGACAAGGTCTCGCCACACTGGATCGCCCGAAGATCTCCAGATTCTGCATTTCAATGAAACAAGTGGGATCGGTGGTAAACGAGCCTTCGATTCTGGAGCAGCATTGCGATATTAACATTTCGATGAAGGATGGCCTTATAAGGTCATGAAGCATGCTCGCATCTTAGTGTGTCTTGAGAAAATCAATATCACTTTTCTATTTGGTTTCGTGCAAAAGCAGTTTGAAATCATGGAGGTCCTGTCTTTATATCTACATTATGTTCCAGGATTGAGAAAAAATCATGAGAATCATGAGAATGGAATTGTACTTTCACATATGTAGAAAACTCCTTTCGTTGTTACATTATATATTTTCTTCTCACTATTTGTATTGGTATGTCTGTGTGTTTTTTGTGTGTATCTAGATTTGTTTTTACCTTTTTTTGCTCATGTTTTAGAGAAGAAAAAAAACATCGCCCACAAAGTTCAAGTTTGTGTACACGTAGCATTTGAAAGCTGCTCATTGATATGTGCATACCAGTATGTGTGTATTGAAACTTGATCGTCTACTTGTACACATACATATTGATCTCTCTACAGCATTACCTGTAAGTGAGAAAGAGCTACTGGCACATGTACAGTACATGTCTATGACACACAACAGTGGACGTATTAATAGACAGAGCGGCACGTCCACAAAGACTGAATCTGCTGGCTTCGTGATCGTGAATCAAGAGTCTGAAATCTACACCTGTGCCTATCAATGCTGGGTATTGTGCCCGTGGTGAAGTGACAGCCATTTGCTCAACCTCACATCGAGGCATGTCGGGTAATTGGAAATGCGTCTTGAAATCATTTTGGCATGTCGAATCAATTAGTAGCTTCCTCTGACAGAGATCAGTAGGAAGGTCGCGCGACGTTTTCGTGCCGCTGCATTGGTTGTTGGATTCAAATGGCAGGCGAGCAAAGACAATTAGTGCCGACTTGTTTTCTCATACAGGAATTACACCGACCAGGTGGTGATGAAACCCTTTGGTGTGTAATCTATGACTTGACATTTAACCCCACGCCGTATTCCCCGTATATTGCAGCATGCACGCACCCTAGCGATCCATAGTACCACCCCCGTGTAACAGTCAGTCCGCCATTTTTTTTTTGTCGAGCCCTCCCTGGCTCTTCACATCGCCGTCGCTGGAGAAGTGTAATTTGATTTCACTGGCTGTTAACAGGGCGCTAACGCCGTGCATTAGCGGAGTCTCAAGGAATAGATCTCCGTCGCTTGGCGCATCAAATGATCGGCGATGAGGCAAGACTTTATGACGTACGAGGCTTGTGACAGTACCCCGGAGGTGAGGGGGTGTTGTTATGGAAAGCTCCTTTGGAAACATACACCTGGGAAATCCAACCAGCTCCTTGAACAAGACATGACAATTTCCTCTCTTCCTCTCCACTCCCTCTCCCACTCCTCACGCTCTCTCCGTCTCTATCACTCTCTCTCTCACCCTCTCTCTACTTCCATTTATATATCTCTCTTGCTCTCACACTTAATATCTCTAACATTTTCTCTCGCTCACTTACACTATCTCTCTCATTCTCTTCCTCTCTCTATTTCTATCTTTATCTCTCTGTCTCCATCTGCCTCTCTGTATTTCTTTCTCTCTCTTGCTATCTATATCACTCTGTCTCTCTTTATCTGCCTCTCTGTCTCTGTCTCTGTCTCTGTCTCTCTGTCTCTATCTCTCTCTCTTTCTATCTTTGTCTCTCCCTCTCTCTCTCTCTGTATCTCTCTCTACCTCTCTTTCTATTATTCACACCATCTATCTCTATTGCTATTACCTCCCTGCCTTCCCTATCATGTTCCATCCCCCAACGCACCCAATTTCTCTTCTATGCACCTTTGCTCCCTCTCTCCTCCATCTAGCATCTAGCACTGTACACCTACCAACATCATCTCCTCTCCCTTACATCTCTTTCTCTGTCTCTTTCTCTCTCCCTCTGTCTCTCTTTGTCTCTCTGTATCTCTGTCTCTACGTCTCTTGTCTATCTTGATGTCTCCCTCCCTCTCTCTCTGTCTATCTGTCTCTCTCTCCCTCTCTCTTTTGCCAACAACTATCTATAGTCCATCTAATGTTCTCTCCCCCAGCGCACCAAATTTCTCTCATCTTCACCTTTGCTCCCTCTGTCCTCCATCTAGTGCTGTACCCCAAGATCACCTCCTCTCCCTCGCATCTCTCTCCCTCTCTTCCTTTCAGTCTCTTTCTTCTTTTACTAGTTCCTTTTTCTCACCTTCTCTGTTTCTCTTCCTAAGCTCTCTTGATCTCTCCATCTTAACATCTCCCCCTCCTGCCTTCTTTCTTTCTGCATCGCTGTGTTTATCACTTCCATCTCTTCTCTTCCTCACCCCCCTCTTCCTCTCCCTCTCTGCTCTCCCTCTCTGCTCTCCCTCTCTGCTCTCCCTATCTCTCTCTCCTCCTCTCTCTCTCTCTCTCTCTCTCTCTCTCTCTCTCTCTCTCTCTCTCTCTCTCTCCTCTCCTCTCTCTTCTCTCCCTCTCTCCTCTCCCTCCCTCCTCTTCCACTCTCCTCATGCCCTCTTTTTTTCTCCCCCCAGGTCTCTGCCGGTCATACTCCCTCTTCTCATCCCTTCTTCAGTATGCATGAAGCGACAGCTATTTGCATCCGCCATTTTACTCGTTTTATCACCGCTTGCACTTTGCTTTCAAGTGCCATTTTCTGCTGTCAAAAGCTTTTTAACCCGATCAGTGTACCATAAGTATGACTACATTTCCATCGGGCCAAATGGGTCGTGATGTATTCATCTCGCGATTTATTCATTTCCCTCGTGCATTGCACAGATTCATTCCTTTACCTGCAATGAGGCATAAATTCAAGGCAATTTCATATGAAATGTCACAATTTTGCAAACCAGACGATGAATGATAATTCATGATAATGATGAACATTCATTGTTTATGCTCAAATGATTTTTATGGGTGACTTTGTCTCTTGAAATTTAAGTTTGTTGCTTTATAGTTTATTTAGATAACAAATTATCATTCTTCTACCTGCCTTTGTGTACTCAGAATCAACTATAAAAATAAGAGATTTGTCATCTCATGAAAAGTGTTGATAAATGTATTGTGGAAGGCAATCTATACATAGATTTTTTCAAATATATATTTTACATATATTCATGGAGATGATTGGAACATATGTTTTGCCAATCAGACAGATTCCTGATTAAAATGTTTCCGGAAACTGTCGCACTCTATAGATGTGTTATCCCGATAACGATAATAACAATGATTTAATGAGCCAGCCATCCATCCATCCTACCCCAGTCACTCTCTCTCTATACAGGGAGCACTAATCGTGATAAGATAAGTGGGCAATACTATGAAAATTTAATGAATTAATTTGAAATATTCCCTTTGATCATAGAAAGAGAATAATCGGTAGCTGATGCAATTCCATTAGTTGCAGTTATTTGCAGAGAGCGGTAATGGACTAAATGGATACATAATTCATGGTCCAGGGGAAAGAGACTGATACAGTATTAATGTTCATGTTTTCCATATAAAAAATCAGCCTGCTTATCCCTTATTTAGGTCAAGGTGGGATGAAAACGTTCAACCAATTTGTTTCACTTTCGCCCCTCTACCTAAATTAGTCCACATATTCCATCACTCTCAAAAAAATAATTGCCTTTGCTTGGGAGAGTATTGTTGCTATTGTTGTTGCAAGAAGTATTATTAATCATGGGAGGGTAAAGGCACATGCCAGAATCCATGTTTCTGCCAGGGTGTCAAAGTTGGAGCAATTACAGAGAGATCAGTGATGGATATTGAGTGTACCCAGTCAGTTGTTGTCCACAGCATCTCTGCTATATCCCCACACTGACATTGCTTCTGTGTAAATCATGATTTCTTTAACCCTAACATAACCAACCTTTGAAAGCCCCATTGGCTCACTACACATTTCAACGCCATTGGTAATGAGAGGGTCAAGTATTGTTGCTTGGATGTGAAATTTCAAGGGCAGAGTTTTCAAGAAACAAAACAAAATAGTTCCCTTGAAAAGGGAAACATCTTGAATCGGCAGGGAACAGACATTTATAACACTCTATTTATGAATGTATTGTGGACTGTAAAATTTGTTCTTATCATGGATTTTGTTTATCATCAATAGGGAGCTTTCGTTATAGCCCCGCGGACGGAAACGAGATCGGTGAGCAATCTGTTCTCGCCGTCCGTCCACGGCAATTCACACGCAGTTTCGCTAAAAGACAGAGAACGCGAACGGCGGTGCGTGTGACGTCATCTGGCTAACCCCCTGCCGGCCCCTGAAAACGTGGGCCACGCTGGGATCGAGAGCTTAAACAAAACAGCCGGTCGCACGTGCGATTTGCATTACATCATCTGTACGGGCGCTGATTGGCTGCTGTCCTCTACTCGTCGAGGACGAGAAATCTCAGAATTCACGTTCTCGATTCCCCGCGCGGATTCCAGAGCGGGTGGTGGCGCATGCGCAGATCGATCTTGGTGTCGGATTACCGCTCTGGAGCCCGTCCGTCCTCAAAACGAAAGCTCACTAATATCATTTGTAGCGAGTGGAAATATGAGTAATATGATTTCCAAGTTATCACTTTGAACGCTCTCAGGCGATCCGCTGTACAGTAGATCAAACTGATGGTAAATTCCAGACCAGCAGCATATCATTTCTATTATTCTGATATTCCGTGATATTTTTGGAGTGGGTTCTTGGCTGTAGGGCAATGCCTTGTACCCTTCATCTTGGGTCCTGGCCAAGACTGAAGCTAGCCGCAAATTGGGGAGATTAGGCTGACAAACTAGTCTGCCAGATTTAATCATAGTTTAGGAATCAGTGATGGGTTTTTGGTTTGCGATCCAGTGTGTTCAGTGCACATAATGATATCCATGCTCCATATGTCAAGGAAATTTCTGTATTTCAAAATGATTGTGTTAGAAGCCATGATATAAAAAAGTGTGTTTGTACTGATGAAACAGGAATGAAGACAAATAAGCAGAATAAGGAGACAAAAGAGAAAATGGGATAGAAAGAAGAAGAATGGGAAGAATGAGCTGATAGTACTGTGATTATTATCCCAAACAATTGTAATATATCAGGAAATATATATGAATACCCCAGCTTATGACCTGTTCAACAAGCATAACAGTTGCGCTACCCTGAAGATATAATACAAATATTAAACATTCTACTTTAACCTCTCTCTGCATTTATGCACTCCCCTCTATACTCTATATATGCATATCTATAACTCTGTATGGGTTGACTTTATAGTAAGAGTTGAGCTGACACAATGCTATGACAACAATAGAATTCTGTTTGTCTCATTTCCCAAATCCTTCCTATCATATCATCTGCCACATCCAGGCGTTGGCATCTCCGTGACACCCGCTTTGTTTGCTTCATGCATATTGCTGCCAATGTTTTCCCCCAAACATCCTTTTTGGCTATCTTTAGAACATACTCGGCCGAAATTCTATCCGCTGTTGTTTTAGTCTCTGTTGCTGATTGACATTTAGGACTGCATTTGTCTGGCAAAGTCAACAAGTTTACGTGTCAACAGAACAGTGGCTTCTGTTTATTGTTTCCGGGAAATGGACACTGATTGTTTCCATGGGACAAGCTGCAGTTAAAGAGGCACTTTTATATTTCTCAATGAAATGTATCAAATTGTAAATCAAATTAAATAAACTTGCTTTTACCATCTACCATGTCTAGTCATAGAAATAATGGAATTCTGCAAAGAACTGCTCAGAAATCAAGCAAAATTTGTATTTTCTCCATTTCAGGCTTTATTTTCACAATTATTTGAAAATGTAGTTAATGAAATTAAAAGGTACATTAAGTGGAAGGAAAGACCATTATTTTTCATTACTATCTGTAAACCCCCAAAGGTGTCCATTTCTTAGTGAAAAATAGAATCCTTCATGCTTCTCTGGATTTATTTTTTGACATTTCATGATCTACATAAAGGTAGACACACAATCTAAATTCAATTTTTCAAGCTACATTAATGCTAATTGCACAGCACATGTTACAGCAGCACACTCTCATACAGCTGATAACTGATGTATGAGTTCTTCTGTCCGCCCTCATTACGTATGTCAACCTTCCATTGCATTGTATTCAACTACATGTAAGTCTGATGGTATAGACTATCATGCCTTGCTCCATGCCCTGGAGGCAGAATAAAGGATATTGATGCATACATGTAGTCTTTGTAACTAGACCTAATTTTGTAATAGTATAAATTGATAGGAACCCTCCCTGAGCGTAGAACTAGGCTAAGGAGATGGTAGCACGGTCAGACATTTTGTATCCATTTCTTCCTTGTTTCTGTCTCCCAGAGTGGTAAGCTTTTGTGCCTGTGTAATACCATCAAGCAGACAAATTTGTTTGTAATTGCTCACTTGCACTATAGATTCACTCTCCAGCGGACATCAAATAAATCCTAAATCCCTGGTGATAGGAAGGAAGTCCTTCATTCTTGACACAGATAGAATGGGGGTCTCCTTTTATTGAAACCTTCCCGGCCACTCACAGCGAATTTGTTGGCCTATATAGAGTGGACGTAGCCAATCATCTCCTCACTTTAACTTTAGAGGCGGTTGACAGCGTTTTTCTTTCATGTGCCGCCGTTTTCCGTTTGAGAGTTGGGGGTTGACTCCCGTCGACTTTACTTGTTTGGTCAGTCTGGCCTGGGTTCCAGGCTTTTTGGCATTTTTAAGTCAAACTATTCAATAATGGTGGGGTCAGAAATGTATAACAGTGTGGAGACGAGGCTAGGTCAATCTTGTGAAAAGCGAAATGTTAGTCTGTTAGCTTAGTCTCAATGGTGACATTCTCTCAGCAGTACAAACGCAGGTCTGGATGATCAGACTACTGTAGGTCAGCCTGTACAAACATATGGGAGCTACACCTGTAGTCTCCTGCAGACCTTATCTACAGTATGCTGTAGGGGTGATGTTGGCAGTGAAGAAGATGACTGTAGTGTTGCTATCTGTCTGTGCATGTCATTGATAATATGAGGGAACGTATTGAGAGACAGTTGTGTGCTGGGTGGGGGAAATAATGGATAGTTCTAAAAGCAACCAACTCAAGAAATATCACATACGCTGCAATAGCCTGGCAATAGTGCATAAGGGTACCAGTAGTTGAGTCCATTTTTGTCCTAATGATTTCTTTGTAACTAGTAATTAAATTCAAAGGATTTTTTTACTCTTCCGGCTTAACTCTAGAATTGTATCCACCAGCGACGGTGTGTGGTGAAAGGAAGGTTGAATCTCATGTGTTGTGAAAAGAGAAGCGGACAGATTCATGTAATGTGGTAGAAACAATGATAAATGTATGAAAATCAGAGGAATTCTGAGGAGATGGAGGGCGAACGGTGGTGATGACGAGCTCTCGTGTAAGGTAATACCCCCTCTAGTGATCTCCTTCATTTTGCCAGCGATTGACTCGGAGTCGCCAGGACCCCAACGACTTGTCTTAAAAGGTTCAAATCAATATCGAGCATCCCTCAGGCAAGCAATCAAACGGTCAGACAGGCGATTCTGGCCCACAAGTCCGTCTTCCCATGCTCATCTCTGCCTTGTCCTTCTTTGCTACCATCTTGGATGTTTACACTAAAGATTTAGAGAGCTGTGCATGGGTGTAATATGCTTGGGTTTATTCGCTTTTTTTCTTTGAAAATTGTGTAAGCACATTGCTTAGCTGTTTGAATATGTGATACTTGGGGAAAAAACACTTTTGTTTGGTTGGTGTGTGTTTTTTATCAGAGATAGATCACAGTTTTAATGTTTAATTTTAATAAGTTTGTGGTGACATGTATACACAGATACAAAAAGCTTTTCATCTCACTTAGTTCTGATTGTGAAGAGCATGTGAAAAAAAGCATGAGTTACATCACATGGGTCAACAACATTATAAAGGTATGAATATTTGTTATGGTACGATTGATGTCAGATCACATTTTATGCAATAGCGTTTCTGATTTCATTATGTTATATATTTATCAAGAAATCAATTGGCTGTGGTATTGGTTAGAGTTGCCATTAATGGGTATTTCGCATGAGACTGGGGAAGATGAAGATGGAGAAAAAATACAAGAAGGAGAAGAAAAGGGAGAAGGAGATAGAGCAGAAGAAAAGAAAAGGAAAAAGCTGGAGAGTGTGAATGAGGAGAGAAAGGGTAAGACAGCAAGAGAGGTGAGGGAGAGAAGCATCGGCACACGAGCAGAGAGGGTTGATGAAAAGAGAGAAAAAGCCGAGCGAAAGAGGGGAAAAAGAGAGGAGCCCGCAGAGATGATATTTACGTTAAGTGCTGGGAGAAAATGAGTATTATAAAGGAACGTGCCAAGCGCGGGGTTTGGAGGCATTAATCGCCGTCGTGCACGGGTTGTGCTGTTGTGACATCAGTCATCTGTAAAATGGGGATCACTTGATTATATATGCTGAACCCCCTCACTGTGCAGGGAGGTGGGGTGGGCGGTTAGGTGTGCGGTGGTGTTTGTGTCTGTCTGTTTGTCCGTCAGTCAGTCTGGCCTGTGAATGGTATGTGCACTATGCAGGCTATGCATGTTTGGGTGTATGTACATATGTATGTATGTTCAGTATGTGTGTGTGGGGGTGTTTGTGTGTGCTGATTTGTGTATGGCTTGTTCACTATGCATGCTGTGTATGTTTGTGTGTATGCACAGTATGTATGTATGTGCAGTGTGTGTAGGGGTCTAAATCAATTTGGTCTGTGTGTTGAATGCACTATGGAGGTTGTGTATTTTTGTATGTATGAATGTATGTATGTGTGTATGTATGCATGTATGTATGTACAGTGTGTATAGGGGTCTTAGTTAAATTGGTCTGTGTAAGAAATGAACTCCAGAGGTTGTGTATGTATGTATGTATGTATGTATATGTGTGTATGTATGTGTGTGTGTTTGTGCATTTGTGTTTCAGAGTATATGCATGTTTTCATATCAATCATGTGACAGACTATGTGCATATATGAGCGAAATTACAAATAGAGGTCAAATACACCCCGCTTCACTCTGTTATCCTACCTACTCCATGAATATTTTTACCACTTATCCTAACAGCTTAATTTCCTTCATGCTTCAAGGGTAGGCTGGAATGATTTATTCAGGACCGAGAGTCTCATCTAAAGCGGGCTTTCCTCATGTGTAACAGTTAATCATGAAAAGTACATAAATAACCCTGATAGGAGACCATGAAGGTCAATTGCTTTATGTGACCAAAGGATCGGCCAGTGTGCACATTCATGGTCAGAGATATGACATGTTGAGGGGATGAGATAAAAGAGGAGCATTCACAATGGATCTTTCTCTCTCTTTCTCTCTCTTCCCCCCCCCCCCAAACCCCTTTCCATCTGTCTGCCTGTCTTTCTTTATCCATTCTCTTATGTCTTTTTTGGGATTTTGTATAAGGGAGTGAGTACTGGAAGAAAAATCCAATTAAAGCTGATTCTTAGTGTATTTGATACAGACCTGCAAGGTCATTCTTACCTGTATTCCATCATCATGTAAACTGCCATTAATCATGCTCTGATGTAGCATGGAATCATGATTAAGTACGTATGCATTATTAATTCTTCTGAATATCGCATGGCAAATAATCTGCCCTCATCCTAACACACTAGGCTGATTATTAAACACTGAAGTATAGATTAGATAGGAATACGAGTCTAATCTCAAGGGAGGAGAAGCCAGCTTATGATAACTAAAAAAAAAAGGATTCATTCCTCCCCATACGAGTTTGTCTGAGTCCCTCGCCAGGCACGTCGGGGTGGGGAATAAAAAAAAAGCGACAATTTGCAGCGTCTTCACTTTCATATTTGGAAGGCCAAGAGCAATCAATATTGCAATGGTGGGTTTGCTGAGCGTGACAAACAATGGGCTGCTCTCTGTGCTGGTCTCGGCTGTGTGTCGTGTCGTGTGGTGGGAGGAGGAGGGGATGAAAGGCGATGGGAAGAGGGGGGGGGGGAGGCTGCACCATGGGGATGGAGGAAGGGGGAAAGGGGGGGGAGATTGGAGTGGGAAGGAGAGGAGGTGAAAGGCGATGGGAGGAGGGGATGGGGGGAGGCTGAACCATGG
>OZ022581.1:10457996-10670496 GCA_963669155.1 Arbacia lixula | reverse complement strand
CTTCCATGCATCCTCTCTCCCTCTCCTCCTCTTGCCCCCTCTCCCCGTCCCTTGTGCCCCCTCTCTCCATAACACCCCCTCTAACTCCAGGCCACCACGCCCACGCCCACGCCCACCACCACCTCCCCCCTGGACCGAGCCCCAACGCCTCCAAACCCCCTCCCCCCCTGACCGTCACCTCGGCAGCTAACAGCAGCAAGGCTAACCGCACCACCGCTACCGTAACCCCGTTCAGCCAATCGGCAGCCAGCACCATCACCGTTACCAGTGGCAACGGCGGTGCCGCAACCAATCAGGCGCTGGCGGCCACCCGCACCTCCAGCTTTGCAGCAGCCCTGCGAAAATTAGCCAAGCAGGCTAATGACAATGGTAAGCAGTATGTACTAATAAACAAACAAACAAATAATCAACAAACTGGTTTCTAATCAAGAACGGACCTGTGTACGTAAGCACCCCTGAAAAATGAACCAGATATTTAAGACCTGTAACCGTCTCATTACCAACTACCAAGACAAGGAACAGCCAATAACTTAAAGACACATTGGTAAACCTCTGGTAATGAAAGGGTTTCACTGTGGTGCTCTGGTTGGAAGCAGGAAAGGGGACTGAAACCATGGTATCAAAGCAGAATTCACTAATAAATAATAACACTGATCAACAAATTTAATAGCAAACTGTGTGTGTATTTAACCAGCTCTAATTTTCTTCACCCCACCCCTTCCTTCTTGTTATAATAACTATCTTCATTGTGCTTAACAATTGTGCTCTCCACAGTAGCCAACCTTGCCTAAAAAGATGTGTGTTTGCCTAATGTATCACCAGAGGCACATGAACTATGCAATGATAAACATGTATTTTGGAATGGGAAGGCACATCGCCTGTATTGTGATATTTTCAGCTGATTGAACCCGATATCAAAGAATTGAGTTTGCGTGTGTAAAGGGAATATTATTGCTACCAGATAGTAAGATTTTAACTGGCGTATGCCAACTTTAATTGGGTTTTTGAATATCAACATTTACCTACTGATAATAATGTCAGCCAGGTAAGATAATCAAATGCCAATGAACAAACAAATGATGGATACAAGTGGTCAAGATCTGTGATCATGGCAGAGTGGTACTGCTTTAGTCATAGGTCCTGGCCTCGTTTGATCCCAAGAACTTTATGATCTTAAAACATTGCCTCATGTAATCCTGAAATTAAACAAGAATGGGACCTGTGGTCAAGGAAAATGAAGATGGGTCTCAAAATCGTGACTTTGTCTCTCCCTCACTTTAAAACCATGAAAAGCTATGATCCCTTATGAGAGCATGTTTGTATGTCAGTTTGCAAATTTGTGTGTGTGTGTGTGTGTACTGTATGTGTGTTTGTGTCTATTTGTTAGATATACAAAGGTGATAAAGATGAGGAATGTGTCATAACAATATATCAGTTTGAATCAAAAAAAATATGTAGATGTGTACTAAATATGCATAATGAGGCATACAGTAAGCCTTTTTTTTTAAGTTTGGATGAATTAAGAATTAAACCCACGTTCTGTCAAAATATTGTTTGTACGACAACTGTAGTATCATCTACGAAAGGGAGTGCATTTTTGCAAGCTTGGCTCAAATTGTCTGCTGTGATTTTACACTCAAGAAAAAAATTGTAGTTCAGGTCACTTCGTCTACCCAGCAAGATGAAAATGGCAACGTAATCAAAACACAGTCCTGATGCATAATAAGTGGTTTTTTTTCTTCTAAAATCTGTGAATTGCAGAAGAAGAAATTGATTTCAGTGGGAGGGAAAAAGTGAAGAGAAGTCTTTATCGCCTGATACTTCTTGACGTAATGTGATCTAGGGAAGAGGAAGGGAAATTGTCATTTGAGTTGTCATGGAAACACAGGTTACTTACTTCAGATGAAGATGTGAAAGTATCGCTTACAATTTATCTCTGAGGGAGGAATGATGCAGGGAGGTGAACAGGGATAGAGGAGGAGAAAGAGAGAGAGAGAGAGGAGGGATGGAAAAGAGACAGGGAAAGGGAGAGATGGAGAGGGGGAGAGGGAGAGTGAGAGAGAAAGAGAGAGAGAGAGAGAGAGAGAGAGAGAGAGAGAGAGAGAGAGAGAGAGAGAGACAAAGAGAGAGGAGAGACAAAAGCGGCAGAAGATGAAGAGTGAGAGAGAGAGAGAGAGAGAGAGAGAGAGAGAGATGAGAAAATCATAGAGATGAAAAAAAAAAATTAGAAAAGAGAGGAGGGAAATCGGGACAAGTGAGTGAGAAAGAGGGAAAGAGAGGGAGAGGAGAAAATGACAAATGGGGGAAAGCATAGAGATCGCTTTTCTCAGTGCTCTTCTCATATATTGTATCAAGGGATTTGAGTTTCAAGCTTTTTCCATGTATTCGTTCTCATTGAATCCGCATTTGAGATGAATTGCTGAACAGTGCAAGGTGACAGCTTTTGTACAATACCATGAGAAACGTAATGGAACTGTTGGTGTACGCTTTGAAGTGTCTTTTCTTCAGCCCATGTCAAAATGACATGCAGTGAGTTATGCTCGGTTTTTACCAATCGCTGATGCCGGATAATAATGGTTGTCTTTTTCTTTATCATGTTATATACATGTAAAAATACCTTGCTTCTACCCTTTTTTAATACATCACCATAGGAATTTGACTTTGGAATATCCAAGACATTTTGCCTCACTAATCATGTACCATACCCAAGGTTCTAGTCTGTGGGTAGAATCAATGCAAACTCAATAGAATTACCATTACTTCAAAAGTCTGTCTGGAAACATAGACTAAGCCATCTCTCGTATGAGCAGGGCTTAGATTATGTTTCCAGACTTAGTTGTTACCAGACATAGATGTGAAGCAGCAGTTAGTTGGTATCCACATACAATATATTCAACAGCCTGAAATCTGGGCTATAAGTGTCACTGTTGCATTTTTGAACCCCTTAAAGCACACGCATTCTTGAAGCAGCATATATTTTGGCACAGAAAAGGTGACAAGAAAATCCTCTGGGTAGCAGGAGCCATATTCATGAAACCCTTCTCACAAAGTTCTAGCCTAGTTGGTTGCTAATACTGCATATACACATCAGCTCAAAGGAATTGGCATAGGGAAAGAGAAAGGGAAGAAAGGGAAGGAGCCGCAGTTTTAAACCGTGGTATATTTTGTCCATTCAGCATGAAACATGATGCTCTTTAAGCTAAAGCATCGTGTTCCATGCTGAACTGGACAAAATATACCACGATTTAAATCTGCGGCTCCTTCCCTTTCTTCCTTTCCCTTTCCCTATGCCAATTCCTTTGAGCTGTAGTGTACTGTAGGTGACAACACTATAGCAACGTGCTGGGCTTAGTAGGGTCCATGGTTTCATATATCTGGCCCGAGGTCTATCTGAGCCACACTAGCCTAGTTAGTTACTGAAAATGTATGTGCCGGTAGCTGAATGCACTTCAGTAACTAACTAGGCTTTGTTTCATGAGTATGGCTCCTGGGGCCATATTCATGAAACCTTACTAGCCTTAATTGTTAGTTACTAAAATGCATGTAGGTGAATGCAATTTAGCAACTAAATAGTCTTAGTAAGGTTTCATGAATATGGCCCCTCCTCTTCAAGAAGCCAAAGTCCAAACAAAATGTGCACAAACTCTTCATATAAGTTCCACTTATCTAGATGACACTTCATGGGAGGAGAGAGTTTAGTTATTTGGGCTGAAAGGGTTTAGTTATTGGGCTCAGCTCCTAGTCCAGGGAAAAAATTAATTCAATTTTTTTTTTTTTTTTTTTTGGGGGGGGGGATACTTTTTGAGCACATTAGCCATTTGGCTACAATATTTACATTGTGTCTATGGGAATTTTAGGGGCTCTTTTAACATTTTCCAGGGCTCTTTTAAGCATTTCAGGGGCGAAATCGCCCTGAGCCCCCATGCTTTTTTTTTCCCTGGCTCCTACGCTCTGAAATAACCTTCACGCTGACTGGTGACCTTCCCTGTTTGCAATGAGGTAGTTATCTATGTCTGTATGTGATACTCATTCTCCCAAGTTGCAGCTTTGCAGGCGTGGTGTGATCTCTACCCATCCGTGCCTTGGCAAGATCCATCAGACGGTCATTAATAAGAAAGCATGATCATTAGAACATGTAATGGATTCCATCTCCCTGGTCGTGACTACAACTAATCCCACTCCGTTCCCGTGAAAGCGTTGCGGTCGGATTAGAAGAGCGAGGGTGGTAGGCATTTACTGGGGGAGTGCCCCGAGCGAGGACAGCCCTCCTAGTCTGTGGAAACCGACTCAGATTGGAACACAGTCTCTCAAAACAAATGTCTGAAAGTTCAGACTATTACCGGACTTGTCTGCACACATAATGTAGTGTATGACCCTGTGCACTATCTCTATTGCAATTAGATCTATATCTCAGACCCATTGACCGTTAGACCAGAGAGATTGAGAGGGGGCGCAGGTATCTAGGGAAAACATACGAGCAGGAGTTATTTCTACTTATTGTCTGAAGCCAAGGCTAACAAGGGGCGTGTTTATCAACTCTTTTGGGGGTAAGATTAAGGTTTCCAAACGCGTTTAAAAATTGTTAAACACGTTTAAACGAGTTGATAAACGCAAAGGTGTTTTGATTAGGGGGTTTGGAAAGCTGTTTTGAAACACGCAAATTTGTACGATCCTAAACGCGTTTAAACCACATGTTTTCGGTGACAAGGCCGGTATTCGACTTGGGCGATCGAGTTGATAAATGCACCGTTTTTTAAACGCGTTTGGAAACGCGTTCGTAAAGGCCTTTGGAGTTGATAAACGCACCATTTTTTTAAACGCGTTTGGAAACGCATTCGTAAAGGCCTTTGGAAACGTGTTTAAATTTCTGAAAAGTTGATAAACACGGCCACAGTGTCTAGTAGGAGCACCCTGGTCCAGTGTCTTTCCCATTGTTGTTACTACTACATATATATATATATATATATATACCGTACACCATTATTCTCTCTTTATCCTCATACGTATACCATGATTTATATGATTAATAATATGAACCCAATTCCACAGTCAATGATTTCTAAGACAGTCTTTAATTATTATGTCACATATAGTACATAATTACACAGACGAATTACAACCACGTTTAGATATGTTTTTTTTAACTCATTGTTTATTGTTTATTGTTTTTCCGTGTCTATACTATCTCTATATATTGTTGCGTTATTGTGCTGGTGGAAAGCAATTTCCATGATTTTGGACTTAATAAAATATCTTGTATGATTTGTTTGATGTAGCCTAAACGGTCTTGCCTCTGTCACTACATCATTTTAGAATTGACTCCAATTATTTAGGTTTGCCTCTTAAAAACAGGAAGAGAATAGGCTGGTCACAACATTAGCATCCCCCCCCCCCCCCCCCCAGGAAGTAGAGAGTTGAGAAGAAGCCACAGCGTAGACTTCTAGTAATCTCTTTGATAGTTTGTTTAGGGGATATACTGGCTAAATTGTGCTGTCCTTCAGGAAAAAATGTTACTTTCCTTTATTTCCTTCCTATTTTGTTCAAATCCTGGATCTTCTCTTTATTTTCTCACAGTGTAAGGTTGCCATTGATTTATTCAAATCAAAACATTTTACAGATTATGAGACAGTTTGAATTGTCCGTTACGGTGGAATTGACAATGTGCGATTTCAGGGGAAAGTGATGTAGATTTCACATTGTAAAAACCTGCTTAATGTGAGTCTGATTGTCTTAATATCTTCACCAATCATCTTCCCTATGGTATTAGCTTTAACAAAAATAAATTCATGGCAGGGGTTTGGTTCCATCAAATAAAAAAAAAAACAATATTGAATGTACATGAGCACACCTACTAAACATGTCTGCCATTCAGAAACACAGATCTGCTTTAGTAACCATTGCGCCTGTGTTTTGCACTGCTTTTGGCTCCGTCCTAATTGTTTTGTAATCAGTAATTAAAAAGAACTGAAAAGGAAGGAAAGGTTAAAAGCCATGCCAGTTATCCTTGATGATTTATTTAGTTTAGGAATTGCCGATTTGCCAGTACATCCGGCAAAAATCCAGTTCTGATCTATGTTCCGTGGCAGTCGCAGAGAGAGAGAGAGAGAGAGAGAGAGGGAAAGAGAAAGAGAGAGGGCAACAGAGGCGGAGACAGCTGAATTTTTATTCAAGGGAGAAGTACATCAAGAATATTTCCTTATAAAAAAAAAAGGGTCAATATGGTCAGAAAGAGCTTGTGGAGTTAATCAAATATGTGGTTTGTTTGTTTGATTGACTGCATTTGAGTAATGATGTAGTTCAGTACATGTATATATCATAGTAAGGATACTTTCAGACAGACTCCATTTTATAAAGTGGACATGAAGTAATGTAGTTTACATGTGTATTGTAACTACTTGAATATAACACTGTATTTAAGGAAGTGTGTGTATTTGATGTAGTGAAGTATCCTCTTAGAGATACGCACCATCGTATAATTTGTGGAGAAAATGGCATAGAACTTCCATGGTATGAGAATGTGAGGGAAGCTTATCCCGCCCATTTCATTGGAAACGAAAGCAATTTTGTGAGCTGCTTCCTGCAATCATAATGCAGAAAGTGATCGCTTCGGCCATCTTGTTGAGAGTGAACTAGATTAGTACAAGAGTTATTCTCCCAAGAAGGCAGAAAGCTAACGTCAACGCGATTCACAGAAAATGATTAGCATTCCCAAGCCGTCACATGCTACATGTAGTGATTCTACACAGAAGCCTTGCCCACCAGTAACATGTTTCCATTAACCAAAGTACTCAGTCAGTCGTTCCAGGAAGTACTCCTCAGGAGAAAAACACTCGACTGGGCCTTGTAAGGAGGCTAGGAGGGCCATTACCGTGGCGGATCGCGAGGGACGAATGTGACACCTTAGCTTTCGCTCACATTTACAGGGAGAGGAAATGAGCGCCTGGAATTCTCGTCTCCGCACGCCGTGGCCACCTCATTTTGTGCGGGAGGTTTTGTCCACACGGCCTGTTTGCTTGGATGCTCTAGCCGTGCCATTCCATCAATCAGTGACCACTAGCAGATCTTGGAGGATGTCTTCTCACCTTTCTCTCTCCATAGCTGCCATCTTGCCTATTCCCCAGCGCGCTCCCCTCCCCCCCCCCTCCCCTTTCGCTAAATGCATCTCATATTCAATCGGGTGCTGCAGCCTTGCCATCCGGGCATATGTCTTCTTCTCCTGTATACTCTCCTCCCTTTGCCTCAATATAGTCCGCCTATCGCAGTCTTGATCCCATTTGCAATTATATCCTTGCAATAATGCAATAGAGAGAGGTACTTATGAATTGGAGTGGTTGGTTATGTCTACACGTCTCGACTGTTTGTTGTGCCACATTTATTTCATATCTTTGCCCTCAATATCCAATCTTGTCATCGGTATCCCACTTATTTCATGTCAATGCCTATAAGGAGAGCTACTGCGCTGCGTTTGTACTCTTTGTCTTTCCTTCCTCCGTGTCTCTCATCTCATCGTCATAACCCGCCTTTTAAAATGTCATATACACACATGAGCTCTTAAGAGATCCGGAATAATCTCCACCACCCTACTTCTCTGTGATTCAGAAAGCTTTCCATTGGAGAATCTCCCATTTAACTCTCTTTATCTTTCCATCTCTTCCCCCTCTCTATCTCTCTTTCACTTTCTCTCTTTCATTCTTTCTTTAAAGGGTTACTAAATTAGAAAAATAAGTTCCCACTAATCTATGTAAAATTATCCACTAAAAAACTAATTTCACATTCGTTTGCCACAATAAAGTCTCATTTTGACGAAAATTTGAAAAAACGCACGCCTCCAGTGACATATGAGAAGTCAAAATGCCATGAATGTCAATGGCGTAAATATAATGTCTTATTCATGCCATTCAAACAATTCCATCCATTGAATCTGAATGAGAAGATACAAGTGAATGCAGTAACGCGTTACTGCGCAGTTAGGGGGGAAGTTGTGAATACATTATCAAAATGGTCTATTGTTGACTTCCGTACAATCTATGGCATTTGACTTCTCATACGTCACTGGAGGTGTGCGTTTTTGCAAATTTTCGTCAAAATTAGACTTTATTGCGGCAAACGAATGTGAAATTCATTTTTAGTGGATAATTTCACATAGATTAGTGGAAACTTATTTTTCTAATTTAGTAACCCTTTAACCAATGTTCTCACGATCATCACAAGCATGTTTCGTATACTAGTACAGTGAAAATGCTAAAATATTGCTGCTATATCGCAGTATTGGATTCCGTGTGTGTATGAATGTCCATGAATAAGCAGTATTGAGTGCACGCCATGCTAGATCACATGGTCTTATAGGATGAGGTCTGCCTCATTCCTCCTTTGGCTAGAGCAAATACAGGCATTGCAACCAGCTAAGTCACACTTCAGAGTGTTGTTATATTTCAATGGCAAGCCTCAATATTTATGCTATTTTGCGGACACAGTTTTGTTCTGGTCAATATTGCATGATTTGCTAGGCTTCGAGCCAGGTAAATTTCCCCTCTTTCTTTGTGTTCATCCCCTCCCCTCCTTCTCTCTCTCTCTCTGTCTGTTTCTTTCTCTATGTCTCTTTGTATCTTTCTATTTCTCTCTTCATCTATCTCTTTCTCTACCCCCCCCCCCTCCCCCTCTCTCTCTCCTCTCCCTACTTCTTAGAATATCACTCTCAATATTTTGTTTTTCACTTGTCTATACATCTCCACCTCACTCACGTCACTCTTTCTTCAAGTCAGTTCTCAGCAAGGTGATTTGCGTCATCTCTTTCAGTTGAAGTGATATCAGTGTCAAGGAGTGCAATGAAATCATAACAAGTGCGGCATTAGATTTGATGTCATTACATTGGGGTGTCTTCCTAAGAAAGTACTTTGTGTGTTGCAACCTCGTGTACAGCTGCATGACTTCATGAGTCCCACTTTATGGCTTCAGCTGAACCTTGAATACGTAGGAGTTTTACGTATGTGAGCGCAAATGTATTATTGCTCGTTTAAACTTTCGGAAAATATCAGCAATGAGTTCATTGCAGATCTCGAATTGAAACACTACAAATTATCAAGTGCATTAATGAATCTTCATTTGTTGCCTGGCAGACGAGAGGTATCATTTAAGCGGTCGTCATGGCAACGGCCGGCCAGTTCATAAAAAAGCTTAAGCACCCAGACTTGATTGATATGGTAGCCTCAGAAGGCCATTGATGCAAGTGTTTTTTTGTATGTTTCCACCTGACGTGAAATGGCTGTATTTTGACATGATGATTTCGCTTGTTGTAATAATGAGAGAAAGTCATAAGAAGACCTGGCTGTGATGTTCTGTAAAGAAGAAAAAATGTATTGATGAAGATGAAAAGAGATTCTGGTAATCTGGTTTTATAAGGAGTCATTGGGATGCTGCTGTCAGTGGTGAGCAGTGCTCTGCCAGTCTGACTTTATTTGTAGCTGTGATTTCACCCACTGTATAGACAACTGGTAATGGTGTGGTGTAAGTATGGTCTAATGATCGTTGAAAGTGTTGCTGTATGATGTGTTATGATGTGTCTCCTTGTTTGTTTCATATGCAATGAATGATTGATTAATTGATTGATTAATTAATTGATTCGTTGTCTCCTTATCATCTCTCCCCCTCTCTCCCACTCTCCTCTTTTCCATCTGTTCTCCCCATCTCTGTCTCTCTTATCCTCCATCTTTCTCCCTCACTATCTGTGTCTGTACCTTTATGTGTATTTATCTCTCTCTAATCTCTTTCGCTTTCCTTCTTTCTATCTGATCCTATCCCTGGTTGCCTCCTTCCTACCCACCTCCCCCCCCCTCCCACAGGCCCAGATGAGATCTCTCCACGTACCTCGCCGGCCAGCACCACCCGTAGTTCAGCGTCCACCCCGTCCAAGTACCATCTAGGCCCGTCGCCCCTGGTGGCTCCTACCTCCAGCCCCCCTGTGGTCACCATCGCCCCGACCCACACCACCAGCTCCTCCCTGGACACCAGAAGGGTAAGACGCCACGCCCCTCTAGGCACCTAGGCCATGCTGCATCTAAGTTTTACAATCATTGTAACTTACCATCAATATGGTAACTGCTGTGGCAGCATGTGCAATGATGAGAGCTCATTGGCCATGGCAGTTACCATTGATGGTATTAAGTTACAATGATTGGAAACCTATAAGCAACATGGCACAGAAGGGTATTAAAGTTAAGCCCCTCTAGACACCTTGGGCCATGTTCATAAAAGCTGACTATCCTAGTTGGTTATGAAAAATGCATGTAACTGAATGCATTTTAGTAACTAACTCTGCGTAGCAAAGCTTCATAAATGTGGACACCATTGAGAAGTGATCTTATCTTAAAAATCACATTTCTTGATAGAGGTGCTACAATTGAGTGTAGGCCTTAAAGACAGCAGTTGTGTTATATAGGGGGAGTTCATTGCAACATCTGGTCTCCATAGGTGCGTCTTCATTAGCCCGATCAGACGAAATTGCTAGTTAGTTTGCTGATAGGGGGAACTAGCCTGAAGTTGCAATCACGTCTTCATTAACTTGAAACTCGGGATACATGTAAGCTTGAGCTCGATAAATTATCCCGATGTTCGCACATGGGCAGTGTGCGATGGAAATAGGCCACGACTGCATGGGTTCGGTTGTGAGCTCGCATTCACGCACATATAAAAATCTTATGTACACAATGCCTCAGTGCACGCTGATGCTTGCTGGGATCAAAACTTTTTCAGGCTAATGAAGACGCTCCGAACCAGCCCAAGATTTCTTGGGAAAATTTCTCGACCAAATAGCCAGCTATTTCGCCTGATCAGGCTAATGAAGACGCAAATAGCTGGACATTTCGTGATCTGGCTCAGGCTATCGCGATCAGAACTAGCTAGCTATTTCGCCACATCGGGCTTATGAAGACGCACTTCATGATTCATGATTCAGATGCTAGCTAGTACCTATTTAGCTAGGTTACAATTTGTTCACTCATGACACAGTGAGACAGTGGTCTCATAAAACACTCTCATTAAAACATGGCACAATATTATGTTTTAAGCCTTGAAACGTAATTAGTTTTAGTTTTATTTCATGGATGCCCAGGAGAGCCTCTGCAATATTAAGTTTTCATAGCATGATATAGTGAAGGTGAATTTTTGTGTTTTAAAAGAAAACAACAGGAGACCATCAAAAATTGCAGCTATGCACTTTTTCCTGAGCATGCATGTATAAATATATGCAATTGTCTGTTATTAAATGAAAATTAATGAGATGAACTAGTTGAGTTAGGCAGAAATGCAGGGTTTTGATATACATTAGTAGTCCTCTGATTAAAAAATGAAGTGTCCATGAAAAATACTGCTGAGCGGATGATATTGCCCCAGCTTCGAAAATGGAGCATTGGAGGCGCTTGGTGTTTGGAGGGTGTGTTTTTGTACAGTCCCACTAATTTACAGATGTGTTGGAAGGCGAAAGATGCTGACAGAATATAGCCATGAGGCTCGATAGGTTAAACCTACCACTTACAGTTCCATGTGGGATGGCACTGAAATCTCTATGCAGGTGATTAGGAAGGCTGTTAGTTCAGCACCAGCAATCAAGCCATCAAGTCTCCGTGCTGGAACAGGAAATCTCCCTGTTGTCTCCGTCTCACATTTTGAAAACATTTTTGTTCTTTCGGCCGTTAGAGTCAGAGGCAATATCTTGCTTGAGCAGTCCAGCTTGTGCTTGATTGGCTCTCCTCATTTGTTATCCTGTCAGCGAGATGTGTAGGTGAAGGGGTCAAGCGAGGGAGTCCTGTAATATGTTAGCTTTGCATTGCTGAGCTTAAAACATTTTGTCTCCCAAGCGGTGAGGGGGATTTGGATTCACAAGGACACCATATTTTCTTTCTAGAAATTTCATCTAATTTTGATTTTTTTTTCTTGAAGCTTGAAGGGGATGGTGACGTATTCCTCAATTACTTCATTTGTATTGAGTTTATTTTTAAAGGGTAGCCCTTTCAGTTAAAGAATTGCTCTTCCAATATACATGTAGTTGAATTTACATGTTATGTCTTTTGAAATATAAAACGGAATGAAGTGGTTCCTGTAATTGTTGGCGCTCACATAATTTTGCTCTTGCTATATAGTGTGATCCCAGTCTGTATTGAAATTAAGCAAGGAACAATACAAATATGTACATATGCCTCATTTCTGGGTGGAAATGCCAGCCACATCTCAATGTCTCATGAATGAAGAAACTGTAACCCAGCTATTGGAATTACATGTTGGCACCAACTAGAGGCTCATTTTAAAGATATGATGATGTTTTGATGAATGCCACCACCCACGTACATGCACATATGAGAGTATGACAAGCTGTGTGGGTGTACATCTTACAAGCAAACCTGCTCAGCGTGTGCTCCATCAACTCTCTACATCATACATGTACATGTAATCAGAAGCAGTCGCCGTTAGAGCGCCGCTCGACTATGAAATCTGACTGCCATAGTACTTATCCAGCAGATTAAGCAAATGCCTCCATTCTCCATCAGCGAAGCTGCGACATAACCACAGACATAAAGCACTTTATTTGTCATGTCCTTGCCCACTCGTACATGATCGGACGGCCGCAACTTGTGACTGATCGCCTTGCCCTCCCCACTGCACTTTTCGCCCTCCTTGAGATTGTCGCGGGCGGTGGTGGCATCGCGAGGTCCGCTCCTCTGGCAGCGCACTGTGCATTTTGGATGCGGTGTAGGGCATCTTGGGTTTCAGCGTGGGGCTGTTTGCTTGGTTTCGGTGGCCAAGTCCGTGCGCTAAAGGACAGGCACAGGAGTCAAAGAGTCTGCAAATATCAGCTCGGCTTGCTCTCTCGCGCTCGGATATTGGCATCCATTGATGCTGATTGTGAAACGATTCCCATTTATAGAAAGAAGAATCTTGGAGGGGGGGAGGGGAGGGAGGTGGCTTGATACTTACTATGTGGTGGATATTGTGGCTTTGTATTGACATGGCACAATTATTTCAGGCTCATTCAACATCAATGTCAGTCTTTTTAGTGTTTGCAATGTCACGTCATATCTGATATTAGAAACTCTACTAGAAGCTCTCTCTTAATCGCCCATGAGGGAGCTTTTCTTGTCCATTTACATGTGTTTTCCGATCCATTGCTTTGTCTTTTTATGAAAATGGGAGAATGTGTATTAAAAAAAATCTAAATCATTTTGAAAGTTGTCACATACATTTGGAACTTGCTGTCAAATCAATTTGTTGAGGTAAACACTCTGAAATGAAATGAAGTGATCATGACTTGATGTTGCCGCCTAGGTTTTCAAGGGGATCCCTTTCCCTGCATTATTCCATTTAATCAGAATATTATAATTAAAATCTAATCTCATGATGTGAATTTCTTGAGTATCCACAACATGTTAACCAATAAACAGTTCTTGAACACCCCAACCAGAGATTCCTCCTATCTCTGATATCATTGCTGGGTTATGACAGAGGGCAGGTGTAGAAGTCATACAATTAATAGATAACTTTGAACCAATGTTATCACCTTTCTGAAGTTGCTCATTTATCACATTCTTATCACAAGTATGTGTTAAGATGTGAAATCAAAACTAGTTTGAGTGCTTGGGTTCAGCATTTAAGTGAGCAGTTAGACAGAAAAGCACTTGTAATAAAAACTGCTATCTCCTCCTCTCTGTACATTTTAATGGCCGTGTCTCACTATTAAAAGGAAGTATGACATTCAAATCTAGAAAGAAAGAATAGAAACTCAAGGAATTATGAAATCATATTTGTATGATGCATTACTTACCTTCCAAGTAATGTAGCTAGTAGTGCAATTAAAAGGAGTAAACTTTCCTTCATCACAATTATACAACCAGTCTAGAAAAATTATAAATTAATTTCATATATTTCTTACAATTTATATGATAAATGATTAGTTCATCTGATCCTTAAATTTATAAAATCTTCAGATATTTTCATAAATATGAACTCTTCAAACCCATTCACTACAAATTGAATGACTTGGCTTTTAATCTGTAAAGACAGGTAGTTTTTTAAGATTATGGGTCTGTAGAAATGTTTGTCCATCGTCACTGGTCCAGATCTCATGTGACTTGAATGTGGCTTGTGATGACTGCAGCACGTCTGTGCCGTGAGCAAGAGTCCGGTCGTTGTAACAACTAATACCACACTAAGAGTGTATCAGCTTTGTTCATGTCTCATATTGTGGTATTGTGTTCATATGGGGTATAGCCACCATTTACCTTCCTTATCATTAGTCATATTCTGAGGTATTGCATCCAATTGTAGAGTGCATTCTGGGAATTTGTGCTCATGACTATTCACCACACACATCAATCACAAGCCATCATAGCATTTAAAATTTCTCCTCCCTTCAATCTGACATGGATCTTACTCAACATACATGATACATATGCTGTATTTCACCAAGATGGGTTCTAATTAATTTGAAAAGAACTAGACAGCTAGACTATAGTTTGTGTGCTGATTTTAATTACAGTTTTCTGGGCACCATAACATAAAAAGTTTGCGATCAATTGCAAATTTGAAAGACAAATTCTGATTGGTTACTGGTCAGTCTTTTGAACAAAAAGCGCATGCAACAATGATGCTGATTGGCCATTGCCATTTTGAGATTGATCGCAAACCTTTATGTTACGGGGCCCTGGTTGATATTTCCTCATGAAGGAAATTGCTAATGGACATGTACTGTACTTGGCAATGTGAAAAGTGTGTTCTAATAGGAGATAAGGACAAAAAATGCATGGAATGAAGCAGAATTGTTGAACTATAATATGACTCAGACATGACCACAGATAATCTCTTATCAACTTTTAAGTATCTTTCTGGAAAATCTAGATTTGTGCATGTGCTAATTGGATTGATTGCGCTTGGGCAAAGTCAACTGTGATGGATGTGTGCACATCGAGATGCGCGTATGCGATTAGGATTACCGTCATATACATGTACTGAGCATGCTTCATAGACCATATTTAACTATGTGCATTCAGCCTACATTGTGACCCGGCGAAGGAATACAATTCTCTCTGTTTAGTGGCTGGGGCAAGTTTTCTTCATTGTTATTTATGTCATCTTTCCTGTCTTACACAAACACAACAACAAAACGATGTTGATTTTTGTAGTGATTTTTCAAGCAGTTGCAAAATGACACATTGTGATAACATGATAAAAATCTTGACTTGATTTTTTTTGTTCTTCTCCCCACCTATGGCCCATTTCTCGGTCTGTCTGTCTGTCTGTCTGTCTCTCTCTCTCTCTCTGCCTCTTTGCACCATGCTTTAACCCGTGATATCACAGGAGCTAGAGAGAAGAAGTCAGAGTAACTCTGTTGACCGGAGCCTTGGCCGCTCGCTGCCTGGAGAGGGCGCTTCGTCTATTTGGAGAGGAAAAGAGAGTCCAAGCCTCGGCTTAGGTCCAAGGAGGTGAGTTGATGAGCCCTGTAGAATGCTGTGTCTTATAACTCACATAGGATGCATATTGCAGTCGCTGAAAACAAAATTGTTGCATCATTGAAGCTACTACAGATTATGGGAATTTATCAAGGGGCGTGGCATCTTTTCATTTCAAGTAAACATTGCATAATTGCATTTGACTTTAAAAGAGGAAATATACTTCCAACTAAAAGAAAGTTTTTGTCCATGGGAATGTTTTGACTTCATCTGTAAAGGCTGCAGAAGTCAATATGACATTGCCTTGATTCCGCAGGAATAAGGGTATACAACTAGAAATGTGACATCATCTTCTTGCACAAATCCAATGACCGAGTCCTGCGATTCAATAAGTCGCAGAATTTTAGGATCGGATTGATTGGATCATGTCCACTAAGGTGGCTTTAAGTAATATTTTGTGTCAAGAGCGTTTTTTGCCTGTATTGTGTAGCATCTCTATTTTCTCCCTCCACCCCTCTGTCCACGCAGGCCGCTAGCCCAGCTCCCGACTAAGTCGGAGGAGATGGCCGGGCGGGGTTTCCAGCCTTACCGCGCTGGTGAAGACCCCATCCGCCCCCCTACGGCTGCCCCTCACCCCCTGGCTTCATACGACCCTGCTGCTATGGCTGCCGCTGGCATCTCAACCTACCCATTCCACCCAGCCTTCCTCACACCAAGCAACCTGCAGTATCATGCATTCAGGTAAGCGGGGAGAGTGGGAGGAAGGGATTTTGCAAGTTCCGGTTTCAAAGAGATCGTGGGGAGAACGGGCCTTTGCTCTTGCAGGGCCAAACCTGTGGAATTCTCTTCCACAGAGTTTGAAAACCCTGATGTCAGTGACCTTCTTCAAGGGCAACCTAAAGACATACCTGTATAATGGTGCTTTTTGACATACAAGTTCATACCTGTATTGTATTTTTTTCTCTCTCTCTTTAATTTGCTCTGAAGCGCCTTGAGCATCTAGTTAAAGATGGAAAGTGCGCTATATGAATTCTATGTATTGTTATTATAGGGAGGGAGGAAGGGAGAGGGGAGAGAGATAAAAGAAGAGATACAGACAGAGACAGAGCCAGGGAGAGCAAGACAAAGACAGAGAGAGGGGACAAGGAGGGAAAGAGAACGTGAGAAAAGATGAGTAAGAGGGGAAGGGGCAGAAAGAGAAGGAAAGAAATTCTGAAGAAAGAGTGGATCAAAGAGGAAGGAGACAGGCAGTAAAAGAACACAATAGTAGAGGGAGGAGCAACTAGATTGAACAACAAATCTGTCTTTGTACTTGTCAACTATTGTGTATTACAGAGCGTTCCCACGAGCAGCCATATTGGAGGACAAAACAATAATAATCTGTGCATCAGACCATGAAAACAATGACTTTTCATGGTCCGATGCACAGGTATTTATTGTTTGTCCTCCAATATGGCTGCTCCTGTGAAGTGGGAACGCTCTATTATATAATCTTTTTTTTATAGTATGAGTTGTATCCATGATACATGTCCATAATCTATCATTCTTTTCTGCATTTATATTGTTATTGTCCATGGTTGATGTGTTCTTTGTACTGGAATACCTGCATCACAGCTTGCTAAATCCTGAGCATACCCCACCCCAATGTTGTTATGGCATCTCTCGAGTTGGTATCATGTCATTCTGGGTGCCCTAGCTGCTCATCTCCATGCCAGATCTCAGATCTCAGAGTTTGTCACCAGAAGGATATGAATCAATTGTGAGAACTTTGTCTCATCAGGTTTCATCCATGCAGTCATCTTTTCTGTTCCTCCCAGGAATCATTGGAGTTGATTTTCTGACATGGTGGCGTCTGTCACTTCATTCCATAGACCCTTTAATGGACAGGTATTACTTCCACCAACAATCTTCTTTAATGGCCTTCCCCGTCTATTTTCTTTATCTCATCACATTCCTTGTACCTTTATTTTAGTATGTGTCCTTCTTTTTTTGTTTTTATACATCTTTTGCTTCTTTTTCTTCTTTTCATCCATTTTTTTTATTCTGCTTCTTTTCTTTTGTTTCATAGACCTGTTTATGGATAAGTGTTTTTCCCACAATCGACAATCTATTTAAACACTTTCCTCTTTAAATCTATTTTAAATCTATTTAAATCTTATCACTTGCCTGGTACTTTCGGTTTTGTTTTGTCCTTCTCTTTGTTTTATTCTTATTTCTCTTTCTTCTTTTTCATCTCATTCCAGCATGTTCTTCTTCATCTCCTCTATACTTTCTTCTCTTCTGTCCTTCTTCTTCTACTCCTTTATCTGTTATTTTTTCTCTTTTTTTTGCATCTGTCATGTATAGCAAGAATACATGGACATGAGCATTCATCAACATCAGTATGCAAAAGCGCATCTCTCTTTTTCTTTAATTCTCTCATGTTTTTTCTATAAATATCACAAATCATTGTACATGCCATTTCATATCATTCCAAAGAAAAATCTTTCCTGTCAATGGTTTGCTGTTCTGCTGATGCGATTTCCAAAGAGTTCATTTGCCTACCTTATTGCTAGTGAGAAAGTACACAGAGTGCTCGGTTACCGACGTCACAAATGCACCGTTGCAGAGTCCGCAGTTGGTCTTGTGAGCGGCAGGGCTTTTTACGAGTGTAATCACCTGTATGACATTTCAAGAATAATGCTGTACTCAGGTAAAGACCTTCTATCGGTGAGGAGAGAGGAGGGAGGGAGGAAGAGAGAAAGAGAGAGATAGAGAGAGAGAGAGAGAGAGAGAGAGAGAGAGAGAGAGAGAGAGAAGGGGGTAGAGAAGAAGAGAAAGGAAAAAAGAGGAGGAAAGAGAGAGTGGGGAAAGAGGGAGAGAAAGAGAGGAAACATAGAGGAGGTGAAGGCAATAAAAAAGAAAAAGAAAAAGAGAGAGAAAAATCGAGAGGAGAGCAAAAATTGGTCAGTTTCCAGTCTGTCAGTATGCCAAACCAATGCTAAGGACAATAATCGTCTATTGAACTTGACATTTATTAGATGTACTAAGGAAAAACCAGTAATTCAGGGCAAAGTAGCCATGGAAGAAAGATAGAGATAGAGAGGGAGAAGGTGGGGAGAAGAAATGTGGCAAATTTGGAATCAAGATAAATGGGGGAAGAAATCATGACCGACTCCAAAGTGAGTGGAAAGGCAGGATGAGGCACATTCCAATTCTTATCTGGCCGTGGATTCCATCGACATTTGCCATGCCCTCCGATGTATTGATCGGTTCGCACGTTGCATTGTGGGAAGAACAAGGAGCGAAGCTCAAGTAGGCAGCTGCCTCTACCCCCATTGCTTGTTTCCTCAGGAAGTTTTGGATGCCCCAGTCTTCTGTTCACTAGGTCAATGAAGAACTTGTTTCAAGACTAAAGGAGCAGTTATAGAAGAGAAACTTGCTTTTGATGGAAGGCAGTAAATAAGGTGGCCTGACTTCATCTACAATGTGTAGGACACCAGGTATGAAATGCTGTATGGAGATCAGTGTAATGTCTTGATAATGTGGACAGGTAAAGGCTAAGGAGTAGACATGATCTGAGCAGCATATTTCAAGCCATATACGTACATGTATATGAAAAACTTGTGCTTTGAACCATGGATTATTTGTAATTTATATTTCAAGAGGTTAAATTCATAATGTCACAAACGTCTTCAACGTATTAGAATATGAAATATATAAAAGAGTTTAGCCAACATTTGCACGTTTAAAAGTTGATAAGGAATCTATTGAGAAATAGGACTTTAATTGTTGTGTTATTGGAGGAAGTAGTGGGAGGTTTGTGGATGTGCTAGACATTTTTGACAAGTTCTCACATGATCCCCCCTCAACGCTCTAGATCTCAATTTCTTAGAAAAGCAGTGAGAAACAGGAAACTCGCAACAAACCATAACATGGGATGTTCTTGTGAACGTTTCCATGGAAAAGTAGCACAACATGTTTGTAAACTCTGTGGAATGAGCTGACATTTGCATCGTCTGCTGGCTTGCATGGCTGCCGGGGTGAGAAGACGGCGACATGAATGTGCGATGATAGGGGATGAGGGGGATAGACGAGGGATGACTCGGCCATTTTGTGTGGGTTGCTATTATTGAGCTATCCAGGAAGGAACCTACCTTTATCGAGAGCCCCGATCTGTGTCTGCCTGTCCTGAGAGCTGCTGAGAGAGGGCAGTGTATGCACCCCCCAGCTTCCCCGCGATGAGCAGGAAGACAGGAGATTTTTGTCTCTCGGGGCCCCCCCCTAGAGAATTTAGGTTATTGTTTGTTTTCACCTTGTAATGTAGGCATTACATCATGGTTGCTGTGATGAGAGCTTTTGATGGGAACACTTTGTGCAGATTTGCTGTGTACTTGCTAATGATGAATATATTGTTTTCCCTTCATTTTTATGTAAAGCTATGCCTTATATCTTCTGTTAATGCCCCCCTTCCTTGTTCTTCTATCCCTCTCTCTTTTCTTTCTCTTTCCCACTGTGTTTATCCCTTTCCATCTCCTTTCCTCCCTCTGTCTATTTTCTTCTTTCTATTCTTTTCTTCCTCTCTATCGAAGATATCGACCTACCGTCACTTTTCCTGTTGTTGCTACTTTAATTGATATGCTTTGTTATATCATCACACGTGGTTCCTATTAAAGACCTGTATAGGTTGATATGTTGGACTTAGACATTTCTCTACATCATATGTTTTAATAAAGAGAATTGCAAAGGAATATCAACACAAGTTAATTTTTTAAATTATGTTAGAAATCATATTTCTCATATGCTGTTATTAAATTTGTTTATTATTATTTTGTACATGCATACATATTCTCATTCTCTTTCTGTTTGTTGTCGCAATCCTACAGTATCTCTCTCTACTTTTTTCTGTATCTCTGTCTGTATATCTCTATCTCTTCCTTTGTTTCTATTTTTATTCCTCTCACTTTGCCTGTCTATATCTGTTTATGTCTTTGTCTTTGCCCCTGTCTCTATCTCACTTCATCTCTCTATATCTGTCTCTATATGTCTCTGTCTCTTGTTTTAACACTTTCTCTCTCCGCCTGTCTCTATCTGTATCTTTCTACCTCAGTCTCTGATATGTATCTCTCTGTACATGTATGCGTCTGTCTCTATCTCAATTCCTCTCTCTGTCTCTATCCATCTCTCTCTCTCTCTCTCTCTCTCTCTCTCTTTCTCTCTCTGCGCATCCATCCCTGAACATGTTATCAGTTACACATTTGATAGGCCATTATGATACAAATAGCTCAGGGGGCGCCCCTCAGGTTTAACTCCTGGCTTATAATCCAGATGAATATTTGAAAGATACCTACTGAAGAATTAAGACACACTAGCAGAACATTTCCAGTTCATGAACAGATCTGTCACCTAAACAGCAAACTAGGTGTGGACGTCAGTTGACTTGTCATGTTGATATCTGCTCTGGGACTTGAAATAATGGTTTAATAAGAATTGAACAGAATAGTATCGTACTCTTGTCAATAATTCTATTTGATGGTAGGAGTTGATGAATTCACATCAATGCATTAGGACAGAATGTATTCTTTTGACGCCTTATGGAAAGAATGGGGCTTGCATATATGTGAAGAATTGAGTTTGTGGGAATAGCTTTATTCAGTGTCCCTTGGTAATAACTTTATGTACATCACTGTTCAAGTAATAACGAAAAAGGGGGAAGGATCAGTTTCATAATTGGACTGAATGGCATCAGTTTGAGAAATCCAGAATACTTCTTTATTATTAAAGGCTACCTCTACCGGCGGTAAAGGAAATCCCTAGTTGATTAGGAAAGGCCCTTCTCCAATCATAAATAAATTGATGGTAGGTATACCAGTTAAGACCCCAATATGCCACAGATTAGGGTGTTGTCAAGATGGAACCTCATCTCAGGAAAGGAGCTCTGTTAAGAGGAAAAAATGAAACTGCATTGGAAAAATGCTGCAATATCAAATTCACAACCCTGACTTTCATCTATGCACTTCGCCAGCCAGTAGTTTGCTTTTTTACTCTGCAATTGCTAAAGAGATTTATAGTGGGAAGACTGAATCACGAGACATGCACTCAATTAATTCCCACACGAAATAAGAGGACATAATCCGCAGAGGAAATTAAAATCTATATATATTGAATTTTGAATGGGATTCCTGTGCAGTTCTAGCTGTGTTATATGACGTGAAACTGAGTTTTCTTGCTATAATTCCGTAGGATGAGTCAGTGTTAACCCCTCCTCTCCTTTATGAGGACTTTCTCTATAGGATATGTGGGTGTGTTCCCACAGTCAAATGTATGACAGTGGTGCATAATAGAGACTCTTATAAAATTTACTCTGAATAAAGTGGTGCTGAGAAGGACATTTTAAAGTGGTAGTGATACACGGTGTATTCCTTCCAAGGAATGGGACGTGGGGGGGAAGGGGGGATCTTAAAAAATGGAGTAATGTTTATATTACATGCGCTGTTTTGCCTCAATAACCCAGGAAAAACATGAATTTTGCTATTGATAGCAGCTACCATTTTAGACATGCACTTCCCACTCAATGCCCACTAAAGATTATATGCGCCACAAGGGGCTAGTTCAGAGCGCCATTACTTCTAAGGGAAAATTACCGGAAAAACAAAAGAATTGGGTAAACTTTGGAAGCGATGCCTGTAATCTAATAGACACATTACCCATGGAACTTAGATCATTAAGTCATGATGTACATTTGTTTTGCCTTGTGGGTGCAGTTAAGTCCATGCTTCGCTTCCTGTAAGTACCGCCCATGGTGCATTTTGCCATTAAGTCGTGGGGGAAGGTGCCTCTCCCCTTTCCCCATTGTGGGGAGGACTTTGTTTTTAATGAAGCGGAGGCTGGGTATGCGGAGAGTAAACGTTAGATGTGGACCATTAGACACAAACCGCCCGCAAAAAGGTGTTGGCATTTCTGGCAGTCAGGTTCACTGACAGGAGGTATCTAGCTGGGGTGGGAGTCCTGGGGAGGGGGGGCAGAGAGGAACACCCCCTTCCCCACCCTGCCCCCCTCCCTCCCTCCTGGACATTCCCAATCTGCTTGATCGCCTTGGTAAACAAATGAATACATGGTGATTAGATATGATCTTTTTTTGAAGTGATATTTATGTTGAAGAATAGCTTGCCGTGTTCTGTTCAGTCAATTTTAATAGAAAAATGTATGTCTCGTTCTTGCTTTCATTCTCGTCTCTGGCTCTCACTCTTAACCCCTCATCTATAAGCAGAGTGTGATATTTCTCTTCTCTCTCTCTCTCTCTCTCTCTCTCTCTCTCTCTCTCTCTCTCTCTCTCTCTCTCTCTCTCTCTCATTCACTCTTTATCCATATAAATGTATATACTGTATATCCACTTTTCCATTGTCTCACAATTACCTTTCTCTCCAGATTTGTGTCTGTGTGTCTATAATTTTGTCTTGATATTCTGAATAAAGTAACAATATTTGTGTGCTAGAATCCCTTCCTCGTAGGAGAGTATTGCACACATAATAGGCCATCTGTATGTTGACCATATACGTTACATCATGAGAAAGTGAAAGTAATTATTGCTGGTAAGTTCATCAAAGTGCGAGAGTGGGAGCGAGAGTAAGTTTTGATGTCCGTCCGTGTGTGAGTATGTGTGTGTGGTGTCCATTTGTTATATTGATACTAGGAAGCAAGTGAAGTGGGGTGGAAGGGTTTAGAAGTGAAGAGGAAAGTCATTGGAAACTG
Source organism: Arbacia lixula (assembly GCA_963669155.1). NCBI lineage: Eukaryota > Metazoa > Echinodermata > Echinoidea > Arbacioida > Arbaciidae > Arbacia > Arbacia lixula. Next base: position 10,647,331 of record OZ022581.1, on the reverse strand, counting down.
ATAGCAAGCTTCCTCATAGTACAAGAGTAATGAAACCCATGGCAAGGACTATGAACACGTTGTGGTGCATATTATGCAGGTCATACAAGACACTTATATTGCAAGCACAGCCACAGATATTGTTTAGATATATACCGTTCTCCTATTGCAGACATTACTAAATTCTGTGAATAATTACGTGAACCACAAAAACCACAAATAGGTCCTTTTTTTAGGAAGTATGTAACTACAGTAGATTACATCAAATTTCATAACAATACATACTACTTTGGTGCAGCTCTGCATCCATATACAAATGAAATTTGGAGTCATTACAATTTATTATAAGGGAAGATTTGATAGAGTGTCTTCTTCCATTTTCAGTGGTTTTTACAAAATTTTATTTTTTTGATATGCAAGAGGGACAACCTGTCTGTAGAACTATACCATCGGGATGTTGTACAGTGGTAAGACCGAGAAAGTAAATGCAAAGAAGAGAGGAGAGAGAAGGGCAAGTAGATTAGAGAAAGAAAAGAAAAGGGCAATGGTTGAAAGGAGAGGCAGAAAGAAAGAAAGAGAAGGTGTGATGAATAATGGAGGCAGAAGCAGAAAATTAGAAAGAAAAAACATGAAATAATCTTTGATAGCGACCAGTCTTTTGCAGAGTGAAGCATTACCATGATGAATGATGATGAATATGAAGGTACCTTGTAGTCGCCCGGGCGTTTAATGACATCATGAAAATTACATTATCCGCACACACCCTGCGTGTGCGCTTGCCGCATAGTCGAGATCTGCGCATTAGCAAAATGTCACCGCCATTTGTATTGGGGGGTGTGCTGCACCAGATGCATATGTGTGTTTGTGTGTAATGTGTGTGTATTTGTGCGTGTGTGTGTTTGACTGTAAGTGTATAGTTGGGTCTATATATCTGTGCATATGTTTGAGAGTATGTATGTATGTCTCTGTGTATGTGTGTGTGTCCATCTGTCTTTCGGTGTGTGCAAATTAGTGTTGTATCAGTGCTTATTTGACAAGTACTCCTTCAATTTCATTCATGGGCTGTTTAATGTAGACTTGATTGCCCGCCTGTTATTCCCGGGGCTGTGGTTAGGTTTCCATGTTTGTGAACAGTCAATTATTCTGGCATCAACGCGATTTAAAACATCGCTGTCTCGGTGCCCAAGTGTGGGCTCGGTATCATTATCATTTTATCAAATTAACTATTGATGGCGGACGTACGACGCTGAAATTAGCAGCTCTAATGTCGATGTGACCTTAGTGGTACAGGGAAATTGGCTGCTAAGAGCAATTTGTGTTTTATCAGTTCAAGCCATGTACATTAGGCTTTGATGATTAGTAATGTTATCATGTGTGTGAGATGTGTGTCTACAATTGATTTGTTAATGATGTAATGATAACATAGAATAGAGTAGTGCAAAGTGCAATGCAGACATTGTTTGATGTTAACATTGGCTTACTTTGGCGAGGCTGTTCATTAGGGAAGAGTTTGCATAATCCACAATAGATGTAGGGATTTGTACAGAGATGGGAGGATGTTGTACAGAGAATTACAGGAAGAGGGAGGGTAAGAGAGAGAGAGAGAGAGAGAGAAAGAGAGAGAGAGAGAAAAAAAAAATAGAGATGGCGGGGTGAGAAAGAAATTACAAGAAAAAGGAGGGGAAGATAGAGAAAAATACAAAAAATATTTAAAGATAGAGAGGAGAGAAAGAATGACAGATTTCATAGAGTTTTAAGATAATAGACATACATGTAAGCAAGAATCTTAGTAAAAGAAGAATAGATCTGACAAGAAAATGTGATGCAAATTAATATAGCAAGCAAGGGGAGAGTAAGTGAGTGAAAGCAAGTAAGGGAGGGATGTAGAGAGAGAAAGAGAGAGAGCGAGAAAGAGAGACGTGAGAGAGGGAGCAAAGCCGCAATCGGATCGTCTGTCGGCCATGTTTCCTGTCCCCATGAATATTCTATGGACAAATCGGCGGGTTGCTGAGCGGCGATGGCATTTGCCATTAACAATGTTTGCGCTATTGATTGAAAGCGATCCACCCTGGCCGCGCAGGAAGAATAAGCAACGATTTAAACAGCTGGCCCAAGCCCCGTCAGCGCCACAGGCACGAGGAGAGGTGATCATACACAGTGAGCAGGCTGGATCGATAAGCTATCAAACATGTATGTTTTAGACAAGAAAGTATCCATTTCTCCCATCTAGAATTTGCCTTTTTTGTGTTCCTTCGGCTGGAAAATGGGTGGTTGAACTAGACACAAAGGGCTTTTGAAGCGAGCTGAAAGATGCGGAGGGGTGGCGTGTCATTATTGTGATGGGGGAAAGGGGAAGTGAGCAAGGATTGGGAGGCAGGGGAAGAATTCTGAGCAATAAGCAGATGCTCATTGCCAAATTATGACAACTACATTTCACAGATTATTACTTCATTTGATTTGATGGAGATACAACTATGACAGCAACCCCTACTACTATTGATACTTCTAGTACTACTACTGCTCGTACTGCTGTCCGCTTCTTCTATTACTTCTACGACTACAGCTGACTTCTACTACTCTTACTACCTCTACTATTACTGTTGCTTTTAATCATTCCTTCTACAAGTACTAGTGATACAAGTATCAAGTATTTGCAAATGATTACTTCAAAAGTATGCATTTGAGGTAATTATATGATTCACTCAGTGTGAGCAAAAAAAAAAATAAACACCATAATGTGATCTACATTAGATATTGATATATTGTGTATTATGATTTACTTGAAGATCAATATGCACAGGCGAACCGTTTCATGGAAAGTGGATGGAAAGGCGGAACTTATGATCAAGTCCACACAAATGTATCATAGGTGCAGGACCAGAAATGGGACATTTTGAATTCTACTCATCCATACAGGATTAATGTGCAGAGTACGATTTATCACAGGCGGAAATTGCTGAGTGTGCACTTTATCAACCACAGAGGGAGGGCTCCTCCTCAAGACATGGATGGCACAGGCAGTTGGCATTTGTGCTGTGATCTGTTGAGAGCGATCATCTTCCTCTCCCTCTTGGGTCGAGCGATCTTCATATATATGGGTTTCCTTCCATCAAGAGCCCCGCGGAATGGAAATATTGGCTGGTTAGGCCCTGTCGCCACTGCACTTTAGGGCATTACTTGAAGAGGCTTGCAAATTGAGGGGATTGTTGGACTTTACTGAGTAGATGAATATATATATTTGTTGGAGGGGGGGTGCTGTGGATTGTGGTTAGCTAGCAGCAAGCGTCATTGTTGTCTGGAGGTATATATTTGTAACACATTCCTTCTTTTGAGGTTAATTTGCCTGTGGGCATTACTCTACATATTTAACATATTTATTTCTATATTGACTTTTGTTCATGAACTGTATATGCTACATAACACTGTATTTTTCATGGTAATTTGTCTTCCTGTTTGTCTCTTATTTGTCTCTCTTCCTCTCTCTCTCTCTCTAGAAGTAGAACACCTCTTCTTCGTATCTGTCCCCTCTCTCCATATTCTCTCTCATGCTCTCACACACTCCCATGCATGCATTCACACACACTTATACCATGTCCATATTTCTCTCATTCTTTTCTTCCCTCTCATGTTCTCTTTTGCTCTCTCTCTTTTTCTTTCTCCCTTTCTTCTATCGTTTACTCTCTCTCGCTTTCTCTTTCTGTCGTTTCAGCTTTCTTTCACTCTCGTCCCCCCCCCCTCTCTCTCTCTCTTTCTCTCTCTCTCTCCCTCATTCTCTCCTCCAAGGATTTCTTTTTCTCTCTACATCCATGATGTTCTCACCCCCTCCCTATCACCTTCCCCTTCTCCCCCTCCCTCCTCTTCTCCCTCTCCCTCCCCTTCTCCCTCTTCCTCCCTACCACCCTCCCCTTCTCCCTCCCTCACTTCCTATCACCCTCCATCACACACCGTAGTGAGTAGTGCAAGCTTCTACCGCCCTGTATGGCACATTGCTTAGGAGCAATTATGCCCGTAATTTGAACACGCGTGGATTTGACGTCACGGCATTTCCTTGGATGGCTTAGGTTTCACTCTTTTGTTATAAGGAGCGTGTGATAGGGTCTCAGTAAATAATTTGCATCGCGTGGCCCTTCTACCCAATACTTATTCCATCACATAAATCTGGTCAAAATGTCAGGCTTAATTTTATCCATATTCCATATTTAAAAAATAGCGTGGTATTTAATCCATCTTTAAATATATCTTGTTTTATTCTTGTTTCTTCTACGAGATCGAATTTAAAATGTGATGTCTCTAATTCATCATTTCTGTAACGTTCTTTTTTTGCCTAAAGAAGATGTGTATAAGGCAGAAAGAAGATTAAAAAAAAATGCAATGAAAAATGTGTTAAGACGGCAGTGAAGAAGGAGAGAAAAGAGAGTGATGGTAAGAGAAATTTAGGAGGGGTGGGAAAAGAGAAAATGTGTCTTCTTGGTGTATGACATTGTGCGCATTGAATGGAAGACATGCATGTATGTATGTATGTATGTATGTATGTATGTATGTATGTATATACGTATATATGTATGTTTACATATATGTTTGTATGTACGACAGGTTTTTGACTAGATCAGATGATCTTGTTTGCCACCTCATACATGATTCTTGTACATCATATAAAGCAGAAGTCCCCTAGCCATAGAGATCAATGACACAGCGCATACACACGGGTTTCATGTCCAATTTATGGGAGTTATTTAGCATCTGTCCTGGTGCTGAAAATCTTGTCGCATGTGTACACTAAGGTCACAGAATTATGATCAGATTTCCATCCTAGAATTTGTCCGTTAGCAGCATTCATCACTCATTTAGTTGTCTTTTTTTTCTGAAGTCTAGAGCACATTATTGTATTTATTGTTAATTGGATTAAGTTTGGGGCTGTTCCATCACAGATTCTTTTTATGAATATGATATGATGGTTCAGTCTTTGTTTGTACAGGGTAGCCCTATCAGTAAGCTTGTACTGTTCTCCCTGGGGGCCCTGGATCTACACTTAATAATATAAAGTTGATACAAGATATTTGAGCATAGATGTACTTATGCAATCATGTAATGATGTAAGAGATGAATGTCTACATTTGAGGATTGATGACAGTACGAAGATGGACTTTATGGGATGATGGTGTATCATTGATTGTAGACACTCATGCCCTCTTAGGCTTGATACCAGCTGTACAAATAACGTTGACTGGGAACTAATTGTGAGGTGGACCTAGAACGTGTTTCCAGGATGCGCGGACTGGAATGGACAAACATCAGACATGTTAAGAAAATATGTGGTGTTTTGGTATTTGGTGGGCATTGTTATCACTGGAAACGAAATGGAAATAGAACTTGGCCACCTAGGTTATCAGTTCATGTTAAGGTGTTTAGCATGCTAAAAGCCCTTTTTAACATTACTGCTGATCTAGGTCTTTTGACAACTCATAGTCTAGTTTGTAGGCGCAAAAACTTGTTAATTGGCCAAGGAGTCTTTAGATGAAAGCTATTTCCTATTTATTACACAGATAAACCATCTCAATTGGCAAGTTAGGCACAGCCATATCTACCAGACTCACTTTGTTTTTTACTCCTCCATCTACAAGTAGCTTTTCTTGCTTTGTAAAAATTAACAAATGTAGGATTTTCTGATAGAACAATCTTATTGGGGGAAAAAATATGTGCTGCTTTCTTGACCTTCGTCGAATTCAGCAGGTCTTGCCAAGTAATATTATGGGAGTTCACTAAACTGTAGGAAGGCATCGCCCTATCAAATATTGACTCAGCATATATTTGGCACATAGAAATAATCACCAGGATACAATTACCAGATTTATCAAATTATGTCAGTCATAACTGTAGTGTGTGCTGTAAGCGAGATGTGTAAAGCAGCTTCGCAATTGCACCAGTTCGGTTGCTTGAGCGAATTAATGAAGCTCACGTTAAACGATATACCGCATGTTTTCTTATTCTTCAGCAAAACAAATGTGCTTGAAATGTGCACTATACTGCATTTCCAGATTGATGTAAGTCTGCTTATACAATTCAGTGATTCAGAGTACTTACCAGCACTTAATTGAAACAGACTGCCATTTGATTTGCTCTCATGCATGTTCAGAAATTAATCATGCTGTTAACCTGTCTTCAATCATTTTGAGCAATGTTTAGCCAATTCTTATCCACTGTCTTCAAACTATGACTCTTAAGAAATCAGCGGGTTTCAGTGGAATGCTTGCATGCTGTATAATTTGCGGTGGTTTAATTTTTTTCTGGTTATGTCCCTTACTGTGAAAATAACAAGATAATGTGTATGTTCACTCAATCACTTGTACTTCGGAATTCACCAACCCATAAAGTAAATGCTCTTTAGAAAGCCTATTGTGCTCCAATGCACACAAAGGAAAATGATCTATAAAGTACGACAAGACATGTGACAACGCTGCAACGTTATCTGTCTTTCTTGTTCATATCCAGAAAAAGATTTGAGATGTAAGATTTGAAGAAGCATGGAAATGATGACAATCATAATGACAGTGCTGTCTCTCTCTGTGTCCTCATCTCCCCTTTGTGGTTTGAGCCTATGGCTAGCAGCCTATGGCGGAGCACTGCCCTTATTATTACTTCCTGATTGCGTTGGGGTAATGATACTGGCCGATTTCAATTGTCACGCTGCTTCCTCTTTGTCTATCCAGGGACATGACAGGGACATGTCCCTGGTCTATCTACCCCTTTCTGTCTCTCTGTCTATATCTCTGTCTCTGTCTTTCTCTCTCCCCATCTCTCTCTCCCTTTTCTGTCTGTCTCTCTCCCCTTCTCTCTGTCTCTCTCCCCCTTCTTCCTCTCCCTCTCTATCTTTTTCTCTCTCCCCTTCTATTTCCCCTTCTCTCACTTCTCTCTCTCCCCACTCTCTCCCCCTCTCTCTATCTCTATCTTTTTCTCTCATTCTCTCTCTCCATTTCTCTCTCCTCTCTCTCCCCTTCTCCCCCCCCCCCCCCCTCTCTCTCTCTCTCCCTCTTTCCTCTCTCCCTCTCCCCCTTTCCCCCTCTCTCTTTCTCTCTCTCTCTCTCTCTCTCTCCTTCTCTCTCTCCCTCCCCCCCTCCCTCTCTCTCTCTCTCTCTCTCTCTCTTCCTCTTCCCACACCTCACTGCTATTAGACACAATATAGCAGTTCATGATTTTTGACCAAGGATTTGTGCCTGCAAACTAATGATGAAACCTGGATGTATCAGTATCAGGACTATGGGCAGGAGGAAGAAGGGGGTCTAGGTTGGAGACTAGTTGTGTGTGGCCAGAGTGAATTAGTCATAACATGTTTCTCCCCTTCCACCTTCCCCTTCCCCTTCCCCCCTACCTCTCCCCCCCCCCCCCTTCCCCTCTCTCCCTTCCCTCTGATGAAAGATGTTCAAGATATGACTTTCATTTACCTGCTTTAATTGAACAGTCACTATTATTTGTGCAGTGTGGACAGTAATTGATAAGGGGGAGAAACATCCATTGGAATATAAACTTAAAGGAGGATAAGTAGTCATAATGTTTTCAATGACCAGTCTCCTAAACATAGGCCAGTATTAAACTAATATTTAATGAACGAAGAGAAAAAAAGATTGTCATGTTGGTTTGTTTCCAGAACTATTTATAGCTGTAGAGCTCCCAACAAAGAGTGGGTATGTGAAGCAGTAATTCTTTGAGCTATCCGTCTCCTTGTGAGTAGGCGCCTTGCAAAAGAAAAAAACGAAAAAACAGAGAGAGAGAGAGAGAGAGAGAGAGAGAGAGAAGCAGTAGTGATCAGTATAACGTCATTATAACATCACTCAAGTCTCATGTAGTGTCGCTAAGTGTTTCTGCAGTATACATGAATAATATACACATTAATTCCAGAGAAAAAAGTAAACACGGTAGAGATGATTTATTGTTCCAATTTCAGACACATTCATGACCACATCCCTAATAAAAATTTGAAGCGTTTTCATTAATGATTCTTTTTGGGTGGTAAATAGGTGTAAGTGAGGAGAAATGAAGGGAGGAGGGGGGGGGGGGGGTGAAATTGCAAACTGACTTGTCCCAGACATAGAGATCTGTGTCTGTCACTTGCTGGGTGCTTGGCCAATATCTGTCACAAGTTGTTTAAATGTTAGTGTGAGATATGCCCAGCTGAGTGGCTGAATGGAAGGGAGAATGACTTAAGTGCTTGGAGATGTACACATGGGCGTCGTTCCCTTGAGCGCTTGTCTGATAAGAGAGAGAGAGGGAAAAGAGAGCAAGTGATTAGCAGTTCTCCTTGTTCGTGATCTTTGATTTCAGAGCAAGCGGCAAGGTATGCCCGCTTCCTACATTTATCTGTCTGCCAATCTGTGCTGACAGTCTATCTATCTGACTTCCTAGCCACCAGCCTTTATTCCCCTCAGACTCTCTGTCACTCGTCTTCTGCTCTTTTGTACCCTACCCCACTCCACCTCTCTCTCCCTCTCTCTTTATCTCTTTCTTTCTCTCTCTCTCTCTCTCCCCCCCTCTCTCTCTCTCTCTCTCTCTCTCTCTCTCTCTTTCTCTCTCACTCTGTCTCTCTGTCTGTCTCTCTGTCTGTCTCTCTCTCTCACTCCTATCCTCCTCTTCTGTCTGTGCAGATTGTACTTTACTGTTTGAAGCATGAAAAACAAACAGAGAAACTTTTATGGAATGATATGAATCTGCTGTTGATTATTACGTTTGGAAAGTACCTGCACTTCCTATAATGACGATAAGCCTGTACTTTTGAGAGACAGATAGACAGAGAGAAACAGACAGAGAGACAGACACAGATGGAGAGACCAAGACAGAGACAGAGAGAGAATGGAGAGAGAATGGAACATTTATATATGTATTATGAAGCAACAACATGAAAGAAAGAAATGTAGGAGGTGATCAGGGAGCAGATAGCAAATGAGAGGAGGAGGAGAAGAACTAATGAGTGAAGGTGTTGAAAGAGAGAGAGAGAGCAACACTCTGTTTGGGTGTTGATCATCATGGAGAGAAGAGTTACAGAGTAAGGAGGCGTGGAGAGGGGTACGGACTGGGGTAAGGACCGGGGTAAGGACCGGCTCTCTATACGCCCGGTTGAGGAGTCAATCAGCATAGGTTGGGGGGCAGTAATAGGCCCTCACCTTCACCCGTAGGGTGAATGACTGAGCAGACCTAGAACCCTCTCTTTCTGTCTCTCTCCCTCTTTCTGTCTGTCTGTCTGTCTGTCTCCCTCCCTCTCTCTCCCTCTCTCTTTTCTCAACCTGTTTGTGAGCACTGACTTCATCACACTTTCAGTTAACTCTTTCCAGTACGACTGTGCCAAATTTGTATGCGTATTTATGTTTAGTAGGGTGTGAAGCAAGAAAGGCATCCTATTGATTTTTTTTATGGTTGTTGCAGTATAATGCATGATCCATTTGTGAAAAATATAAATAATAATTTCTATATTAATATTGGTCTGTGAAAAAAATGTGATTTGACCAAGGATCCATTTTTAACAGTTATGAAATTAAATATACTCTTATACAATTTCCAGCAAGTACAGGAATTGAAATGCTTCTTTATTTTGTTATTCTTCCCACACTCCAGGCCTGAGGAGCACTTTGAGCGCTATGCAGCCTACCCTGGTCTGAGGCCCCCCTTCCTCCCCCTAGGGTCACCCCACGCACCCATGTTCCCCCACCCCGCCATGAGCCCACTCTTCACCAGCCTGCGCTACCCGGGGGACCTGGCGGCCATGCAGGTGCCCCACATCTCACCCGGCTCCATGTCCTTTGGGGGCCTGGGCAACCCTATCACCGCCGCTGAGAGGTAGGTGCCCATGCCTAAGTGACCACACCCATTCTTGGTTAACCCCCCTCATTACCTGTTGCACACAAATATGAGTAAACTAAACAGCATGTTTGTGGGTTGGTACTGAGAAGGTTAATGTCAGTTTAACACTCTGCTCAGCTTCATAACCTCACACTTGGAAAAGAGACCAATCATGAATAGTGACATATTTTACCAATGAAGTCACAAATGCAGTGGTAGTTGCTCCACACTTAGAAAACTTAACAATATTTTGTTAATAGCATAACTTTGACTGGTGCTTTTTTTTTTGCTCAAATTCCCATTCCAATTTGATCATGTCCCCCTGCACAGTATGAACACATAGCGCACTGCAGCAGATCATGACTCATAGCATATTTGCTGGAATGTTTCAGATTAATGCTGTGCTATTCTGCAACATAGTCTCATAAAAAAACTTGCCTAGGTTTGGCCTAGTTTCTAGGCTATAGAGTGCATGGACAAACAGCCCATACACTGCAATTACGACCAAGTTAGCACACATACTATGTATGCAGGCTTAGTTGCAGTGCTTAGACTTAGCACCCATTTCTTCTTTCTGTCAATCAAGTAATTCCTCCCTTCTGTCCATCCATCCATCCATCCATGAACAGAGAGAAGGTGCTACAGGAGCAGCAGCGAGAGAGGGAGCGAGAGCGGCGAGCGGAGGAGCTGCGGCTGGAGCAGAGCAGGGAGAGGAGCCGGAGTGAGCGAGAGGGAGCTCTACTCCACCAGGACCGGGGGCGCATCGACGAGAGGAGATACTCCAGCAGCCCTGCCAGAGGTAGGTCTGACAAGCAGCAAGCTCAGCCACCATCTGCTGTCAGCTAGGCTTATGATTTCCAACTTTTTTTCAGCCTATGATTGGCACTTGCACATGATCCTGGCAAATGTGCACTTCAAATCAATTCACACTTTATTCAATCCAGTGCAATACACAGTAAAACATTAGATATAAACATGAGAATGTATAAATGTTATATATGTTATTAACAACAAATATTGCATGAGACAGTAGCTACCCAGGTGATTTACCTTGTAAAGGGCTGACCCAGGTATCACTGATTGTGTAAAATCTTGTCAAGTGTTTACACAAATGCATTTAGAAATGTTGTGATTCCTGTACTATCACTGCCAGAGAAATTTAACCAACTTGTTCCACTCCAATCCCTCATTCCTGTCAGATTCTGTGAGTTCCCGGCGGCCTCAGTCCCATTCCTCCTCCCTAGGGGTGGGGAAGCCCTCCCCCCAGGACCCCGTCGGCCCCCTCCCCTTACTCAAGAAGGCTGAGAGGGAGGACCGGTGGGGGCGGGAGGGGGACAAGCATCGCCACCCATCCCGTAGCAGTGGGGGCGGGGGCTCAGGGGGGCGGGACGACCGCCACAGCCAGGACTCCCCCACCAACTACTCCAGGGATGGATCCTCCCATGATGCATCGCGCTACCTGTCTGACAGGGAGCGCAAGGCCCACCACGAGAGGGAGCTGTTACTCCAGCAAGACAGGAGGCTTGCTGAAAGGTTATTATAGAACTTGCCTACTTATACAAAAAATATAAATAATTTTGCACTTAATATTCCCTACTACTGCACATGGAACCCAGGATTTGTGTTTGTGTTTTTATCTAAGGACAATGCTAATATACAATCCTTGAAAGCACATTCTGATTGAATGTATTGATCAGTCATTGCCAGAAAGAGAGAGTATGATTATCAGCAAAGGGTTTGTTTATGAACAAAGCATATCTACATGTAGATGTGATATTGAAAAGTACATTTCAATTTTTGGTTCCCTAATGACTTAGTGATGTATAATGTATGTGTAAGAGTTTGTGTTGAAAACTGTCTCTCTGTGCTTGCTCCCTCCCCTAGGCATGAGTCTGAGCATCGAGAACGTCGTGAGCGCGAGGAGCATTCCAGCCACCACCACCATCACCACCACCCTCCCCCCCTGACGTCCCTCCACGGTGCCAGCCACGGGTCTGCCCATGCACCCTCCCACCCCCTGCCCCCCCATGAAGCCCACCCCAAGCACAATTCCTACAATAACCACCGGACAGTGGACTATGACCGTCTACCGCCCTCCAGGACGTTACACAGCGACAGCAAACACGCTGATCGCTCGGCGCATAGCGACCACCGGCGCGTGCAATCCTCCTTGTCTCACAGCGATGGCCGCAGCGGCAGCGCCAGTAGCGGCTCCAAGCCGCCCACCCACGTACCTCTCAATTCAAACATGGATGAAAAGGAATCCCTCAGGCATGCTCAGACGCTGATTAAGAATGCGGCCGCGCCCATTGGACCCTATGACTTAAGCCAACCTCACGCAGAGTTCAACCGGCATTTCCATGAGTTCTACCGCAACCAGCACCGGCGGGGCAGCGACGCCCTGCCGGGGGGTCCGGGAGGGCCAGGGGGTCCAGCGCCGCCCCGCCCCAGCGTGGAGCCAGTGACCAGTAAACTGGACCTGGAGGAGAAGAGGAAGAGTGAGGAGAGGAGGAACGGGGTGTATGCCTCCAGCGAGAGCGAGGAGGACAGCGAGGAAGAGTTGGAGGACAAGAGGGAGCGGTATCGCCGGAGGATGATCCGCATCGTCAGGAGGTCGCGCCTCAAGATGGACCCCAATGAGAAGAAGTCTGGCTTCCTCACCAGCATGGGTCTCATCAGCCACAAACAGAGGAGAGGTAAGCACCCAGCAGGCAACAACCAGGACCTGCCAGCTCTTAGTACTCCAAGGAGCGTTTGATGAATGCAAACACAGAGATTTCATTACTGATTAACAAATTAAGCATATTCATGGAGAATCACCTCGCTTTTTTTAATTTGTCCCCCAAATAATTGATGATTCAAATAGAAAAGTTGGTGCCCCATAAGGCAGTGGTCTATATTTCATGTTATCAATCCTTGAGTGGCACATATGATATTTGCACAAGTGATGCACACAATTTTTCCATAGACCAAAAGGGTTAAAACCTCAGTGAGATCTAATCCTTTGTGAGAGTGTGGGCCTATGAGTGTGAGTATCCATTTCGCTGATCCCATCTCCTCCCATCCACAACCACAGAGGTGCGACGGGAGCAGCTGCGGAAGCGGATGCGGATCTATGGGGAGGACATGTGCTGCCTGCCCCGCCCCGCCAAGGTTGCCAAGGTGACGCCCCAGCCTGCTCTCTTGCCCCCTGCTGCCCCCCTCACCCAGGAGGACTTTCAGAAGGAGCTCAACTACCCCCACAAGTGCCGCTTCCTGCGCAGCTTTGGCCTCGACACGCTCACGCAGGAGAAGAAGCAAGGTGAGTTCCCATACTTTCAAAACGTTGTTTCCAAACGTTATTCTTACCATGTTTATAAAGAAGCAAGGTGGACCCTTCTCATTTCTCATAGCTTCAAACATTGGTTTAAAGCATAATTTTTACTGGTGTTAATCAAGAAGCAAGTTGACACATGCTCTCTGTGTAGAGCAAGTTCTCTTTGAGCACTGTGCTTGTAAACTTTAAAAGATTTTAACTTGAAAAGATCCTAATTTTAAAAAAGATTAAAGGGTTTCATTCCAAAAGCACTTAAATCCATATTATCAAAATATATTTTGTTGTAGTAAAATACCAATTTCCTACATAGGAATAAAATGCACTTTATCTTTTATTTCCAGATGAAAGTGTGAAATAGTATGATTTTAATGTTATATTCTGTAGCCCTTCCATTGTATACCTCTCTTCCATTCTCATTATGGCTTGATCGATCAAACTTACTCATACCGAGAGAAAAGAGTAGAATTCTAATTGATTTGCTGTTGTTGTTGTGTGCAGCTATAACCAGTGCCAAGAAAGCGGTGGACGCAGACCGAGATCGCCGGTTGCGACGAGAGCAGGCGGAGGCTAACACCACCACCACTACCACGCCCAACAGTGCCGACGCCCACAGCCCAGGTAGGTACCTGTAAGCTCATGCATGGGCTGACAGCTCATCTAGGCCCTGGGCCCTGTTGCATAAAACTTACCATTGATGGTAACTTTGCTTCCAATGGCAACTTGTACGAGAACCTTGAATTTGATTGGCTATTGAGCGGTGTCACCATGGTAGTTTTATGCAACAGGGCCCAGATCTAACAAAACTCTGTATAAGACTGAGCCCAGGAGTTGTTAATGCTTCCATTTCTTATTAGAGACTTTTCTTGCATACAATCTTCTTATTCTCTACATACTTACTATCATACTTACTTTTGGAGGTACTTTCTTACTTATTCCACTGATTTAGTTACCTTCTTATCTACATACTAACTACTTAGCTGCTTTCTAGGGAATTATATGCGTTTCTTAATCAATTAGATCAATAGTTTGTTTGTGCATTCAAATAGACTCTCTATTATTCTTAAGTGAAGATTTGGGAGATCAGACTATGATGACCTTGATAGATGGTATAACTTTCTTAGTAGCAATCCTTAAACAGGCCAGTCATTTTACACACACTTGTATGCCACTGGTAATGAGAGGGTTATATTGTTCTTGCAGCAATAGACGCCATGCTACAGGAGAGACTGCAGGAGGCCAAGGAAGGGGGCGGGGCTCCTGTCTTCAAGTCTCACCCCGGTCTGCCGCCCAAACCTCTCAAACACCTCACAGTGGACAGCAATCCCCCCTCCTCCTCCTCACCCCTCCCCCACCCAGGGGGGCCAACGTCATCGGCAGGAAGCACCAATCACAACAACGTACATTCCCCGAGCCTGGAGACGCCCTCCTCCACAGCAGACACTCCCAGCAATCAGTTACTCAAAACAGCGCCCCCAGTGCCAAGCGGGGAGAAGGACACCAGCACCACGCCCCTGAAGAAGGAGATCAAACAGGAGGTCATGAACGGGGAAATGACAGGGTACCGGCGGAGACCCGAGCCTGTCCCGACATCACTTTCCTCATCGGCATCGTCGTCGTCAGCAGAGACGGTGCTGAAGCAGCCCTCGCCGTTTACCATCTCGTCCTTCCTCAACACGTCCCGCCACAACTCAAGCGCCGTTGCAGACGGCTTTGCCCAGGAGTTCCATCAGTCGGTGCTGAGATCCACTCAGGAGAAACTCAACCAGAAGAAAGGTGAGGATGAGGGAAGATTTAGCTATTAAACACACTGTATATATATTGACCTTGTCAGAATCATTTTGCCCCAAGATTCAGTCATTCAACACACAATCATGAATATATAGCCTCGTCAATGTCATGACCTTTGTTCCCATAATCTCCCTGTCATAGGTGCCAGCTCTCACTCGTCTCACAACGATTCATCGAGACGAGACTACCTGACCATTCCAGCCACCACCTCAGCCTCTGCTCGCCACCATCACCACCACCAAGCACCACACCAACACCCCCTCCCTCAACCAGGGCACCATCATCATCACCACCACCAGCCTTCAGCCACCACCTCATCCTCCTCGTCATCGCTGCTGTCTTCAATGACCTCGTCGTCATCGTCGACATCGCAGAACAGCAGACACAAACCCCCCAGTAGTCACATGTATGGCTGGCCTGGCTGGGAGGTCGTGTCCGAGTCCTACCACCGATACCTCGCAGGTGAGACCCTTGCCCTGACCTCGCCCTGACTCGGGTCGCATGCCAGCCTGCTGGTAGGACTGGGGCACACCTTGCACAAGTCTACTTCAAGGAAGTTCTGGGGTGGTGTTCTGAAAGAAACTCAAGTCAAAAACTGTCTTAGCTAAGCCAGTTGGTATTAAACCAACTTCAAAAAACATTGATTGCAATTTTAAAACTGACGAGGCCACCGTGAATAAATGAAACTTGGAGATGAATATAGTGTAGATTTATTCTGAGGAGGAGAATACTGGAGTGTTTGGGAAGAATGGCATCTAATCGTCATGGATACTGTATGTTCTTCTTCTTTACAGAACAACAGTCTGAGCGCTCGATGCTGCTGGATCACCTGACAGGGCTGAGACATCAGACGGCGGAGCTCAATGGGAATGCAGAGCTGCTAGCCAGGAGGAAAAATGTAAGTCAATATTAGGGTAGTTCATACGCTCCAGCTCAAAGGAATTGGCATAGGTAAAGGGAAAGAGAAGGAAGGGAAGGAGCCGCAGTTTTAAATTATGTTTTATTATATCCAGTTCAGCATAAAACATGATGCTTTAGCCTTAAAAAGCATCATGTTTCATGCTGAACTGGACAGAATATACCGTGGTTCAAACTGCGGCTCCTTCCCTTTCTTCCCTTTCCCTTTACCTATGTCAATTCCTTTGAGCTGTAGTGTACTTCATCTTACAGACATTTTCATCAGTTTGATTTCACAGCTTAATCTCCATAAATTTAGGTCAGGGTAATGATACAGGCTAGAGTAGGTTTAAGGATAGGGTAAGGAATTGCGTAGTGAGGTGAATGTGTGATTTTAGGTCGATTTTGTGGCCTGATCATTGCAAAAACCAACCTTCCTGAATGCGCATCACAAGTTCTGTGTGCATTTACTGACTACTGGCAGTCCAAACATTTAATTTTTAGTTGTGTCATTACCATAAGTGGCTGAATGAGTGGATGTACCACTCTTTGCAAGAACTCTCTATGCGCCACCATTGCAGTTTTGTACAAGTAAGATGCATAAAATCCATATGGCAGCAGTTTATCTGGCACGTAAAGGGTAGATGATGATTCTTTTGATCTTATTGTGCTCTACCCACAGGAGCTAACGGAGCGGATGTATGAGATGCAGCGAGAGTATGAGAACTACCTGAGGGAGATGCATCTCTTGAGACAAAGAACACTGGACCTGGACAAAGCCGCTAAATGAGTCTACGTCTCGAACAAACGGACCCTCAAAGACGAGGAAAAACAAGGTAGAAACGGAGCTCTGCTACCGCTCTTTGCAGAAACTCCTGTGACTTTGTGATGTTGAGATTAGTCCTTGCGGATGTTGTGTGCACTTCTCGCAGACGGGTCCAAACTTGACTTTTTAGTTATTGCCGCTTCTCCCATGGTGCATCAGTCAGGAAGGTGTGACTCGGCGTGTTTTTAGGGGTACGTTAGAAGGACATCTCTTCATCTTGGCTCTCTCTTCCTCGCAGCTGCTTGCCTGACCTATCGCCATGGCTGGAAGAGCTTGGGATCATTTCTGTGACTAGATAGCATTGGATTTCACCGCGACCAAAAGTTTAGGCTGACCTTTTGAGGAAGGTATCAGCGCTGAAAGAGAAGGCTAGTGGAAGTTCATCTCGTGGGTTGAGAAGGGGAGAGCATACGTGCAATTGAGAAAGAATCGTGAAGCAAGCTACGCCTCGGCAGGAGAACATCGAGAAGCCAAGCCCAGTAGGAAAGCCAGAAAGGAATATGTAACAACAAAGTTGCTTTGTTACTATCAGAGTAAGATTCAACTTTAGGTATGGGGAAAATGTAAAAAGATGGATAATATGTTGCTTAAGAATGGGATATTCATGTGCTGTAGCTAGACCAGGTTCATGTGATTGTAGACATAAAATTATTGAGGGATAATGCACACAGCGGGTTTCATCATTTCAATCGGGGAAAAAACATTTATATTTTCATCAAAGTTATATCAATTTTGTTTAGGTTGGACACGAGTTATAAGGTAGTACACCGAGTTATGCTTCACTAGTTGGTCATATGGAAAGAACAAACACCAAGGTTTTTTCTACAGTGCAAAGATTGATTTGAAGACTAGTTGAGTGAGATGAGTGTGCATAACGTGAACGAACAAAGAAAGAAGCTTTCTGATTGGCAGAGGGATAGTGATAACCTACTTCATGGACTTCGAAGCAACTTTCCACGCTGCAAACCCAAGTGTTGAAAGCGATGAGATACTCTGTCCTCTAATTGGGTCTCAAATTTAAATGCAGCTGACAGATTTGTATCTCTGTTGAATTCGTATGATTTTTCATACATACCCACATGCAGCTTTTAGTGTTGGCTAATGAATGCTCATCTGAACTGTTACCCGTCATATTTCCCCCTTTTACATTCTCACTATGTCCTGAGATGTGGAACATCCTTGACAAATATTCTGAATGATAGTCTGTACTTACTTACAGTATTGAAATCTTTTTGAACTTTCCCTGGAATATATTCTGTTGGTACCCACTATATTTCATGTCATTGTGCTTTTTGATAATAACAAGCACATATGACAAAAATGTCAATTGTTTTAAAATGATTGGTCTTAAAAGCCATATAAAATATGTAATACAAACCAAATTTGGTTTGTGTTCTTATGTTGTGAGTTAATTGACGCTAGTCTGACTTCACAAGTGCCCTATGTTCCTCTTTGCAGGGGGAATTTGTTTGAAATAGAAGAGAATTTCTTCTCATTGACCATGATACAAGGGTTCCAGGGTTTGGACAGACTGACAACGTTACGATTAAGTTTTAGTTGAGTTTTGCTTTTTTGACAATGAGAGATAATGTGTATGCCATTATTGGAAATAATATTGAGATGTTTGATTTTGATTGTGGTGTTCTACAAAATACAGGCACCGTGCTGACATGAAGGGTGTTAAGTGTGATTTCTGAAGCTGCACAAGGTATTAGTACGGATAAGACAAGATTTCTTTCTCACTTTCCCGTCAGAGCTCTATATCCTAACAAATAACAATGCTCATATTTAAATTTAAAGATGCTATTTATGTTTATTTATTGAAATCGAACCTAACTTATTTTTGTTTGTGATGGCAAGTATCATGTTGACCAGTTGACTCAGTAAAGTATTAGAAGCTTTGTTTATTAGAATTGATACCCTCTGCATATGGAGTGCCATATTCTGGGCAGAGACAAGGCCTCAATTTCCACCTGTTAATCCACTGATCAAGCCTTGTGGCAAGCAGAAATACAGCCTGTTTTTTCTTTTTTCTTCTTTCTATCCACCCCCCCCCCCCTTCCTCTTCTCACAAAATGAGCAATCATGATTGAGTCAAATTAAAAATGATGAAAGGACAGCAAAATTAGTTGAAATTGAAATATTAGTGTGTGGATTGGTTTGGAGGTACAGGAGACTTTCTTTATATCAAATTTCTTGGGAGTGGGACTTTGTCAATGATCTGAAACTCTTTATGTAGTGTTGATGCATTTTGGCACAGGGCATACCCACCTGTCCAATGTATAGCAGCCTTTCTGCTGGCACGCACAGGATTTATGGGAGCCCAGGCTATACCGTATGGCCACTCACCTTATGCTGATATCTAAGCTTTAACAGATTAAGGTGAAAAAAATCACAGATTCCTGAAATAAATGATGAAATACTTCTATATTCTCTGCTCTAGTTACTTAAGATATTTTTCATGGAATTTCAAAAGAAATGTTTTTCTTTGTATTACGATTTTTCTCTTATCAACCCAATATGTTATGCAGATTATGATTTAGCCAACAGTACAGGATTCTATTTTCTCTGATTACTTAAAATAAAATATTTGTCTTGGTAGAATTTCAAAGGAATTGTATTCCTTCTTACAATTATTCTGTCTGTTATCAACCTACAGTTATAAGATATTGTTTTGCAGATAACTGATTTATCTGATAGTGCGCAGATTGTATGGTATGTTAGTCAGGGTATTACAGCAGATCTTCACCAATGGTACAAAGTGTCTGTATTTGGCTGGCTAGAAGCTTTAGACGTCCGTGGAAGTATGATCTGATTGTAGGTGGGTGGTTTTGTCCTTGTATTTTTGCAGTAAGTCTTGATCTTCAAAAGATCTCTTTTTATACGAAGTGCAATCATGTATGGTAAGTTTTGCATTGTTTTTATTGAGTATCATCAGTGAGAAGAAGAAGTCACTTGTTACTCTCCAGAGAAGCTTTCATAATTTATTGAAATACCGCCCTCGTTGCTGTTTGCGTGCGCATGGAAGCCACATGCGTGTTATGTATGCCAAACTCTGTGCAGATATATTGTATTTTGGCTTCTCCTGTTCTGCTTCACGTCTCACTGCACGATGTATATTTTGTAAATATTGCACAGCGTTTTACGTACGTTACGCATGAGATCTTTTTGAGTGTGGAGATTCCTCAGTGTGTGTGGCAATATATATCTCGTCATGTTGGTAGTTTTATACCTTGAATTTCATAACGTTTTTTGACATGTTTTTACAATCAGTTGATGTCCTATGTGTTAAGGAATAGGGTGCACCTCTGGATGTTTTATTTCCCTTCCTTTGATTGATCATGGCGTAAAATTCTTCAGAAATGCAATTTTTTGCAAATGTATGTCAATAGCTTTGATTTGTAGGGCTCAGCCTCAATCCTAACTAGTCTTGTAACTTAACAGTAATAGATACCGGTACGTGACTGATACACTGATGTTTGAAAAACTAGCTCAAACTGAGTGGGGATTTTGTTGGATGGTTAGAAAAAAAAAATGGTAGTAAAATGAGCGTGTGGGTGATTTCTTGTTGAAGCACTTGGTTCTATTGGGCTTGTGTGAGTGCTGTAGAGAGTGAGTGGACCAAACTGATAAAGATATTGGACCAAGATTATGTTCCGCCTATAATTCCAAGCCCTCTTCATTCATTCAGCGATTCATATGCTGTTTAATGGTCTGTGTTAAGCCAGATGCGATGCGTCAAACCTCCAATCCTAGATGTGATACATGTAAATTTAGTCCAAATCATTTGTCTAGTCACAAAAATCATAAAAGGAAGTACCACTGTGGACAAAATTTGTCAGTCTTTCTTCTGTAATTGTGTCAAAAGTTGGCCTCAGATATATTTCTACAGGGTACCTTATAATGCAATTTGTTTTCCCATAAAAACATTGTGACAACTGAAATTGTGGATGCTACATTAGAAAGGGTACAGTTTGAAATATCAAATCAGGTATTCTTCAGAAGAGCATTTGTCTTTGTACTTTGTCATCTTCAATGAAATTTTAACAGATATCTCATTTAAGAACATTATTTAATATTTGTTGAAATATTCACCCTTGATTTGAAATACTTAACTTTCAATAAAAAGGCACTCTGAGTATCGAATATACAAGGGTGATTTATTGATAATGTAAGCTGTCGAAAATAATAAATATCACACTAGAATGATATGAATACAGTGCCATAGTTTATACGTCATAAAGTTTGCATTACAATTTTGTGTTTGGACTAATTTGTCTCTGTGCTGCAGTTTAAGTTATGGTCTATTAGAGAGTGGTCAGATATGATAAAATGAATCGAATCAGTGGGGGATATCCTCTGATTTCACACAAAGTATCTTGATAGTTAGGACCTTGGGACAAAGTGACTGGTAAGAGTGTTTGTAATTGTAAATGATCTTGGTTTTTGCTCAACTTTGTGTTCACTCAAAATTTGTACTTATTGTGCATTTACTGTCTGAAGATAGTGTAAATTTAATGTTATTTAATAAGCACATAATTTTACTGATGGCTATGACTGTACATAACACATTTTAGAAGAGATAAATTCTATCTTGTGAATTTAGTGTGATCTTAAAAAAGTAAAATTCAAGTATGATTATGATGGTGGTAAAAGAAATGAACACAAATATGTGACTGTTATGTACATTTCCATTCATTTGTTATTTTTTTCTGTAGTGATGTATTACATAATAACTTTGTGTACATGTAGAAAGAGAGATAGTGCACAGATTTCCTTGTAAAAAAATATGTCCAACCTGTCTTTTTCTGGACCGAAATGTTATTTATTCCATTCCTTGTGTTCTGTGAGATTCTAGACATCGTCATGTCCTTTCCTAGTTTTTGTTTTAAGCCCTCTCTGATGGAGAGTTTGGAGTGCATTGTAGTCATATGAGTTTTTCTTTCCTTTGTCTCTATTTTCTTTTTTTTTTTCAATTCCACAGATGTTTCTGGAGGAATAATAAAATTGCAATCACTCGTACGTCTTGTGTTGAACTTGTCTTTTGTTTTACGACAACATGTGGAAGCAGAGGTGAATGTTTGATGTGTTCATGTGATGTATCTGGAGGTTCGTCTACTGTGTGCTAGATGAGGTGCCATTAGGAAAGAGCACCTCATTATGGAAAAGAAAAAAATGTTGAGTAGTCAATAGCAGAGGCAGCATGGCGTATTATTAGCCATATAGATGCATGTAGAGTACTGAAGTTTGATGTCATATTTCAATTTCAATTTATTTTCATACTTCTCGATGAATACAATGTGCAAAACAAAATAATATACAATATCCAACTTGGATGTACAACTTAATACAACATAAATATACAATATATGATAAGATGGAAATTGAGAGAGAAATATGATGGGACCTACTAGAAGCAAGCTTGATAGGCGTAAGTCCCGGTGAAATTGGTGTATATATAAATAGATATAGAGTACGGATGCAACTTAGGACCAAACTAAAACAAGAAATAACACAAATTCTTCGAGGACGTAAAACAGATACTTCTCATATATAAGTGAACAAGATTTAACCTGTGAATTTAGGGCTATGAGAATGCAAGGAGATTTTTACACATACTTAATAGCTTGAATAAACAATCAAGAGCACGTCAATAATTATCCGATTGAGTTTTTGATGCTGTCTTCATATGATACAACGTGTCGAGATATTATGCAAACGCGTAAATTACAATACCTAAGGAATCCAGTCTGCGTACTACAACTATATGTATATCGGATGAACAACAGTCAAATTAAGTTCAGATTGATATGAATAACAGTTCGTAACATTGGAATGTTTTAGCGTTATCGGCCTACTATGTATTGAGTAGCCACCAGCCAGCTGCAATGAGGTGCTAAGAACAATGCCTGCTGCTGCCGCGCTTACGAAATCATGAGCATATATAGAGAACGAGTGAAAAACAGTATCGGGCAGGATTTCGGAAGCGTGCAACAGCAAGGCATTATGTAAATTACACATGGAAATGAACATTATACACAAAAGTTTAGAATCTCAATGAGCTTACGTAGAGTAACTATTCAATAGATGCATTCTAAGTTTACGTTTGAATGGATATAATGATACACAACCACTGACATCTTGGGGGAGATCATTCCAGTATTTGGGCCCTGTAAACATAATTGTTTTTTGTGCAAAAATTGTTCGAGTACGTGGAAGGTGATAAGCGTCATGTTGCCGGGTTGGATAGTTATGAACAGAGTTATTTCTAGTGAACATTTGAAGGAAGACTTCAGGAAGCTCATTAGTGGAAAGTTTATGCATAAAAATACCAACATTATAGTTAAACAAGTCAATCAATTTCAAAACTTTGTTATTTCTGAAAAGATCAATTGTGTGAGATAAATACTCGGCGTGGTTAACAATTCTTATTGCACGTTTTTGTAGAATAAAAAGAGAATCGAGCAAAAGCTTTGATGAATTTCCCCAAGCTAAAATTCCATAGTTAAGATATGGAGAAATTAAAGTTGAATATATAGTTTGTAATATGTGAGAGGGAAAGAAATGTTTTAGCTTGTTTAGAATTCCTGTGTTCCTGGATAATATTTTGCATAAAAAATTAATATGAGTTTTCCAGGATAAATCGCTATCAATATGAAGTCCTAATCGCGTTGTCAAGACAACTGGTTCTTAACTACGTGGACAGAGCTAACAGCAGTGATCTCAGTCTCCCCAACATATATGGATGATTAATTATGCATAAACAAGGCCACTAGATAATTTTGGACCAGGGAAACTTTCACTTCAGTGAAGTTTACAGCCAGAAACAAGCACACAAAGTATATGACACCACTTTAGTACTCTTATTATCAGTTATTGTAATTTACCATCAATGGTACTTCAATGGAAGTGATAGGCACAGTCAATGTAATAAGTTCAGAATGGTGATTGACGAGAAAGAGATCCAGAAGTATGGGAGTGAGGGGGCAGAGACAGAAATGTGGTGGAGGAAAAGGAGAGGGGGGAGAGGTCAGATGTGGACAAATGAAGAGTATCAGAAGTGAGAAAAAGTGAGCAGTGAAAGTGTATGTGTGTGTGTTTGTGTGTGTGTGTTTGTGTGCGTGTGCGTGTGGGTGTGTTAGTGTGTGTGTGTGTGTGTGTGTGTGTGAGCGAGATTTGTCAGAATAACTAACATTATACAGCTTACTCTCGATACAACGAGCACGGATATAACGAGGTTTCGTTATAACGAGAGAAATCTCTCGGTCCCAAATGTTTCTACATGCAAACCTATGGTGCAACACGTCGCTTACAACGAGCACGGTTACAACGAGATTTCGTTATAACGAGCTTATTCTGTTGACCCCAAGACAAAGAAAAACATAACAATTGCGTCCCGTTACAACGAGGAAGGAAAACTCGAGACATGAAAACACCGGCACCGCAAGGAGCCAGACACGCATCTCGTAATACACGGCCACACAACGCAGCATGTGCACAGTTTCTAATACTGTACATCACTCCTTCGCGATCGCACAGCTTACGTACATTGAAAGCACATGGCTTCCAAGTCCGATCCCATCGCGGCAATCAATGATATACGGCGCCTGCACAGTTTGTGATACATCACTCCTTCGCACAGCGTACGTACATTGAAAGCACATGGTTTGCAAGTCCGATCCCATCGCGGCAATCAATGACACGGTGCGTGCTGAATTGGCATGATTGGTTGTGTGTCTGATGAGCAGCGATTGATTGGGTTTCTTGACAAAAACATATGGGATCTCGGACGGGTGAAGTATATTTCATGCACTGAAATATGACATTGAAAGGTTTGAAGAGATAATAAAAAATTCTTCTTGAAATTAGAATACCGCTGGAAATCATCACGATACAAAATGAAATACATGTATGAGCATGCAGGGCAGCGTTAATCTTCAACATGGAACCCCCTCTTACTAATTTTGGAATGACCCACAAAGAAAGTGCAGATCATAACGGTGTTGCTACGTCGTTGTGCAAAACCTATCAGGCGAGCGAGACGCTCAAACTCCACCTTCCCCTCATATCCCGGCCGTTCAACCCGTTGCGCCGCCTGTTCTCTTGTTTGTCCAAACAATGAAACAACATGTTTTCTTGTCCAGATGATTACGAGAACAATTGACCTTTTAATTTACTGCAAAATAACACCCATCGTATCGGGAATGGTCTATAATTCATTGAATGCAATTAGTTTTTGAAACGTCAAAATGTATCAAGGTAGGATAATGTGTTGAGCAAAAATAAATCCCCTTTTCAGTTTGAAAGCGCATATCCCTTTTCAGTTTGAAAACGCACGATCCAATCCCCCTTTTTTCAGTTTGATAACGCATGTTTCCAAGACGGCTATGGATATGAAAACAAAGTAAAACACGATGAACACACAATCACACATGTTTTCAATGTATTTTATTGTTTTTTATTCTGTTTGGATACAACGAGGTTTCGTTATAACGAGGAAAAAGCCCTGGTCCCGACGACCTCGTTATATCGAGAGTAAGCTGTACATGTATTTAGACTGCATTACATGAAGGAAATGTTTGCTTGTTCCTATGACAGAAATCTTTATCTCAATGGGTTATTCTATTGAACCTTCCACAGGTTAGACCCATTCTTTACTTAGCCTTCAAATTTGTGGGATGGCTCCACTTGGATAACGAACAGCGCAACTCCCGCATAAACTGCTGTCCGAACAATATACGACAGGTTATTCACATACATGTCAAATTTATCATAGGGTACAATTATGCTGCATCCCTTGAGTTACTGCAGTTCAATGGCATATTGTGAAATCCTAATTGGACCAGGGTTCAGAAAGCCCAAAAATCTAACCATGAGCAATTGGTTGAACATAGTTTACATGTTTCCATGTATGTACACATACATCCACACATGCACACACACACACACACACACACACACACACACACATATATATACACACACACACATACACACACACACACACACACAGACACACAGACACACACAAGACACTACTTTTGTTAGCATTGAATTATTTTTTACGCAATATAACTCAAACATGAAAAAAACAATCAAAATGCACATATTTATTTCAAAATTGTATTCTCCACCTGATTTAGAGTGATCTACATGTATGAAACATAAATCAAATTTACACATACATATATCTTAACTTAAAAAACGTCAAGCCACATGCAAGGACAACTTATAGGGGTGGGTAATAGCGGGACTACATTGTATTCTCTTTAAATCCTTTCATCTGTTGCATTTTCTATCTGTGAATCAATCAAAAGGCTCTAAGACCACATGCATAAAATACATTACATCCATAGGCACTGTAGCGCAGTCCACTCTCGTCATGACGAGCATAGATCCAACAAGATTTCATTGTAACAAAATCATTTTCCAAGTCCCAATTTCAAGCAATGCATATGCAGATCTATGTGTTCAGGGGGGTGTTTCACCAAGCTGTTCGTAAGTTACGAATGACTTTACAAACGACTGGTGATTCCTTCTTAATGAACAAAGTGTGGTATCGCATTTAGCACAAGAAGGGATCAACAGTCGTTTGTAAAGTAATTCGCAACTTGCGAACAGCTTGGTGAAACACCCCCAGTAATGAGTATAACAAGATTTCTTTACAGCGAGATATTTGGCTTTGTCCCAAGCACCTCCTTAAAACAGGAATTAATGCTAGGAGTCCATTCGCATTATGAATGCATGTCTTCCAAACAATATGTTTCTTATTGTAACCCAAAAGCTAGTCCAAGTAGCAAAAACTAATATATCCAGAGTGCATTCCACTGATTCAAACTGAATCACCAGATACAGGTGAATGTCTAAACACATTACTACGCTGTTAGGGGAAGAGTTGTTGATACATTACGAAAGCGGCTTATTGTATTGTATTCTCTGACAGGATTCTGTTCTTGTAGGAATGAATTACCACAGGTGACAAATTTCAAAAGTTCTCTAGAGTGCCTTTCGTTTCTGTGCTCACACGATTAATGTGCATAAAATTTGGGTCTGTCACTACAACCAATGGCTGAGTCAAACTTTTGTGAATGTATAATTATCAGCACAACAGGCAAACCTTTATTGAATTGATTTCATTGACAGGTGATCATTCACAATCCTTGCTTAGCATATAGGGTCAAAACAATTTTATGTGTTCATAGGGATTGTTTTTTTGAAATCATTACCGGTATATCAGCCTAAAGTTCATTTCCCTTTATTGAATAAATTAGTACAATAAACCGATCTGTACAACAAACAGGCTGGGGGGGGGGGGGGGGGGTTGATCGATTGGAATTTGAGCATTCAAACCATCCACCATTACAATACAAGACAATACAAAAAATCTTGGTGGCAGATCAGGATACTAAACATGTAAATATGACTTTAAGGTATTTGTATTTTTCCTATGTTTGTTTAATTCTATCAAAAGAAGCAAGCATACCTCATAATTAAATCATTTTCGTGTCATTTCTTTTCAATAGAGAAGCATCATACATGTTCCAGCAGCATCCCATTACCAATCTTACAGACAGGGCAACATCTCCCCAATCCCCACATTTTTCTAGAAGTGATATTAGTTTAATACATTTCAATCCTTTTCAATATTTTTACCCCGGTCATCAAATGCTTGTAAGTCTTTGTGACACCTATCCAATCCTTAGGAATCATTTCAGCATCATGGCAGCCAGTAAGGTACACTCATTCCATTCCTACCAGCGACCCATTCATACACCTGTGAGCAGCAATGTGAATTGAGTATTTTGTTGAAGGACACAAATGCTTGAAACCTAGGGCGTCAAGATCTTCACTCACAGTTCACAACCACAATCACTACACAATTCCAGCGCCACAGATATCAGATTTACAACATTGTTGGCTGTAAGATCATGCAGAGTGTGTGGTGTATTCAAGATCTAAACAAGTTCCTGGTCTCTGTCTAGTACCTAAGGCTAACATTCTTTGTGGACCATCACTACATGATTGAGGCCATTCATTTTGCTGGACCAAGATCTACTCTGGACACATACAGGTACTGTAGATGGTCTAGACCTGATATCTAGGTCTTAGTCTACTGTATTACTTCAGGACAGATTCTCTATGGACCACCACTGTGAAGGAGCAGGACCTGTTGCAGACACAGTCTTCCAGGTCTAGGCGAGTCCCGGTTCATGGTCTACCGCCTCATACCAACTTCTTATTGGTCATCTTGAGCAGTACAGCACCTGCTGTGAAAAGATTCACTACTGTCTTTGCATGTGACTTTTACCGTCTTGGTCTGCCATTTTAGTCCAATTTCTCAATGGTCTTCATTGTCCTCGGGCTATCCATCTTGAGGAGGGCAAGGACCTGAAGTGAGAAGGTATATGCGCAGGGGTATCCATGTGACTTTTAAAGTGTACGTCTACGTCCAAAATCTCTGTAGTCTACTATAGTCCTGGAGCTATCCATCTTTCGTAGGGCCACGACCTAATGTAAGACGGTGATTTGCAACATATGCATGTGACTTTTCGAGTCTATTTCGATCACTTCAGTTCCAAATCTCTGTAGTCAACTACAGTCTATAGCTATCCATCCTGGGTAGGCCCAGGACCCGCTGTAAGGAGGTTCATCCTCAGGGTGTGCATGTGATCCAGGGCCTCGGTGAGGAAAGGGCGGACCATGTTGATCTCCATCAATGACAGATTGTCCAGCTAAACGGAGCAATGGAAACAACAATGAAGAATCATACAAAGTTAGGTAAGATAGATTTTTAATCAATTATGTGTTTTATATCACCAAGATATATGATTTATAATGAGGGTTTACAGATTGTTTTGGTATATTTTGGCATATTTGTTATGTATGAATGAGTAATTTCAGAGATAAAATGGTACTTTAATCTTGATCTATTAATAGCATACATAGGAATATTACTCTAACATTGAATAAATGGAATGTAAGTATAGATTTTTTAAGGTGTTATTGCTTCATTCTTCAATACCTCACATACAGTATAACAATTCAATTCATAACATGAGTACAGATAAGTAAGTATAAATCAAGTCCACATATTCATATCATTTATGGCCAGTTACTTGTGCAACCAATATATAGGCAGTCACTTTAAACCCAACAAACAACATGTTCATTATCAAAATTATGTCAATCCATATGGACTTTATAAAATGTGTTGTTAGCAAGCAGAAGAAAAGAAGAAATCATGTAAAATTCTTTCTGAAATCTAATAGTGCTACATGAATTCCAAAGAAGGTACACTTACTCTGGCATGGGTTTCTTGATCCTTAACAAACTTATCAATACTCTGCCTCAGCTTAGCCATTCTCAGATCCCAGATATCTTTGATCAACGTGTTGATTTCATCAGCATTCGGAATATCATCAGTTGCACTGCAAGCAAATAAGATTCAATGAGAGGAAAGTTAATATTAAAACATATTGTTTATAACATGATTGGTTTAATTGGGTCAGCTCTTTATAAAGATAATCCTTCCTGGCTACTACCCTCTCAAGCAACATTGTTTCTCTGTGTTTTACATATTTATCTTCTATTTATGTTCATGTGCATATCAATTGTTTGATGGTGTACAGTTGCAATGAATTGAATTGAATTAATTTTATTTAATTAAATCTTATTTTATTCATTTTTGTTTCCCGCATTTAACAAAATTATAAGTGAATTACAAATCATACATTCCCAGAAAAGCATTGATGTAATGTTAAAAAAATGTTTCAGTTCAGTAACATACGGAATATAAAATAGCTACAACATAATCATATGTGCATCTTCAAGGTAAGAACAAGAACATATATTTAAGATACACAAAGAAGGATGGGAATAAATAAAGTGCAACAAAAATGTGAAAATCAAGACAAACATTCTATAGTAATTGTATGAACAGAGAAAGACAAAAAGAAAAGGGGCGTGGTGGATAATGGCTACCTATACTTCTGTCCAAAGGCTGGAAATAAAAAGCACATGTTAACTCATCTTACACCAAGCAAACTACTGCTCCATAGAATTGGTATATGTCAATGTGGGGGAAATGACTAAAAGGATTAATTTTCTCATTGTAATTGGCATTGGGATGTGTAGTAAGTCGATGTGTTTTTCAAAGACTGGTTAAGTGAGAGTCAATGTGACTTACTGGCTGAGGAGCAGCTTGGTGACTTCCATGTAGTGAGGGTTGACCATGGGCTGGAAGACGGGCGAGTCCTGCTCCAGCTTCTTCACCTCCTCCAGTCTCTCTGCAAACACAAACAAACAAAAAAAAATTAAAGATATTCTAGTCACCACCCTGGTTCCATTTTCAAACTAATGGATAGTATTGGTATTTAGTTGAAAAAAAAAAGAAGAAATAATGAGTGAGAGTTTAAGCCTAGAAAAAAAAAATTGTGATAGAAACAATGCAAAAGAGATCGATGAAGAATGAACAATAAGAAAAAGAATCTTCTGTAGATAATTGAAACAGCACTTGGCATTTGTAAAGAAAGGTTGAAGAAGTAGAAATAGTGCACAGCAGATAAATCAAAAAAAAAAAAAACACAAGAAAGAGAAAAACAAATCGGTCAGTGTAAAGCTGAGGCCACAAAGTATATGATGGTTACAACAGCTTCAAAGACTACATGCCATTGTTGTACTGATCATCTTTATAACCACACAATTACCTAGTAAAAAGTATAATTTGTAACTCATCAAGTAAACACACTTCAGCTCAAAGAAAAACAGAACAGTGCAGGATATTTTTTCAGGGGTTAGTTTTGCAAGGCTCAGCAAATTTGAGACCTTTCCTCCCATTGTTTTTTCACGGCCACTTTAATGACATAGATGTACACTGTACCTTATAAGAGCTTAACCTGTTCCAAACTCATTACGTGCCATTGATGCATATTTGTACAAGCAATATACATGAAACCAATAGAACTTAAGTTTATCTGGCTCACAAAGGGTTAATCACATGACATTCCCTTAGCATTTAATCTCTTCATCTACACTACAGCTCAAAGGAATTTGCTGCGGGTAAAGGGAAAAGGAAGGAGCCGCAGTTTTAAACCGTGGTATATTTTGTCCAGTTCAGCATGAAACATGATGCTTCAGCCTAAAATGCATCATGTTTCATGCTGAACTGGACAAAATATACAGCAGTTTAAAACTGCGGCTCCTCCCCTTTCTTCCCTTTCCCTTTCCCTATGCCAATTCCTTTGAGCTGGCGTGTACACGCATCTGCTCACCAACTTGCATCCAGTCAGGGGGTTGGATGCGGCACTTCTGCCTCTGCTTGAGATTGACAGCCATCCAGAGAGGGACGGTCATGGGCAGACTGGGGTTAAACGGGCCGACGTTGCCTGCGATCAGGTAGACTTCATCATGGGAGAAGTTAGGGATGATCGTCACCTCCTCCTTCTCCGCCAGAAATTCCACCTCAGATGGATCCATACTGCCGGCTCTGCCGCTGTACTGCCCTGCTTTAACAGTTTGCTTTTGTCCTTATTCTTCAACCACCTGTCTTTCACAGACTTTATTTTAAACTTACATTGAAAACCATCAAGTCCATATCATACTAGTCCGACTAGTATAGGTTTAATGGTGTAATAGATTGTAGCTGATTCCTTCATTTAATGAACCACGCTCCATATGGTAGATTTTGTCATCTTGTCACCTTTTACAACATCCTCTGGACTCTTTTGATTTATCCATCCCAAGTCAGCATTCAGTTGTGAAGTAGATCTACTTCAAGTTGTTGCTAGGCATCTGCTGAATGAATATGAAAATGAAACCGTCAATGAAAATGGTAACAATTTGCAGGCAATGGCAGTTAGACCAGGATCTTACAGCTCACTTAACATGGGTTAGATAGTGGTTGCAATCCAAAATGCCAAAATATGCCAAAATGTGTGAATATATTCATGATCTGCCCAGTTCAAGTTGTAAACAAACATGGTTAACAAAAAATCAGACTATTTTCGGCACCACAGTCACAGAAATAGAAACCAACCTGGTCCTGGACAACACATCTACTCTTGACTTTGGGTTTGCCATTTTTTGCTATACTTTTTGCTTTTTGTCTACTATCATTGGGAGGGAAATTCTGGAAAGAGTTCCATATGCACCCCCCCCCCATATTTTTTTTTTTGGAATAGCCTACTGTCTAAAAGAGGGCGATTCTTTTGATGGGGGATGAGTAAAAAAATGGGGCGAGGTATTTTTTGGGGGTTAAAAGTGTAAGAAAAAAAAAATTCATTAAAAAAAAAAAAAAAAAATTTATAATTTAGGAGTTATCTCTCTCTCTCTCTCTCTCTCACTTTCTCTCCCTCTCTCCACCTCTCTCTCCCTCCACTGTCAACATTTCACACGATATTCCCTTTGTACTCATATATGAATCATTACATGGATATGTCCTTACCTTGCAAAATCCGGTCGTGAGTGAGCTTTGAACCTCGATCGTCGAGGTTATAAGTCCATTAGCTTCTTTACTATACCACGTAGACGAGTTGAGATCGAAAGGTGTTGTAAGCTATTAGGCATTTATTGTATGTATTAATTCTTTAGTGTCGTAGAGGGCGTTATCATGATCACTCAAACGGTTGGCCTCGGTAAGTAAAATGCTTTGGCACATTATGAATTTGAACTCTAAACCTAACCCTGACCCTAACCCTAACCCTAACCCTGACCCTAACCCTAGACAATTCCTTAGCCGTTGAATTCGTCCAAAAATGTGATTTCTAGGTCTGCATTAGCACCCGTCATTAGCTAGGCCCTCGCCGAGCCGGCCTAGCCCCGGGAGTCTATGCGGCTAGCTACCCGTGATGTTTAACCCTAAACCTAACCCTAAACCTAATTTTTGTCACTTCCACCTCCTAATTACGCTATATTATGATGATATAGAGGTCTAGGCCTATATCAAATTATGTAGATCTATATATTTTTTTTTTAATTTTTATGGGGGGGTGCATATGGAACTCTTGCCGAAATTCTAATCATGGTTATCTTCTTCCATGGTTTTTATTTTTACAAAATCTTTTTTTTTTTCTACTTGTAGTGGACAGCCTTAGAGTGAAGACTTTGGGAGTTGTTATCTTACGAGAAACGCGCTCCTGGCGCCTGGTCTAGAGCAGCAAATCGGCGTAGCACCCCACCATGCCCACGGCCCACGCCTGCGCCTGCGGCAAGAGCAAGTGGGGCAAGAGTACGAGTTCCGCGAGTTGTCTGCTCGTGACATGTCATTGATTTTTCCACATCATTTAATCCCTGGTTGTATTTTGCCAATTTTTGGTTCACGACCAAATCCCCAACTACATGTAGAGATCCATTTCTACAAGTAATATGCTATGAAAAGAAAACGGACCAGACTCACCTGTACATGCCTGTAAGTTAGTTGTATTCACAGAAAACACAAACAAACATAATAATTTTAGTTTTCCCGGCATATGTTTTCGCGCAGCTCTATTTTATTCAAGTGACTAGTGGAGCGAAGCAGCACGATGAGGGAAACTCGACCCAAAACACAAATAGATCCAGCGAAAACTAGGCAATTACAGTATAGTAATTAATTCAAAAACATTTTGCATATTTTTTTAATTTTTGATTAATTTTATATTTTTGAAAATACTTAAATATATGGTTTATTATTTTGCAAATCAAATTCAAAAGTAATTTTGTTTTAAAAATATATCTTTTTGATTACAAAATACTCTTGTTGAACGAGGCAAGGTACCTTTTTTAAACTCGTGAATGTAACGTCCGAATTCAAAAACATACGTAAAACCGTGAGAAGTGCGACTGCGATGAAGTGCGACAATATTTGATAACTGTTTTTTAGAATTTCATCTACATTTCTGAAGGAATAATGGATCCGCTTACTGAGGTATGATTTGTCAGGGCAATTGTCATATTTGAGCAAACGTAAATTTCTAAAGTTCGTGTTGAGGGAGTGAAATTGAATCAAGTTGCAACTGCCCGAGATTGCTCATTTGTGTGACTGTGACTGAGTGAGTGTGAGTGTGATTGGGTGTGGGACGGACCGTGTGCCACTGTGCCTGCATGGCCTGCCTATGCGTACCGGTGCGAGTTTGCTTTGCAGTAGCGTGGTGATAAATGTGGTATGACATGAATGATGGGTGTGGCCTTTTTGTTTTCTGTTGAATGTATTCGTATTTTGATAATTATTTGATATTGAAATTTACTCAGGCACCGGCACATACATGACATATTGTTATGATGGCAGAGCCAATTAATTATAAAGATCCACTGTTAAAAAAAAAAGTGGTAGGCCTAGAACTAGATTATAGGAATAACCGTCTCATTCGGGGCAATTGAAATGACATTTTTGGACATACCCCCGAGGCGTTCAGAGGAGCCAGATGCAATCTCAGCGGATCCAACGTCCTCCAGACTGATTTTTCGGTCTATAGTCCACAAGGCACAATGAACAATTGTGTACAATGGATAGCGGAGCGTGGTCGCTAGCGGTCGTGTCCATTTTTGCTTATTACATGACGTCATCCAGCCACTGCCGAGAGCCAATTTATGAATGAAAATATAGTAAGCATGCGCAGTGCAAGCCTTCTATGTCCCCACACAGTATTCCACCAAAACAAGTGTGAAATTCTCTATCACCTCGTACCAAAATCGACCTTGAATTTCACTTTCCTATATTTTATATGAATTTTGTAAGGTATTCTCAGAGGATCTATTTTCTCACCGATACCGCACAGGTAAGCGAATTTCGATTGCTTCTTGCTTTTCCGTCAAAATCGTACGAATTAGCGTCACCCCTGCATCGTGTTTGTTGGAATTTGTAGAGTCTATTGCAATGTGCACAAAGTCAATTGGCTTCCGGGTTTTAGGACCGTCAGTCAATATGCATGAAATTGCAGAGTTTCGATAATTTTCGATCGATACTGGAGCGACCAGATCACGAACCAAGACCATTTCCTGCGTACACAATGTGACCGGATATCGTTATCGTTATCGATACTTCCACACGCAGTCCGAAGGCAACCACGTGGTCATGACGTGATCTGCGCGATTGCCCAATCAGCGGTCTCCGAATCGCTGTGCGCAGACGATCTATCCGTTGTACACAGTCTATGGACAATAGTTCGTTGTGCAAGGAACAATTGTGTACAACGGATAGCGGAGCGTGGTCGCTAGCGGTCGTGTCCATTTTTGCTTATTACATGACGTCATCCAGCCACTGCCGAGAGCCAATTTATGAATGAAAATATAGTAAGCATGCGCAGTGCAAGCCTTCTATGTCCCCACACAGTATTCCACCAAAACAAGTGCGAAATTCTCTATCACCTCGTACCAAAATCGACCTAGAATTTCATTTTCGTATATTTTATATGAATTTTGAAAGGTATTCTCAGAGGATCTATTTTCTCACCGATACCGCACAGGTAAGCGAATTTCGATTGCTTCTTGCTTTTCCGTCAAAATCGTACGAATTAGCGTCACCCCCGCATCGTGTTTGTTGGAATTTGTAGAGTCTATTGCAACGTGCACAAAGTCAATTGGCTTCCGGGTTTTAGGACCGTCAGTCAATATGCATGAAATTGCAGAGTTTCGATAATTTTCGATCGATACTGGAGCGATCCGATCACGAACCAAGACCATTTCCTGCGTACACAATGTGACCGGATATCGTTATCGCTATCGATACTTCCACACGCAGTCCGAAGGCAACCACGTGGTCATGACGTGATCTGCGCAATTGCCCAATCAGCGGTCTCCGAATCGCTGTGCGCAGACGATCTATCCGTTGTACACAGTCTATGGACAAGAGTTCATTGTGTATAGTCGAGCTCGAGTAGAGTCAAGTCAAGTCTAAGTATGGACTTAGTCTGTGGCCCATTCTCACCACCGACACCACGGTCTCCTTAATAACTTGAAATTGAATTTAACCTTAATCATAAAAATCGACGCACCGGCATGACTGGCATTGACTGGCAAAAATGTGTATTAGAACGCAACGGTACTATCAATCATGAGTGAAACTACATAGGCCTTATCACCGTCGGCGCGCTCAACAACAGTCGTGGTCAAGTTACGGCCTACGCAATTGCGAGTCAAAAAACACAAGTTTCATCAAATTATCGTCTTTTTAAATTTTAAGGTTTAAACAATCACAGTATTTGGCAAATGTCAAAATTTATATGCCGACCAGAAAGTCCTTTTTCTTCAAAATTCCTCCCATGCATCAGCTTGGGGATCGCTTCGGTCGCCGACTGGAATGAGTTTAATACTGCCATGACTGGAGATGTCAATTTGACCGCGATGTGCATGCCTTCACTTCAGCACTACATCATGCCCGTTCCGAGAAAATAAGATCAAAATGAAAACACTCTTATTCCGGCAGTCCCCTTTTTTCAGACCATTAAACATCTAGGGTAGCCTTAAAGAATTCTATTAGGAGTCCACTTCAAACATAAATCACATGAACAACCTAACTACAAAAATCTTCTTTTTTTCACCATAAAATCAAACACATATAAATTGATCAGGAAAAGCCCATTGATAATAGTACGCTGTGGTGAGTCAACAGCCATTGTTTGAAAAAGTGTCAAAACCCATTTGCCCCTAGCTTATTGTGTAGTGGAATCCAAATCATGCAAGGCATTGTTGAAATTGGCGCAGATGGGTTTTCATCCAGACCCATTATTTTGTTCCTATTCAATAAATTCATTACTGATTCAGTAAACCAGGAAGAGTTGCTCTATCTGACACTGGTACAAGTATTATGATTTATTCTTATATTTCTAATATGAGCATGTAAGAAATTGTTATTTTTTTCTGACTCACCCTGTATAGGGTCTAAATTGTATATTTAGATTCAAATGGTATCAGACTTCCAAGGCTGCTCTTGAAGACAAGGTCACTCAGCCCTCTCTCTTTCATGTGCATTTACTGCAATGGTCGCTCGCACTACATGTATACATCCGGATCCAGATACATGTAACATTGTTGATGCATTGAAGTGACGCGTCTTTAAAAGATGCATACATGTCTACAATGTCAGGAATGTAACATACACTGTACATATAATGTAACCTTTGCTCTAGTTTGCCTTTGATGGAAATGAGATATTAGAAATTAGACTAGTGCACAGTCCTTTCAATATTGGGAAAATTGTATTTATCAGGGTGGCACCATTCTGATATTAATTGATTCTGCATTTATTTCATAGAAACTCTTGGAGCGTGCGCGAGCAAGGAGAGAGACTTTGGCTCGAAAGATGGCAGAATCAAACATGTCTCCCCGAAAGAGTACTGTACCTGAAAGAACTCCCTTAGGAGTTAGCCAACAACAGAACCTTGTGCAGTCAACATTCAGTGGTAAAGCAGGTAATTTAAGCTTTCTCATTTTCTTTAGTGAAGTATAAACAGTATAGAGCATTTAAATTTGCTTTTATCTACATAAAACAAAAATGTTCAGATTTGTGTACTAATACCTTGCAAGGACTTGCATTCACATGAAAGTAAACTGTTAGTCATGAAAAATATGAGTTTGTTGAATTGTAACATGTACATGTATGTAAGAACAAATGAAGTGTACACAAACTCATTGAGCAACAACATTTCATAATCCAATCCAAGTGGCTTTATTATTTGTCCTGTATAAATAATACTTCATACCCAAAATAAATAATGATGTACATGTAGGTGACTTGATTGATCTGTTCCACTGTGAACATTCAATCAGAACGATAGATGCATCATGCAAAAAAAAATGTTCTTATACCTTAGTCACTCAAAATTTATAATGTGGATCAATTCCAACATAATTCCAAGCTGCCTCCATATCCTTGCACAGTGCAAAATGATTCTTAATACGTGTATATCAATAATCAATTAATATTTCTTTTAAAACTATTTTGAGTGCACATATATTGTTATTTTTTTGTTTTTGATTTGTTTGTTTGTTTATTTAAGGGGGGGTTAAAAACCTGAATAAGGTACATATTTCTTAGAAGTGATGGACTGGAGTGTGAAGTTGTTTCCATATGCTGTTGTTTTCTGACAGTTTCCCCAATGAAGCTTGGACAGACAATCAAACCAGACACCCCAGCAATCCCATCAGTCAGGACAAGATTACAGAAGCTGGCAGATCAGAGACAGATATGGAATTCATCAGGTATGTATTCAAGTTCTCTCTCTCTCTCTCTCTCTCTCTCTCTCTTTAAATAATTATTGTTCTCTTGTGTATTTCTTTGCAGTTTATTTAGAAGTAAGAGTAATTTAGATGTAAACATCTATTGAATGATCACATTGCACTTAACCTGGAAAGGCATTTCAAATTTGTCTACCTCCCTTACTCAGACACCATACACATTAGCAATAATCTTGAGGTAATGATTTTAGAGAATGAAAGTGGTCAACACAAAACTGGACAATTACATTTACATGTTCTTTACTTCAGGTAAAAGATTGAATTTGAGGGATTGCTCCAACTTTTAATTCGTATTAGCCATGGAAAGTGTTTTTCAAAAGTTTAAAACAAATATAACTAAATGTAACATGATATCATATGAATGAGTATACTTCATATTTCAAGCATATAGATTGACAACTTGTCTGACAATATTTAAAAAATTAGGTGTTAAGAGCCCTTGTGATTTTTGTTTTCAAAAGGTATAATGCACAGTGTGTTTATTGTATTACAGGAATTTTGAAATGTACACCCCACAAATAATATATTTTCTCCCACCCTATTCATCACCACATTACTAGATGGTACTGAGGTGGACAGTCCTAAGAATGTGATTCCCCCTAAGCGGCCAGACTTTGATGAGGTTGAGCAGCAGGCCCCGCCCCCCAAGGCCCCCATGTCCAGGAGGTCACGCTTTGCTGCCCTGGCTGCTAACATTAACAGCTGGGAGGATGACACCGATCACCCCAGGCATGCATTTGAGAAGGTATGAGTGATGGTTCCAACCAGAGAAAGGATTTTCTTTTTAAGCTTATTTCTTTTCTTTTCTTTTCTTTTTTTTAATGTCATCAATATAATGGAGGTAGACGATTTTTCCAGTATTTTGTCTAAACCACTGTCAATTTAATTGTACAATTGCTTGGATTAATTTATTAAAATTTTAACTCTATTCTAAATGTCTTCAGGTACACTTTCTCACTTGTTTATACTAGTACACTATAGTTATTTCCATAGATATGCAATTTTAAGGCCGTGTTACGTATGCAGTCTGGCCATATTTCATTGAGCTTTTACTGTGATTCACTTAATTTTAGACAATTCACAAAACTGTGAATGGAATGGCCAATTACAATAATGTTTTGAGAAATTAATTGGATTTGACTGCTCACATATTTGCCAGGGATGCGTGTGCTTAGTTCTTTACTGTCTCATTCACAGGAGAAGCCTGCTACCCGTAGGTGGCAGCCTCCTAAGAGGGAGGAGCCAGCAGCAGAGCCAAGCCCAGTACCTGCTAAACGCTCCGCCCCCCACACCACCAGCTCTGACCTGGGGACTACCCAGACCTCTGCCCGGGCCTCGCCTCCCAAACGCGCAAAGTTTGAGGGAGACGAGTCCACGCTCCACCGGGAGCCGAGTGGCAAAGGTAAGGCCAGTTTCAAGACTATTCCTTATCTGAGCACCAGATCCACTCATATCACTAGAGGTCCATCCAAGATAGAGCATGCCGCCCCCAATTCCTCCATCTCATCTCAGTTAGTCTCATCAT
Organism: Arbacia lixula; assembly: GCA_963669155.1. Lineage (NCBI taxonomy): Eukaryota > Metazoa > Echinodermata > Echinoidea > Arbacioida > Arbaciidae > Arbacia > Arbacia lixula. Next base: position 10,607,965 of record OZ022581.1, on the reverse strand, counting down.
CCTCACAACCTCATAAGACTGTCATCACAGTGCAGGCATGCAAGCACAGTCCCTTGAAGAAGTCTCAATCCCCCCTCTCTGGCCGCCTGTTTGTTGCAGTGGGCTCCCGGGTCAGCTCCTCCTCTGAAGACGACTCTGATGCCGGGCTGGACCAACCGGTACCGGCACCGCGCCAAGCCAAGACAACCACCATTGGAAGTCCGGTGAAGACACACATGTCCAGCGCATCTCCGGTCAAACGCCCCACTATGCAGTCCTGCACTGCAGCCACCCCAAAGAGCCAGTCCCCACAAAAGCGGTCCACCTTCAGACAGCAGTCCCCACAGAAAACTTCCACCCCCACAATCACCCGATCACCAATTAAGCAAAAGTCCCCCCTCAAGAAGAACTCCCCTGTAAAGCAGCACCCTGCAACGATCAAGGCTTCCCCTATGAAGAAGAAGCCATACGTTGTAAAGAACGCGCTCCCAAAGAAAGGCGCCACTTCTGAGAATTTTGCGCGGGCGATGGTGTTGCTGCAGCAGGGCTGTGGTGGGGGCGGGGCGTCGAGGCAGATGACCAGCCCGGTCAAGACAGCTCCTAAGGTGGGGGCCATGGCCCAGCAGATTCAGGACAGGCTCAGAGAAAACCAGAGCAGCTGGCAGAAGAATGCCATCAACACTAAGATACAGGTCAGTCACATTCACACTCGGCCTCATACAACCTCAGTCTCATGCTGCATGCTTTCTAAATCACTCTCTCTCTCTCTCTCTCTCTCTCTCTCTCTCTCTCTCTCTCTCTCTCTCTGTTTCTTTTTGTCTGTCTCTCTCGCTCTCTATGCTCTCAATTTTACTCTTACGCTTCCTCTCTCCCTCCCTTTTTCTTCTTCTTCTCCTACTCCCCCTCTCATTCATTCACTCTCACTATTCTCCACTCTCTCACTTGCTCCTCTCTTCTTTTCGTCTCTGTGTCACTCTTCTAACTTTCTATTGTTCAGTCTATTTGTGTCATATTCCTGTAAATACCTTGAAATTGTCCAAGTATAATACTGTGGTATACCATTCTATTTATTTGCTAAATAGTCATTCAAAATAAAAGTGGCTTATGAAACACATTCATGCAAGTCAATTCTGTCCTTTTAATCTGGGTTGACTGATTGATTCTTGGATTTGTCTTGAGCAGGAGGAGAGGCAGAAGGAGATGGCCCTCATCCGAGCCCGGTGGGAGGGTGGCGGAACCAGCACCACGGCAACCAAGGCAGAGGTAAGATGATCTCTTCAAATAGGAGTACACCATCTCAGTGAAGTGACAAAAGAGTTGTGAAAGTATCAACCAAGGTGGAACCACAAATGTACATTCACAGTAATAACACAGATTTGAGGGAGAAGTGATGCATACTCAGGATCAAAATATAAGTAGTGTGACATTAAAGTGAAATTAATGATTGTGGAAGATTTGAAGTGATCATATCAATATTGATAATTTAATGTAATTTTAATCCAACTCCTGTGGAATATTTGAAATGATGATATAATGTTGAAAATTGTTTTCATCTCATGTGGCAGATTTGAATTGATTGATATAGATGTTGAAAATTGTTATGTAATTTTGTGTCATCTCACAGCCCGCTCAAGCAGAGCGTGACGACACAGAGGACGAGAGAGAAAATGCCCAAGACACAGAGGAAGAGATGGAAGAGGCAAACACAACGGAAGAAGATGGTATGATGCAACACTACTATCTAGTCTAGACAGATAACGAAATGACATTTTTGAAGGACATGCTATAGATTTCAAACTTGGGACAAACAACAGAGTTCAAGCAAACATTGGTGCAAACAAAACTACATGTACATGAATATCAAGAGTGTTGAAAAGCTTCAACTATATGATGAATGATGTGTTGTATGAATCACATAATTTTAGAAATGAACTTGATGAATGGATAGACTCTTGTATCTTTGATGATGATTTATCTGAAAATCAGGTTTGAAATCTTTGATGATGTAAAACTGTTTGACTGAAAGGATATCAATTGTCTATCCTCTTCCACCAATAGAATGTCAAATATGAATACTCTTTTGTTATGAAATTACCTAAATGAATGCTGTTAGATTGTATCATAGTTATTATGTTGCACTTCAGTCAAATCCTGCAAGTCGTCACACCGTTTCTGTTCTTTACATTTTTTGTTATAAAGCAACAGAGTCCAACACAGAAGACGAGGAGATCGTCCCTGAACCTGCTAGTGAAGAGGCAGCTGATGTGGGTATCGTTCCCGTGACGATAGAGAGATCCACTGCCCCGACCGGTGGCTCCATGGCTGGTGACCTGGAAGTGGAGGCACAGGTAATTCTGGGTAGATCGTACTTGCACATAGCCTGGCTCTATCTCTAATCCTAATCGAAAAACAGAGTCTAATACTAAGACTAGTGTCTTGATCATTCTCCTTTTCTCAGTTAGGGTGAGCCCTAGAAGAAACCGAGAATGATTAGTCTACTGCAGCCAGACCCCTTTACTGAATAGTTTAGTGAAAAACAGCCAGAAAGCTAGGCTATGTTGCATGTGGTGTCATGGTAGGGAATTATTTGTCCTCTTGGAGATGAACTGTCATAGACATTCGATGTTAGTGACGCCACCTTTCTTCGTGATAACTATAACTAACAAATGATTTATAGAACCCTCTCACGCCCGTACTCTGCACTATGACACAGCCATCTAATGGTGGGGGGGGGGGGGGTTTGCCATTATCCCTTTTTTTTTTAATTTCTGTTTCTCCAGTATTTAAATCACATCTTCAATTATATGTATCATGAATGAATCACGCTGCATATAAATTGAAGCAATTTTTTACTATGTTGGTGTATATATGGCACTTGGACCTTTGATGATGTTTTCTTTGAAAATCAGGTTTGACACCTTGAGTGATGAAAAACTGTTTGACTGAAAAGTGACCACCTGTCTATCTTCTTCCACCATTACACCAACATCTATAATAGAAGGCATCCAGATTGGTCAGTGTATGGAGCATTTGATGCTGGCACCTCGCATTGCTTGGGTTTAGAAAGTGATTCCGCCCAGTGTGTTGACATACTGAGCCATGCATGAAAACCATGTCGGTTATCGCCATTGATTGTTGACTTTGTCCCGTCTGTCGTTTGCCCACCCATCACAGCAAGAGGGAGCGGACGAGAGCGAGGTCAACATCAGCGACGTCCTGGGCGACATCGACGAGCTGATCGTGGAAGCTGAGCAGGTCATGAAGGCAGAGCAGGTTCAAGCCCAGGAGCAGGCCATGCCCCCTACCCAGCCCCCCACCTCAAAGGCCGACACCTCAGGCTGGGACTTTGGCATAGATCAGGTATGACGTCAAGTCACTATGGTTACCCAGGTTTCCCCCCAGTGGACATTTCACATGGTAGAAACACCATCAGCAAAAAAAAAATTGTCAAAAATAGACCACATGCAACATTTGTGTACACAATAGCTCATAGACATGCTTTTTTAGTTTTCAGACAACAGTTTGATATTTAGGTCCAGTGATACATTGTTTTGCCTCTTTTTTTTCAGACTAATTGTTTAGTTGGTTATATAAGCAGATTCATTTTAACCCTTTGTGTGCCAGACGAAATGGGATGGGATTTGTGTGTAATGTGAATAAATTCACCTGTGGCACGCAAAGGGTTAAGTGATTTGCATTTTTGAAGACATTTCGCTCTCTTGCTCCTTTCAGTCTTGTAGACAAAGCATTTCTCTCGCTCTCTCCTTCTACTCTTGTAGACACCGTTGTAGGCCCTTAACAGAAACCTAAGTGATATCTCTACAATGTATATTAACACATTGTTTACTCTCTCCCAGGTGGAACCACTTTATGCCAAGGTTTCCAAGCCAGCCCATTCCTCATCCTCCTCCTCCAGCTCCTCCATGGAGGAAGGAGGGTATCCTGTCCCCGCTCCGAGGGGGAGTGAGCGCCCTCTACGCCGCAACTCATCCACCTCCTCGGACGACTCCTGCGTCTCTACGGCAACCACTGCTTCCTCCTCCCTGACCCCCCACAGCCTGGCCAGCTACCGGTCCCAGCAGAAAACCCTGAGCCCCACCACCGTCACCCACCGCACCGTCGCCAGGGAGACCGCATCACGCCGCGTCGTCAGGGAGGAGTCCACTGCATCCACCGCATCATCTTCGTCGTCATCATCGTCTTCATCCAGGGGAGAAGAGCAGGGTAGGAGGCAGCAGAAGCAGCAGGCGCCACGTGGACCTAGCTCTCAGGGAGATGGGGGCAAAAAGAGGGCCAAGAGGATGAACCCTAAAGAGAAGATTCAGGTACCTTGGAGTTTTGGGTCACTGATATATTGCATATTGATGGTACTGTCAAACCTGTCTGCAAGACCATTTATCAATAGAGACCACTCAACATGAATCCATTCAGAGCAGGTTGCATGTCATTGCATCAGTCTATAATGACCACCCATCTATAAAGACTGGTATGCTTATTATTTGTTATTTCCATCAACAACAAAAACAATCTTTGTGGAAATAGCTTATGCACAACAATATTAAAGACAGGGTGTCCCATGTGCAAAAGTCACCAAACTCAAAGTCAGCAGGAATCAGTAGTTTCCCCTAACGATGTATGAAATCTGAAAGTCATAGCTTCACAAATATTTTCAGGATCAGTGAAAAACTATACTTGTTTACGTTTGAAATGCGCAGACCATAGTCTACATTCATAACCGTATCGTCCCTGTCAGTACGCGATTGCATACATTGCTCCCATTGAATGCATGCACTGTGGAGCAGACCTATACAGACCATAGAGCACAGCAGTCTCTAGGCCGTAGATATAGGACGACCTGCCCAAAATCTAGTGATCACTTTAATTTCACTTTAATTCTGTTTTCACTTCTATTATTAGAAAGGAAGTACTGATATAGTATCTTCTTCCATATTCCTTTTTTTTTTTTTGTTGAAGTTTTTTGACCTGCTAAAAGGACGGCCTGTCTTACTTTCATAGTTTGCATTACAGGGTGTTGATACTTATGTCACACATGCATTGAATTCAACAAATTATTCCACTTTTGCCATTTGATTAAGTTGACAGTTTGTTTCTTTGCCTGCCTCAGACCCTGATGGAGGAGGTGTCTGCCCAGCAGAGCATCATCCAGCAAACCAGCCACGCCCTCGAGCTGATTGCTGCCACCGAGGAGTACCACGGCACCAGGGAGGAGATCGAGGCTGAGCGGCTGCTGGTTGTCGCCAGTACGTATACCATATGCTGCGGCTGCCTCAAACCGACCCCCTTGTTTACTTTTGAAGATACTCATACCAAGATGATGGACATTGAAATGAAAAGTTGATTTTGCTACTTGTGTCCTCTTGTCAAAGGAGAGCACCATTGCTTGTATGCTTTCATCTAAATCAGTTTGTCAGTATGGTTTGGCTATCAAATAAGCCACTTCGTAATTGCAATATGCGCATGAGCTGATTATTGCTGGTAGAAAGTGACCTCAGGTCAATTTCACTACTCACAGAACAACATGTGAATTCATTAGATGGTCGACCATGTGTCAATTTATTATCATGCAAATATGGTAACACTAATTCAGCTATGAGAAGGTAGTGAAGAAACATTCCACCATGTGCACCTGCTTCTATTGTTGTTCTGGGCACACTTTAAAATGCCTTTACATCCATTATTCAACACAGCTTCATGAAAAAATCCCAGTCGGCAGTCTAGTAGTATTTACTCAGGGGATTGTCCGACCACTGGTCTATAGAGTAGATGTGAAAGATATGAAGGTCCTACTTAACAGTCATTGCTCCATGTGTCTCTCTCTCTCCCCCCCCCCCCCCCCCCCCCCTCCAGCCCAGCGACGCCAGGCCTGCCTGTCTGAGATCCAGTACCTGAAGGTCCCCACCGCCCCGCCCCGCTGTCTGGTGACGGAGGACGGGCAGGAGATTGTCCCCTGCAGGGGGTCAGTCACCCTGAGAGACATCAGACTGCCCCTCAAGACACAGTACCTGATGGCCCTGGACTCAGGCAGAGGTCAGTAGGCTCATAGCATGCGTTCAGGCTACTGCAGACAAGACCAGTCTGCCACCAGTCTGCAATCGTAAGAACCTGCGATTCAGCCAGTCACAGAAATGTACAACTGATCACAAATTGTGCCATCTATGGTGGCCTGTACTCATCATCAAGCAACCAAGATATGCCACTTTTTTAGTTACTCCATGGGTAGTCAGTCAATGTTGGGTTGTCCAATAGACAGATTACAGGGGTCAGTGACCCTCTTTTTTTTAGTACCCCATGGCCCTTACCCCTTAGGTAGGTTTCTATGACTCAAATATATCTCAATTGCTCTCAATTGAATATAGAGTTCTTTGTTTTTACTTTCATGGCTGGGAAAGTGTTTGCATACACACGAAAAATAAACCATGTTGAATACATAGTTCTATGTTTTTATTTCTAATGGCCGGGAAAGTGTTAGCACACTCGCGAACAGTAAACCACCTTGAAATATGAAATATCCATTGTGACATTTGGTCCACCTCCATCTCTTGACCCCCCCCCTGCACAGACCAAGCCCATCACAGCTTCTTTGTGATTGTGCGTTGCAAGGAGCGGGTGATTGCCACCCAGATCCTGTCGACCAGGGAGATCACAGGAGACTGCCTCCACTTCACCAACCTCGTCTGCCTGTAAGTACAGGAGTCAATGTACACTCTGGCACCGTTCTCTTGTATGCAATAGTACATGTATGTATAATAACCACCATGCAGCATTGTATGCTGAATGTTTCTTATTGCACGTAAAGATGCATGTGATATGCACGTTAGAAATATATTGTTCTGTTATGTTTGTCACCAAATGACAAATAGTTGCATCCCCAAGCTTTAAAATCTTTGTCTCTATTTAGAGCCATTCTTGACATATTGACTTATTGCAGGGGGTAATTTTCATTCTGTTGTGTTGCAAAGTGATGTACTTTTAGGCTAAAGGTTGTTATGCAAAGTTCTTCATAATCTACGGTCTTGAAATGCTGTTATCATGTTGTTGTTAATCGTGTCTTCCATCCTTTCCTCGATCTTTCACCCCCCCCCCCCCAAATCTAGGAATGACCTTGGCAGTGACTTCACGGTGGAGCTGCTGGTGTATGAGATGCGAGGGCGCTGTGCAACGACCGATGCAGTCCACAGCAAGAAGGCAGCCTCCTCCAAGCATGGCTGGAGCCTTACACCAAAGAAGTTCAGGGTAAGCTGTCCATCCAAAGCTGCATGGCGAAGACTTTGTGTTTCAGTGTTTTATCGAAGAGTGTTTATAAGATATGTTTTTCCAGAGCGTGTTTGGAGCTCTCACTGACTGCCATTGCGCAGCTAAGTCTGCTGAGTTTGACCCTTGGCAAAAGGTCAAACGGGACATGCACTTTCTGTGCAGCACAATAGTGACATCATTTTAAACTGTGTTGTGGATTGCTTTTGAGTTGATAGCATTCTAGAAACGCTGTTGTGAGAAGTGGTTTGATTCGAAACACTGTTTTTAGCCAGAAATAAAAATTCTTATAAATAACCCAAAGATGACCACTTACCTACCACCTGTGATTAAATGAACCATGCTTTACCTGTTCGTCCCACCCCTACAGCAAGGAGGCCGGTACCCACAATCCCCTGCCCCGTCAGCCCACAGCACCGTGCGGCAGAACAGCTTTGCCATGGTGGGATCTGCCCGCCTCAGCTTGGCAAGCTGCCAACTCAAGAAGGTCACCCTCACCAAGGTCAGTCTTGTAAAATGTGATTCAATTTGCTATGTATCTGAATGTCATTTAAAAAGTTAATGTACTAAATAAAAGCTAGCAGGATTCATCTAGAAAGCCAAAAGCTTGATAGAGATAAAAAGATTATCCTTTGAAAATAGATCCATGTACTGAGTTTTAAAAAAACATAGATAATGGCTACAATGAAAGATATAACATGCAGTATATAATTATTTAATGATTTAGCAAGTCAATATTAAAAACAACACAACTCAAAGACAGGGTAGGTCAAAAAATAAGATTTTGTTTAAAAAAAGAAACACTACTGTATAAGAACCTCTCTCCCACTAATAGAATAGGAAACTGACTGTAATTTGCAGAATTTCAATATGGTTTATAATTTCCATCATGTTGATGGCCCCCATGTATAATACCCCTATCCATCTGCCTATCAGTAACAGCTTTCCCTTTGATCCAACCATCCCTCTATCCACCCGGACAGGTTCCCTTCCTCTCGCCTCTAGAGGGCTCCATCCACCTGACCATGGCCTGCCACACAGACAGCCAGACCCACGCTGAGGGCTTCCTTACCATGTTTGACGATTGCTCCGGCCTGGGCATGTGGCACCGGCGCTGGTGCGTGCTGCACGGAGGAAACCTGTCCTTCTGGAAGTACCCCGGAGATGAAAAGCGCAAGGTGAGCATTAACTAGTCTTGGTGGTAGAATTTGATTTTTGTGCCTCCTTCTCAAAGTGGCTGGAGGCAGAACACCTCTTTAGGAGGTCAAAGGTCATTGGATACAGTATTAAAGTCAAGTGCGATGCAAATCACCAGTTAACATCATAATACCAACCGGCAATACAAATCCCTCATGAATATAATCCTAACCCCTTGATCAGTTACGAACACCGCACATGACCAAAGATATTTCTACTGAAAGAGGAACCGTCTCTGAAAAAGTACTATCCACCATCCATGCCTCTGTTCCTTTGATTTTTACTGATAGTACAATCAATGTTGCCTCATGCACATAGATTTCACTGGCTCTTCTCGAGGCGACATGTATATCATATAGTGCTGCCCTCTATCATGAATTTTCCTTGTTTTGTTTCTGAAAACTAACCAGAATATGAAAGGTTTTTAGTAAAAATATAAAATTTTGGCAACCAAGTTTATGTGTTGTTCGTCATTTGTTTCTCATCCGAATATACTTACTAGTAGGCAGTAAAAAAGGGGGAAATAAAGGCTAGGGAGTGGGTAGCCTTGATGAGATGCTTCATCATTTCAAAATCATAGATGCTAACTTGCCTGGCCTGACTGCTCTCTCTCTCTCTACACAGCCTCCCATTGGCACCATTGACCTGAAGGAGTGTATCACACGAGAGGTGCGGCTCATCTCACGCATCCACTGTGCTCGGCCAAACACGTTTGAGCTGCAGACCAGCCGGCCCTCGGCCCAGGCTGACCATCACCGTGGCGACACACTGGTCTCCAAACGCAGCAACTCACACGTCATCACCAAGTAAGTTCAGCGTTTTCTCTCTTATCCTCTCTGAAATTCCCTGTGTGTTCAAGTAGGACCACGTTAAGTGATTCCATACTCTGGAATGAAATTTCATCACTATCTGTTTGAATGATTCTCAACCTCAATTTAACTCTCTCAGGAATGATAGCCATTTATCTGGTCCACACCGAACAGTTGTACCCTCATTGTTGTCTTGTGCTGAGTTGGTCAAGATTTTATATTCCAGTAATGTGCCTGACCTCTCACTAATAGGAATCCTTATATGAGATTTCAACAGGAGGTAAACTTAGACTGCTATCAATGTAGAATAGAATCATACTAATAATATTTGCTAGACCACACCTAACAACTGTTGCCATGGACTCGTTCTCCACCTCTCCGGCAGGCATCTCTTGTCAGCAGACACCAAGGAGGACCGGGTGGAGTGGTGCACCGCCCTCAACAAGACCCTGCTGGAGCTCCGTCTGTGGTGCAAGGATGCGGTCAGACCCACCCACGAATAAACGCGTCCCCTTCCCTCTCCCCACCACACATCCCTTCTCCCCCTCCAACCCCCCTCCTTCCCCACATCCACATCTCACAGAGTTAAAGACAGCCCGTCCCTTTTTCAGATCACCACAAAACCATCGAAACATTGGCAACATATAGAGAAGTGTTAGCAAGCTGTATATTCATAATTTGAAACTGATACGTAGTGTAAAATTCAAATAATGCACGTAACCAACGTCTGATTAATAGTCTTTACCTCGGGCTCTTAGCAGTTTGTGTTGAAATATCTGCTTTATTGATTAATCTGTTTACTGAATTATAAAAAGCATTATGAAAAAAATTATTCTATAGAAGGAATTACCTCCAAAGTTTGGTAATTTCTCATAAAATTAGGATTTCACACATGCATAATAACCACATATAGATGCTTTAACAAAGACTAATACTTTTTTCGTAGTACGAAAAAAGTCGGTTTGAAATTTAACGGCTGGAATTTTTACATATACAGAAAGCTTCAACATGCTATATTTTTAGAAATGGTGTTGAATCACACTTTCTTCAATTTACGATCATGATAGACGATTTCAAATTTTAAGCTTGCAAAAGGGACGAACAATCTTTAAGGCCCTGACTCAGTTTATTTCACTCGCTAATTTCCAATGTGTTTTAGGCTCCTTATGGTGAATAAGAGATGCAAACTAACTATGAGAACAGTGCACTACGATTATACTCAACAATGCACAGGTATGCCCGCAAATTAGTAAATTAGAGGTGTAAACATGCTGTGAGAAACGGGGCACAATGATTGTACAAAAACAATGCACAGGTGCTCCAAACATAGCATCAACTGTGGTACTATAGGGCACATTTTACTCAAGATTTAGTTCGCAATGCACCCATATTTGGCATGGCATGGACGATTATATGAACGTTATTTCCACAAACACAACAAACAGGAAATGGACAGTGACGACTCCTCATCTAATTAAACCAATCATCCATTGTAAGAAGTTTGGTTAGAAATGAGATGCATGTAGGGTATGCTTATAGACATGGTAACAACTTATGCTTTTCTTTATATATTATTCATTACACATATTGTAAGCTAATGTATTCCTTGGATGTACCAGGTATCCAAACTTTAATTCTCTAGAGGACATTGCAAATACAAAATTCCTTGCCTCGTGTGTATAGCAGAAAATTCCAATTATGTAGCTGGTTACGGTTTTGCTCCATACATGTATAAATAGAAGTGTACAGTAAGTTTGACTCCTTTATTATGCAGCATATTTTTGTGCATTTACTACATGTGTATCTAAAAGAACACTTTGAATTTTTATTGACTTATATGCATGTACACGTTTTCATATACCTAAATAACGTGCATGTATTGTGCGTAGATATCGTATCGACTTAGTGCTGTAATTCATCATAACGTCGCCTGGTTATGCAATATATTGAATCAATCTAGTGCTTGAAGTTAGTTCCTATAGTCTTGCTGGTAACATGCTTTACATGTTTCCACGAAGTTGCAGTTTAGCTCCAATTATTGTGAATGTGGGACGCAAACTACTATACACAGAACGTCATATTTATGTTATTTGTGCTATATTTATACAATACACACCACTAGGGTGGATATTATGGGAACTTCCATGAGGAAAAATAGTGTATATTCTTTGAGGTACTTAATTATGCTGGTGGATTTAAGTAAGAAGTGAGTTTGTCTGTTGGTGATAAGAGATGTGAAAGATAATGTCCCTTCTTTGCAAGGAAAAGAGAATAATTGGTGCAATAGGGAAGAAAGATTCAAGTAAGAGTGCCTTTGAGTGCCCATGACAAATCAGAAAGGAATAGGCACCCTGTGTGCAGTGTATGAATGTAAACATCCACATTATTACATTTTTATTTAATTGCTTTAATAGTCATCATGAATGTTGTGTACGATGCTGTACATTGTGTATTTAGATTGCGGTACATAACAGTGTACTCCACTATATGTGTACTTTTCTGCTTGTATTAAGGGTATAGTTTGTTTTTTTTGCTAGCTTTTCTTGTCAGATTTTAGAGGTATATTTAACTTAGCTGTGCATCAAAGAACAACAAAATTATGGCAACCAGCCAAAGTGAATGTGTTATTGTGTAGATCACCTCTACTATATGTTCTTGTGATTCTTGTATTCCATAATTGTAATTATACAAAATCTGATTTTGTACATGTATGTAATTTTTGCATTTAATCTTTATGGTGCAGTACTGACATGACAAATTTTAGACTGAAATCCATGGGTATAATCCAAATGGAGTAAAGTTACAGGATTTGCTTATATTAATGTGACATGTTTGCATGTACACATACTTCCACTGCATATGATGGTAGAATTAAGAAATAGCTGGTGACTGTATAGTTTTGCACTGCTGGTAATTAATTTTTGTAAGAGGTTGTAAATAGATGTAATAGATAATAAAATTGTTTTATGCTATAATCATAAATTGTGTGTACGTTGTCACTTTTTCTGTTACAGTAGGGGATTTGTTTATTTTTATGTGTTTTCTTTTTGCAATGTTTTTCATACAGAAGATGTGATGTTGAAAAAAGTGAAGTTAAATAAAGGTGGGTCCCAGTTTAACCCTAATACTCCCGGGATGGGGGGGGGGGGGGGGTTTATCGAAGTTTTGTTGGTACTTCCTAACGCCTCAATATTTCGAAACGAAATTTCTTGACTTTTTTCTCTGACCCTTCCCGCACATTTTGATACCAAATTTATGGCGATCGGACCTACCGTGCGGGTGTCAGATTACGTTTGCTGAACACGTGTCACTGAAATTTTGCTATTTCTCTATGTGACTGTGTATAACTCTATGGATAAAATCAGGAGCTTTTCCAATTTATGTAAATACTTTTCTAATAAGTGTTATCATTGTTTCAAATAGTGTAAATAATTACCACACCCACACCCACACACCCATGCATACGCATCTGAATCTTGACGAAAAACAAAGAAATACATAAGAAAAATGAAAAACAATAAAATACATAAGAAATAATTATCTTTTTCTTTCAAGAATTGATGAGGGAGTTATGAAAGACATTTGTACCAAAAATTGCTATTCCTGAGGCTTTATTTAGTGAGAAATACCAAAATCTATGATTTCTCGCATAAATTAGCATAAATTAATTAGTTAAAATAAAAAGGACTTTTGTAAATTTAGCTATACAACTTTGTAGATTACATAATTCTTTACCCTTGTGCAAAATTTTGAGGCAATCTGGCGACCCATGGCCGAGATCTCAGTAATAACAAGCTTTAAAATACCACGGGAGTATTAGGGTTAAGATATTTTGGGTGTTCCCTAACTTAAGAAACAAAGAGATTTGTTATAAAAATGCAAATACAAGACTATGCAAAAAAATAACAAATTTACCGCTAACACTGTACTACTTCAATGGCTTTGTAAGTCAATTTCCTTTCTTTTTCTTTATTCTTGGGCTGGGAATTTGCCTCACTATACATGTATTAGAAAGTTCGCTATAACTGATCTCGTTATATGAAAACAGAATACACTGAGGTCTATGGAAGAAAAATCGGGACCTAAGAAATGTCCTCGTAATAACGGAGTTCTCACTATATGCTTGCTCGTTATAACAGGGTTTGCCTGTAATAAAACTAGCTAGTATCCTGAAGAAGCCTAAATAGCCTAATACATCACCTCTTCTCATCAACAAGTTAGTAAAAATATAAAATCACGTATACACACACACCTGGGGCCATATTCATGAAATCTTACGTACCTAGTTAGTTATTTAAAATACATGTACATGAAGCGGAATGCACTTCAGCAACTAACTAGGCTTAGTAAAGTTTCATGAACATGGCCTCTGATTTCCAAACCATTCGACACATCAAATCCAAACCGTCACAAGGATAAGCAAGTCTAGTGCTTCCTCTATACTGTACCATACATCCCACAGTCCACACTCGCCCATACCCATACCGTTTAATACATGTACAAAAATACATAAAAATGAAAATAATCACAATTGCAAAAGTTCTTCATATTTCTTTGTGCTATTTATTTTTCATATAAAACTTTTTTTTTCTTCTTTTTTCCTGTATTAAACAAAGAAAGATTTTTGAGAGTAAACATCTACACTATACTGTACAATACATACATATTCTCTTTGTGAATCACATAAAATAGTAACTGTTTGTGCATATGAGAGAAGAGACGAAATATGACTCAATGTTACCCGGTCACAAATAAGGGGCAGCAAGAGAGGTGACAAAATGGCAACTTCTGGACATGTGACAAAAAAGGGGACTTCATAAATAAGGGGAATAATCATTTTTGCAAATATATTATCACAAAACTTGCAAGGCTACAGCTCTTAGCAAAATGAGGAGGCACAATAGATAATATAATTACCAGAGCCATTTTGCATACAGGTTTTCAATTATTTCAACTTACCATCAACAGGCACACTAATGAGAGCTCATCGGCTGTTGCCATGGTAGTTACCATTGATGGTAAGGGACAATAATTTAAAACTTATATGCAATGTGGCCCAGGGGGGTGTTTCACCAAGATGTTCGTAAGTTACAAACGACTTAACGAACGACTGGTGATCCCTTCTTGTGCTAAGTGCGATACCACACTTTGTTCCTGTTTTAACATATTGGGAGTTAATTTCCAACAATCCTAACATAATTTGACAAGTGATAAACTTTGTATTCAGACAAAGTCTTGTTAACAGCAAAAATTTTAATTTATAAACATCAGATTTCAACTTAAGCTGATGAGAATCAAAATCATTGAGAACGTGATTTAGCACAAGAAGGGATCACCAATCGTTCGTAAAGTCGTTCGTAGCTTCCAAACAGCTTGGTGAAACACTCCCCAGGGATGGTATCCTGAAAGACACTGAAGCCCAAAACTCTCAGCGTAATCAGGTGGTATTCTGAAGTCCTGTGCCAGTCACAGGTCAATCGCAGGTATGGATCGCAGGGAACCGAGGTCAAAACTTCAGTTTGTTTCAAGAATACCACCCCACATACAGGTATGCATTTTAATTTGAAGATAGCATAGAGCCAGCATTCAGCGGAAGTTTAATAATACAGTATCCTCTGGCTGACTGCAGTGCTGTGATGCAATGCCCCCACATGGATGTCCCCAAATAATAGGCTTGGAGTTTCTAATTCACTCAATACTCATATCCATTCATGGCTCAAATTACCCATGTAAATGTAGACTATAAACTCCCTTTGCACACATCTCCTGAGTATGGATCACTTTTTATTTGTTAGCAATCTGGGACTAAATTCATGAAACCTCCCTTACATGTAGCCTAGTTCTTTATTAAAATCCATATACACATTCACACATGTACCTACATGCATTTTTAGTAACCAACTAGGCTAGTAAGGCTCCACGAACATGGCCCTAAGTCTAGCTGGTGCCACAGCTTTGGAGTTGTACATTTAAGTTCATTTTGTTTGAATTTTTATAATTACATGTATACACAAACTTATACGACAATTAGTGGAGTTCAAATTGGACAGACGCTCTCAGAGAACAAGGTTAAACATAATCATGGTTGTGCCATGTCTAACATTTAGTTTTCTCTTCTTTTGAATTAGATTTGGTTGATGCTGTTTATGACAAGATCTTCAATTATTTAAAAAAAAAAGTGTTACAAGCACACAAACAACATACCGTATAAAAATTACTGTTACATAATTGACATTAATGCACATGAATGGTGACATATCAAAGCCACCACATGAATCAACATCATCCACATGTAAGGGGGTAAATACGCAACAAGGATCTGAATTGATAGTCTTGGGGCGAATGTGCAGAACTACTTTCGCTGTTCACATCATGGTCACAGTAAACCACACATAGATCTTTTACTAAAAAAATATTCATACCACTAAACATATACAATGTACTTGGTGTAAGATATTAAATATGGGGACAGATAGGTAGTAGCTCAATACAAAAATATAAATATGAAAAGAGTTAACCATCTTTGAAAATAAGGGAAGGGACACGGACATACATGAGTATTATATCGCACCAAAAACTAATTACAATTCTCCCTATCGCATATAGCCGATATCAAGCGATATCACCTCACGATACCAATATCTGATCGATTGTTCTTAGGATGTATATTTCCGGTTAGAGTTTGGTATGTATTCAATTCACACAATAACGCACAGAATCTGTAATTTCGACCCTCGTAAACCTTGTAATATTAAAATGGAAGGGTTGAAAAAAATACCACCAATCACTCACGGCGATGTTTTTGCCTACCTCAACATTGATTGTGGATGGACTAATGAAAGAATGAAAAGACACAAGCAAGATGATGGCTATAGAATGTTCGCGAACCGGAAGTTCATATCCCAAGAATTAAAGGTAAAAAAATTAGAGCGCCACACGAGTTCAGATTCAGAGAGCTACATGCGATAGGGAGATTTCATTTTGTATTAAAGGTTTCTGCTGCATGCTTGGATATTGACCGAGTACATACACATCTACAAAGTGCACTTTGTAATATGATTATGATCTGCATTTTCAAGGCACATGTAATAGAGAGCTAAAACGTATACACTTATACATCTATGCATTCATTTGTGAAAGAAATACCGTACATGTAAGCACAGAATATGGTTCAAAAGTACACTAACAAAGACTGAATAGAGCATTACAAATACAATATGATTAAAAGGAACAAAAAAGAATTCACAAATGTAAAATGGAAATTAGTGTATTTACAGCATGTATAAACTAATACTGTACCATTACAAAAGTACAAAGAAACAAATGAAATACATGTAGAATATTGATGTAAAGCATATAAACTAATTTCTCCGAAATGATATTAGACCTATGGTACGGAATCCGACATTAATCGGCACACATATTGCTTGCATTAATTTCACCTCATTCTTTACCTCAGTCCATCATCAGAACTTGCAAAATTTGCACGACTGTACCCTGGATTTTGCACCTTAAAAAAAGCTCCAACTCCACAATGAAGATCTATTTAATTGAGACACAAATCACAAATCATTTTCAAATTTTAGATTCAAGAACTTACACATAAATTTGGCAAAAGGGAAATTGAAGGAGATAACCTGAATGTATCCTGCTACATGTAACCATATGCACATATAGCTCAGTATTAATTCAAAAATTTCCAATGTGATTCCAATTCTATGTTGTAATTTAAGCTGCTCCATCAGGACACATCAAAGCAAGACTAGACTTCATGAATACAAAGGCTACAATATCAATTTTTTCTTTTGAAACTAAACACATGCTTTTCATGCAGTGTCAAAACACATCAATGAGCAATGAGTGTTACAATCCAAGTTACGCATTCATGTTGCAACATCATCTGGTGTACTGAAGGTATTGACGGATTTTTGTTTTGAGTTCATACACTGATCATTTGTAATATTTCTATCTTAGATTAGCTGTAATATTTAAAGAAACACCGGGTAAGTTGATTGATATTTTGTGCAATATCACATACCACTTAAATGTATTTCTATTTATGACTTGAGAACCATGTCAATGCCATTCAGAACACTTTTCCACGAACAGAGGCATAATAGCTGAATCTCATAAAAAAAAATAAAGACTTCAGGGTTCAGAAATAGTACACAGGTGAAGGAAATATTATGTGTGAAGTTTCTCAAAATCTTGACCCTGGTAGCAAGTCTTGGTTCAATATGTCAGATGTCTAAAAAGACTTTAGGACAGAAACCCTGTGTCCTACTGGGAGGGGAATAAAATACATTTCATGAAACTCACAAAATGGAACCAAAGTTTCTCTCATAGACCAATCATGAATGTTCACAAATATTATTTCATTCATAAAGACTACTATTGACAGGACATGTAATAACCCACATGAATTTCATATACTTTAACGCCTAAGGCTGCCAAATGAGGATGCAATGGCTTGCTGATGTACCTGTGGCAATAGCAAAACTGCAAGTAGCACACACAAGTTGTATTTTGTGGTCACACTGGTATGTGTACCACCAATTTGTCTTTAGACATGGGTACCTACTGGTGGAGAAAGCTCCCATTACAGCAGGGCTGTCAGGCCTAAGACCAAGGATGAGCCCGTTCTAACAAAACCTGGTTCTACCCATGCTTGTAATATCCAGAGTTGCCTGTACAAGATGTTGTATCATTTATCGCAAACAGACGCATCACTACCTGCCAAGGAGTCAGGGAGAGCTTGTTTGGCCCAGACTTATCCAAGCTAGATGGACGGTTTCCTGCCATTCGAAGCAGCCAAACACAGGGTGCTGTTGTAACATATATCTCCTAGACTGACCAAGTCCGGTACAATTTTCAATTAAACTCTCCCAATGCTTTTATCTATCATTAAAAAAACAATATAGATTCTCAAATATAATAAGGAAGAAATTTCATATTATATTCAATGCAAATAATTACTGATGAATCTTATCTAATATGATTATTTGAATGACACTGAGTTTACTTGGTGAATTGAGTTGAGTGATTCAAGATACCAGCATAACTCCTTCATGTAACATCTGCCTTTTCTTGTCTTTGCTGCCTGCGCGATACCTGGAGTTAGTGGCTCTAGCATTAGCCAGCTTCCGCTTTGCATAGAGTTCTGCCTTGGTTGGGTACACCCCGTGATCTTCCTTCATATGGAAAGCGAGGTAATCTGTGCGGGCCCAGCCCTGTCCGCAATGATCACACTTATATGGCTTGAGGTGAGTGAAGAGGTGCTCCCGCATGTGCTGCCGTGTCTTGAATGTCTTCTCACAGCTACCGATATCACAGCAGAAGGGTCTGTTGGGATCCTTACCCATCCTGAAGTAGCGGCACAGCTCAATGCCCCCTGCCGGACTTAGTTGGAGGTCATCTTCGGAGGCATCAGAGTTACGACTTCTCTTGCGGTTGTTTGGCGTCTTCCCAGCGTCCTCATTCTCGTTGACCACCTCCGGTTGGGACTCTTCCTCCGAGCCAGATTTCATGCGGATGCGCATGACGAGGTCGCCCTTCTTTTGGTGCTTGGGTGGGCGGCCACGCTTCCTGACTGGAGGATTGGTGAGCACCACGGCCGAGGATGGAGGAATGATGGCTGGTAAAGGAGTCACAGCCACTCCCATGGTTGCGGAGCGTTCACCCTTTCGACCCAACTCCTCATTGTTCTTTTGCTCGACGTGGCCCGGGTTGTAGTTTCCTGTCCGCCGCTTTGGCCTTCCGCTTGGTGTGTAAAGCATGTCAGCTTCTTCTGGTTCCGATGCATGGACAGTTGATGGACTTTGGATTGAAGTGGATACCTCATCAGATTTGTTTTCTGATTTGATAAGCATAGGCCCATTGTCATTTGTAGACTCAGCTAACACAGGCACACCTGTGACAGGCACTTGTTCATTATTAGCATCTGTAATCTCCACAGTGCTTTCGGTGGTATAATTCTCGGTACTATGTGACGTCATAGCGAAGGATTCCGCAACCACACCTGCCTCTGGGTGGGGGAGAATTTGGACGTATTTCCTTGGTCTGCCTCTGCCTCTTCCTCTTCCTCTTCCTCTCCCTCTCCCCCTTCCCCTTCCTTGACCGCGATACTTGGCCAACACATTTTTAGCTGCCCAGCCTTGGTTGGAACGTTTTTTACCCCCAAACTTGCTCTTCTTTCTGGGAACTGGCGAATAGTCTTCATCATCGTCATCATCTTGGTAATGTATGTCTTCGTCTGCCTCCTCTGGCTCATCTATGGACTCTGACAACACCTCACTTTGAGAGGACTCCTTTGGAGATTCTGGCTGGATAGTTGTCACTCCAAGAAGGTCGTTTGGCATTGTAACAAGTTCTGTATTTTTGGGTGATCCTGCATTTCTGGATGACTGGTTAATGGATGCTTCAGAAGTTTCATGTTGAATGTGTGTATCAGGTGCACTATCTTTCTCAGGGTTTTCTCCTGCTGTAGACTCTGCCATATCTTTCGTTTGGGCTACAGGTTCCATTTCAGATAGCTTGTTATCTTCGCCTTCTGTGTCTTTGGACGGCTCATAGTCTGGGTCTTTCCCAAAGAAGTCAACAAGGTCAAGATCATAGTCCAGTGAAGTGTGCACAGCTTTCTTTCTTGTCATATCATTCGCAATCATGGTTGGAGCGACTGGAAGGTTCGCCAGTGCCACAGACTTGGCTGGCGTTAGGCTCGCCGCTGGGATCTGATCTGTGGGAATGAGCTTCTTGGAAGAGGACTTGAAGAGCATCTCTAAGTCTTTCGCATCACCAGCAAAACCATGGGCCTTTTTCATGTGCTCTGCAAGGTACTGCCATCTGATTGTGTCAAAGGAGCACTCACCACACTTGTAGGGTCTGGTATGGGTTCTCACATGGTCTGTTAAGTTGTTGCGACGCTTGAAGCCCTTTCCACACAAATGGCAAATGAAGGGTCGCTCAGGGTCTAATTTATACTGAAATGGTTTCTTCATTCTAGGGGATCTGGGACTCCGTGGTGATTTAGCTCTGTGATGAGCTTGAGACAGGTCCGAACCCGAACCACCACCAAATGGAGAGTGGAGAGTGGTCGTCTCATCATTTGAGGTTACGCTGGCAGAATCTTCTGAGGAGCCATTTGTAGATGCCACAGATGGGATAACAGGCCGCACTTCAGCATTGGGTGGCGACTTATCTGCCATGCTTCTTGCTACAACAGTAAGAATGTCCTGGGCTTCTTGTTTGTATGTCACAGGAGATGGAGGGGTGAAAGATGCATCTTTGTCACTTTGCTGACCCATGTTTGGCTTAATCACGTTTGGCTGCACCGTATTTGACACAGTAGAGCTTACTCTTCTTGCTGCTGCACCTCCGCCCTTGGACGAGTCCGCTGCTTGTTGCAGAGTGTCATCTGACTGGGCGCTTGCAGCCAGTGTACCACTCATGTGAATGTGGGCTGGGTGTGGAAGACTAGGTAGGCTCGTTACAGGGTGGCCTGACGGGAGTTGTGGTCTGACATGATGTGGTAGCTGACCAGGCAATGGCGGGACAGCCTGCACCATGCCCTGCTGCAGATTATGCTGGTTGTTCTGTGCTTGGAGGATCAGCTGCTGTGTTGCCCATTGCTGGTGCTGCTGTTGTTGTTGCTGCAGGGCAAGCTGGTGTTGATGCTGCTGCTGCTGTTGATGAAAAGTCAAGTGTGACATTGGCTGGCCCGAAGCACTTGTCTTTGGAAGGTTCAGTGGCGCAAGCGGTGGCATACTCAAGTGTCCTCTGATTCCTTGAGGGGCGGTAGCTGATACCAGGCCAGCTGGGTTCAGATTTGGATTTATTTGGAATCTGTTTGCCACCCCTTGCTGCACAAAGATGGTTGGCTGAGAAGCCATCTGTGGCTGCACCATGCCTGGGAAACTAGGGGTGTGACCAATCGGGACTGTCATTGCAGGAACTTGTTGGTTCAGCGCGCCGATGTATGGGTTGTGGTCGGGACCTCTACCTGGTTCAGGCTTGAAAAAGACTTGCTGCTGCATCTGTGGCATTCTGGTTGGTCCTGGAAGTCGGACTGGCATGCCACCAGTCCCAATCAAATTTGGATATGACGGTACTTGTTGGAAATGAGGAGACTGGGGATGAGGAAACCTCTGCATTCTGAATTCCATCTCCTTCCTCTGCGCATACTCCATCTGCTGTTGATGCTGTTGTTGCTGGTGCAGCTGACTAGGAGGAATATGGGTTTGATCAAAGGATCTGACGTTGTCAGCTTTTCCTTTCAAAGATTCAACTGATACAATGACCGGCATCACCATGTCATCCGGTACACCAGTCGCAACTTTTGTGTTATTATTCTCTGCCACAGACTCGTCATCCAACTGACTGTTGTCTCCTTTAGACCCAGAGTTCTCATTGCTCAATTCAGATGACTTTTCTGCATTTGTTTCAGGCTTGTTTGACTCCTCAATCTCCTCAGTCACTTCTTCACAAGACATATCATGCAATAAATCTCCAACAGTCATGATCTCCTGAGTTGATTTACATGATGCTTGGTTTTCTTCCCCTTCCTGTTCTTCGTGGTCACTCTCCTCCAGACCTGCCCCTCTTTCTAACTGTACTTGTTTCTCTTTATCAGCATCCATAGATGTTTCAGAATTCTCCTCAGCACTCATGTCTTCATCAAAGATGAACCCATCGTCTCCTTCTTCATCTCCAACAGGAATGAATCCATCATCCTCGTCAATAACAGCCTCCTCACCTGCTACTTTATCTTCATTTATCATAATGATACTTTCTTGCTGGTTCTCTGTTAGTTGATCAACAGCATCATTTGCATTTGGTTGAGCAGGATCATTGACTTCTGTTTCTTGTTGCCCCACCACTATCTCCCTTTCCTCAAGGTCGGTGTGCTCAACTTGGACCATCATGGTATCATCACTGCAGACATTGCCATCGCCATCAGTCTGTACAGATTCCCCTCCTTGTACACCATGCTCTCGTTTGTCTCCAGTGTCCACTGGAGTCACTGTACTTTGAATAGCACTTTCTACATCATGAGTTTCTCCATCACCTGCACCACCTGGTAATTTGTCTTCTGTAGCTTGATGCACATCCCCCACACTAGCTCCAGCATTTTCTACAGTACTACTGCTTCCTACAGCTGCATCAGTCAGAGATTCTCCCATGTTATTTGTAAGAATTTCTCTTTCAGCTCCACTAGGTTCATTGTCTTCCCCTCTGCTTCCATCATCTCTGTGTTGACTACTTTCTCCACCAGGTTCTACATCTAATTTCACCACCTCAACATTGGCATCCATGCCTTCCACAGCAGCTCCCTCTCCTGAACCATCAGGGAGCCCAAGTGCCCTCCTCTTCCTCCAGCGCTTCATCAATTTCTTCCTCTTCCTGTGCATCTTCAGCTGTGATTCTGGGCTTAATGGCTGTCTCTTTGGAACATATTTTGGACCACCATGGACTAGCTCAATGTGCTTCGCCACATTATCTTTACGTGAAGCTTTCATGCCACATGCTCCACATGAGTACGGCTTGACATGGATTTTGATGTGTTCCAAAAGACAATGGTTAGAGTTGAAGTTCTTTGGACAAAGCTTGCACTTATATGGCCGCAAGGTGCCAGTTTCATAGCTTCCGTATGTCCCGACCAGGTCATTGGTAGTTGCCTGCGGATCTTTGTAGATGATGAAAGTTGGGCCTTCCTCACTGCTTCTACGTCGCCCCTTTCCAGGCGATTTCTTGGCATTCACATTGACGTACTCAATCTTAATGCGGCCACCGTATTCTGATTTACCTTTACCAGCCTCACCCAGCTTTCGACTACCATACTCTGCTCTTGTTTTGTACGACAGCCTTCTGCCCCTCCCTCTTCCCCGTCCCCTGCCTCTTCCTCTCCCGAAACCCCTGTGAACAGTGATCTCATTCATGGCCTGAGAGGTGGGGTCCAAACTATTTGATACAGTTGACCGCGAGGGAGAATCACTACTGCAGCTCGGACCACTTTCATCCGCTGAAACGCCCAGATTAGGTCCGTCACCAGCCATCATACTGTACGATTGAGGGTCACCTTCTGCCACTTTCTCACCCACTGAGTTCCCCTCTGCATGACACTTGCTCATATGAACAGCCAACTGCCTTTCATCCATAAACCTCAGATGACAAACACTGCAGATCTCCTGGAAGCGAGCATTGGCCACTCGCCTGATCTGGCTGTGATAGTACTCTTTGTGGGACAGCAGGGCTTCTCTGTTGACGAAGATCTTCTTACACTGTGTGCAGATATACTTCATCCTCTGCTTCTTCCGATGGAATGACTTCCACATGTCCCAGTGGCCAGGGGATGTCTGCAGGTGCTTCTCATATGACTCCTCCTTCATGAAGAGGCGGTTGCACAGCTCGCAGTGTTTTAGACAGCTTACTCCGGAAGAACTAGATGGGCTGGAGTCTCTGCTTCTATCCTGCTCATCACTACCACCTTGGGGCAAGTCTGCATTCTGACTGGCTGGAGAAGGGACGCTACGGTCACTACTGCTATCTGTATTCAGAAGCTTCAAGACGTTGGGGAGATTTTGATGTCGGTTCGGCTTTTTCACAGGCGACTGGGGATGTGTGCCCTCATCCACATTTCCGGGTACTTGTGGGATTTGTGGATATGCTGGTAGACCGCCTTTTTGCAAGCTTGTTGGCACAACCCCCCTGCTCTGAACAGCCGATGTGCCAGGCATTGGGATGGCTCGCTCATCTCCCAACTGATTTGGCGGTGGAACTTGCTGGAGTTGGAATTGCTGAGCCTGCTGAAATTGTTGGTGCGGGAACTGGAATACATTGGCCTGAGAGGTCTGAGCTGCTTTGTGAGGTGGAAGCTGAGTTTGGTGGTACACAGAAGGAAGTTGCTGCTGCTGCTGCTGCTGCTGTTGTTGTTGTTGCTGCTGCTGCTGTTGTTGGTGCTGAATTAGATATGAGTTCTGCTGTGATTCCTGTGTTGTGGTCTGCTGCTGCACCAAAGCATTGTGCAACAGCGATGGGTACTGACCCTGCGGCACATGGACAACCTGGGTGGAGGGGGGTGGTGCAGAGTTGGGTGGAACCCAGTTACTGGAGGCGATCATGCTCCTCACTGTGCCCCGACGGAAGGCCCCACTGTCAGCATCACTCATGCTGCTACGCCTTGCTCCCACCGCTACCAAGCTCTCATCATTGTTGGCAGGACTCCACAATTGATTTGGACGTTCTTGCTGAGCCGGTACGGGGGGTGGTGCTGGGGCAGCGGATAGGGGAGCGGGAGCAGCTGGCACAAGTGGAGGGGGTTCCCCTATCTTGAGTTGGGTTGGCTTTGCTACAGGTGCAGGGGGAGGAACGGGAGGAGCAGGGGCAGCAGGAGGGCTTGTCAGGGTTGCTTCTTCTGCAGCTTTGATGACTGTCTTGGACAGCACAATGCCATTGATCAAACTGCTGTTGACACATGCTGTCTGCTTGCCTTGGTTGTTGAAGAGGATGAGATTGCCCTGCATATCGACCTTGAGTGTGTCACCTCCCTGGAGCATTAGGACCGTCTTCTGATGGCTAGGAGCACCAGGTGGTGGAAGAACAACACCCTGTCATAGGATAAGGGAAGAAGGGAGAATTGTATATTAAGTACAAGTTCATAATTACATATAATTATAATATGTCAGCAGATAGAAGGACTATGATGTAAACACTAGTTGAAATACATTTAGCAAACATGTTGAGATGAAGTTCAAATTAATAAACGGCATTATCTACAATCCATGAACTAAGTTAGCCTAAATCTCAGCCTCCTGACACTTAATCAATAATGACTTTCTGCATCAGTTAGAGCTCCATTTCAAGTGGCAAAAAAAATAATTGCACCTTTCTCAATACTTATCACAAGGAAACAACTGTTTAAAAAGAAGGGATAGGAAGTTACTGATGCATTCTGGGAGCAGACTCTGTAGGTCACACAGTGCCTGACTTTCAGGCCCAAGTCCCAATTTTGTTTAACATAAAATAGCGATCCATTAAAAAAAAACAATGAATTCCCCCAAACTGGCCATCCCTTCTTTTCTAACGTTTCCCGAGGAAGAAACAATTGAATATTTCTTCCATTCATCGCGACTCATTTTAAAAGATGAGCCTCCGTACAGTTCATGAGAGCCTAGGGTTGGCTAGCCAATTGTCTCATCACATGCATTGTTCATGTCTACATGTAGTTGAATGACCATGGTGTGAAGCTCACCTGTATGTTATTAGTGCCTGGAGCATTCGGCCTGGCTGTCTCTCCTGATGGGTTCCTCAGACGAGGGGGAGCAGTCAGGTGAGGCGGCGTGCCGCTGATGTGCAGAACTTTGCTGAACTCATTCTGCACATTAACAGCTTGAACGGGATTGGTCGGAATAGCTGCGGCTGGCTGGATGTTCTGAAGCTGCTGGTGCGGATATTGTTGTTGTTGTTGTTGGATATGTTGCTTTTGTTGTCGTTGTTGTTGAGGCTGCTGTTCGTCAACAACCATTGGTTGCGATGGTGAGCGGCAAGGTTCTATTGGCCCCTCTCCCTCATTGTTGGGGACGGGTGCGTCCTCAGGAGAAGGTGAGAATTGTCCGGAGCACATCTCTCGATTGTAGGGAGACTCCTTAGCACCATCAAACACCTTGCTGGCAATGTCACAGAAATCTGTGATGTCCGAGGCAGAATCCAGGAGATTCTCCAGAGCTGCGGCGATGCGAGAGGAGCTGGGTGGTTTCCGTTTATTGCTACTGCTGCTGCTGCTACCCAGCATACTGCTTACTGGTCTGCGAATCACAGCCTCTGGAGTATAAGCACCATCATCAGAGTCAACTCCATTACTGGCCTGTCCCTCCATTGTGCCAGGAGCATCAGCAACTTCATCCAGCTCTCTCACAGATATGTCAACCTCCTCTTCAGACTGAGAGTCATCCACAGAAGAGCACAGGAAGGACGTCTTAGAGGCAGCTGCAGGAGATTTTTGTTTGAAGATTTTCCTTCGTGACTGTGATGGAGAAGCGACTCCAGTCCCTTGAGCACTGTCCTCTGATTGCGTGAGAGACTTGGTGCTAGAATTCACTCGCGCTAGGAGGTTGTCAAGAGAAAATCTCTTGCGTTGCTTTGGCTTATTTGAGAGAGATGTCGAGGATAATTCATTGTCTGCTTTGTTGGAAGTAGTAGCATCTTGAGAGTCATTTCTTGCTGGCATGGAGAGAGGATCTTCTGTAGTATCCATTTGTTGGCTAGGAACCTCACCTTCGCCTTCTCCTGATCCAGAATCATTGTTCAAAGACATTTCATTTACAGACATGTGTAATGTGTCCATCTCCTCCACGCTCTCCTCTCCGGCCACATTTTCAGACATATCTTTCTCTTTTTCGCTACAATCAAGATGTGACAGTGGAATGCTACTTTGATCAGTTTCTTCATGTGTATGTTTTTCAGGCTCTATATTTGGCGCACTAGAGGACACATCAGCTGTAATAGTTGTTTCACTATCTTTGTTGTGATCTGGTGTTTCACAATGTTTTTCAGGTTGATCTGTTACAGGTGACAAAACTCTTGCAGAGTCTGTGGAAGTTTCATCCTGTCCCCTGGATCCCTCATTGGTTTCTTCAGGGGTTTGCGCTGGTTCAATGGCTTCAACAGACGCATCCTGTGATGAAGCAACATGTGATGCCTGTTCTTCTGACAACTCGCTAACTTTACAAGAGAGAGAATCCCCATCCGCAGTCTCCTTACTACGGTCCTGATCAGGATCAGACAGCAGCTGATCAGCTACCTCCACCGTTGTTGAATCTGGTGCCAAAGGCTCCTCACCCCGTAGCAAGTCTACTGGGGTGTCAGAACTGGCTTCAATTCCTCTATGATGACCATCTGAGTTAGAACCGTTTTCCTTCCCCTCTTCCTCTACTGAATCTCGGAGAGGATTCAAAATAGAGCAAGCAACATCTTCTGGTGGGTCAACTCCAGCTCTTTTTCCCGGCTCATCACCTGAGGTGTTCTCTGAGTCCTTGACCTTGCTGGGTGGAGACAAGTCTCTATCTTTATCGGACCTCCCGTCATCTTCTCCAGACTCTGACTCCGAGATGTTGCATTCAGGAGGCGTGAGGCTAGTTTCCCCCAGGAAGTTGTGATACGACTCTGCCGTGACTAGTGGGGTGATGATCTCATCGGAGTCTGTGTAAGTTCGCTCGCACTCCAGCGTCTGCTGGTCGCTAGGGGGCGGAGACTCTGGGGACTCCATGACGATGGCTTGAGGTGGCGGCTTGCACAGACTAGTCAGTGACTCCATCCTGATACGTCTTCAGCCTTCATCCATTGTCTTAGCTCCACCTGCAGAGGGCCAACCAGAAAGAAAACAAACACAGATTAAGCAAAATGAAGATCTAAATTATTGTCTTATGCTGATATTCATGGTTGGTAAAGAGTAAAACATATCACACTTGTTGCGTAGCGCCAGTTGAGATTGCATAACAAAATTACCTTTAGCTGCTTTGTTAGGCCACAGATAACATTTTGGTCTTTCTGAAAATTAGACAATTTGTAACATTTTTTGTGTCCTCCTTTTTTAATTTTGTTCTTTTAGGATACTACTTTTTTTCTTCATTTGCATTACCTAATCATTCTTTTAGGTACACTGGTATCCTACACTAACCTTAAAAAGCCTACATAAATTGTAATTCCTTGTGTAAATGATACAAAAAAAAGTCTCAGAATAGCCTAATCAATTGTGGAATCACCTATTTCATCTATATATTTCATCTTCTATACACACACATACATGTACATATACACACTACTGCACTCAATATTCACATACACCTACAAATACTGAGTTTTCAAGTACACGAATCTTGAAGTCACTGAAACTACCAGACCACAAACCAGCTCTTTCATACACCCGTCTGTACAGTCATTCTTTAAAAACAAAACACTAGTGCCTGATATTGAAATGCGTGATTGCGTGGACCAGGACTGGTCATTGTGTGCATCCTAAAAGGGGTCTTTGTTGCTTCTTCAGAGGGCTTGAAGTCACATGTAATGAGCCCTTAACAATAGGGGTCTTGTATGAAGAGCACGCATGAACACACACAAGATGGATCCCCGGTACTCCTGACCACAAGCTATGCTCACAACAGCCACAGACTAATCAATAGGATGCTCTTCCCCATAGCTTGGAGACCAAATCTGACAGTGATTTCTCTCACAGATGAGATGCTATCCATGTAACAGTTTGATGCGTTTTATTATAAAGGCCTATCTTCTTGAGACCAAAGTGGTAAACTAGCGTGCCATTTCTGATCCTAAAAGCTAACTGCGATTTGGCTCATACAGACCCCTAAACTTGCAGGCCATGCAAGTTTATGACCCATGCTTATTTGCCTGTAAGCACAGCATTTCCGAACATGCCTCCCCCCCCCCCCCCCATACTAACAACGCACACAGTACACTGGAAAACAGTGTGTTGAATTGCTTATTTCTCGATCATCTCGATCATCACAATGACCAGAGCTCTAAGGGAGACACAGGGTACTATAATTTACTACGTACATATACCGTACATGTAGATTGTATTTGCCCAAAGCTCTCATCTCCCATACATCTACAGCAAATGTCCCTTTAATGAAGCATCACTTGTTCACTTTTTGACAGAAAGATGCAAAAAAATCTACTACAGTGTATTTGAAATAATGCTCAATCAAAAGAAGATTATATGTCCACAACGACCACCAATATCACGTATCAATGTATTCAATCCAATATCAATACAGAATCCGGGGGAGAGCCCTATACACGTTGCACTGCAACACCATGTGCAGCCAGTGAGCATATTCCCAATCCCACGGATACTGACTACTCTCCCTTTGAACCACCCGACTCGACCACACGACAGAGCGTTAGGAAGAACCCCCTCCCCTGTTACTAGTGTGAGCGGATGTGTCATTCCAGCGCACATATTATAATGAATCCTACATGTACATTACATGACCAAGCAGTAGACGCACGAGGTACACGCAAGCTGCCACACAAGACTCACACTTTATTCCTCTAGTAACACCACACAAAGATATCTTTTTCTTTATGACATAATTTCTTACACACTGCATATTCGTTTGTACTGGAGAATGCATGCATGCATCTGAACAATAACAACATCATTCACTTGCATTTGATTAAACACAAGTATAGTTGCACTACAATGTAGTAATTACCAATCTTTCAAAGTTGTACACGTTTGTCACAAAATATGATCCTTATGGCCAGTGAAAGAAATCCACAGGAGCATAGGGAAATCAAGCAGCTGAAATGCAAACAGGAGCCTACCCTCCCCGGGAAAACTCAATTTGTTTTTCATAAGGAATATAGCGCAAGCATGGTTCAGGGTTCACTTTCATGGTATCAGGTTTGATAAAAAGCCCCGCAAATAAATGTTTCCATTTCCCCCTGCTTTCACATTCACATGTAGGTGTGTAGTTAATGCAACAAATCAGGCATTGTTTTCCGCATTTACTTGAAATAGCGTTTGTGTGCTTGACACGTGCATATACCGGTAGTTTGTGCATGCATAGTGTGCTTGTGTGTGCGTGTGTGTGCTCTCCAGGGCTGCATGTGCCATACGGAGGCAATGTTTGTGTCTGCAATATACCGTGTGGAAATACATGTACAGTAGTACAATGCATGTTCACGTGCTGTTTATCGTGCTTAGGATGTTTAGGGCAGCAAAATCACTACATGTACAAAATATATATTAATATTAAGACATTAATGGCAGATTATTTGTTAACAGTAATCCAATACACTATCAATTTCATGGGTCAATCGTGATCACAAGACCATCGTGTAGTCATGAATTTACCTAAATACATTCCATACACTTTAAATTCTCTGTGTACAAATTATTAATTCATGTTACCAATTGTAAGGAGATGAGGAAGCCAAAGTTGTTCTATTATATAAAATATGTTACATACCATAATGCGCATATACTCAGAGTCCAAGCAAATTTGCCATTGACGACTTTTGATAAGATTTACAAGCGGCCATACAAGCATGATTAACCGCAGTGCTAGAATGACGAATGGGGGGGGGGGGAAATAATCGCACAGCACGGTAACACCAGCGAGCGTAGCAGTAATTGCCCTCACTGGGAAATGACTCATTGGCAGGGGCCTGGCGCAAAGTCTCCGAGCCGCTCTCATTTATATGACAACCCCTGATGCGCAAAGTCTATTACCCGTTCGTCAAGTGAACAACGCTTGCGCATAATGCCGGTGCACAAAGGCATGCACGTTAAACGTAATGACTTGAACAGTACATGTGTACACATACATACAAACTATATCTTCGATTACCCGGTATAAGAAAAAGCATGAACATAAAACGGTACATGTATGTTAACAATGTTACATACATGTATACTGTACCGTTTCTCTCCTATCATTAAAACAATATACATGTACATGTACTACGGTACGAGTGTACATGAACAGGAATACAGTATGTAAAAAACAATATACATGTACATGTACTACGGTACGAGTGTACATGAACAGGAATACAGTATGTAAAAAAAAAAGTACCTACGCTTTCCTCACCAGAGTTATGATTCAAAGAAATATACCGGTACATAATAAGTAGTTTTGCACAATATGGACAATTAAAACCGTGGGTTAGCAATCAATGTTAACATAAGTAGGCCAACATACTGTTTCAAATACGGTACTGATTTAATCTTAAAACACATGTTGTTGTTTTTCTGCCTATGTTCCAACAGCAGAGATGTACAAGCTTTACTCTATTTTCCGCATATAAAATGAAACACAGGCTTTTCAGCATTCAATGTGCTTGTCAGTCACATGTATGCCCATCAATCATATTGGGATACACGTGCAGTAGATAACCTTGAACACCATTCTTGTAGATATTGTCCAGACCATTTCCGTCAGAGACTGCTGTAGTTCATGCATAAACTGTATACAGAGCGAGTTTCAATTGTTGATACAGTGTAAGACTGTATTCTAAAGGAAATAAGAAGAAACTGATAGCATGGAGGAATCAAGAGAACCAACATGTTTGCTCAATCTTCGTAGGAATTATACCCATTGAGAAAACTCTGAACTCTCACCAAAACAAGTTCCCTTTTTGTGAACGTACATATACCGGTTATTTCGGTTTAAAAAAAATATATGGCAACTTGTTTTCTTCAACAATGCATTATAATAGTTTAGGGTGTCCTCACCATGCAATCAGGCGTGAAAAGAAGCAAAATAATGCTTTTGTCTCCATAAATCATGTAAAAAGAAAAATTCAGACACACATCTCTTTTGTCTCTGTTTAAAAGAGGAAAGTTCACTTCCAAGTTAGATATGAGCTTCAGAAAAAGATTTGCATTTTTGGCATTTGCACATCATTTTAAGATTTGTTTTATACTTCATTATTTCCTAGCATATTTGAGATAACATGAATCAAATCAATTCATAAGAAGAAAGTATCAAACTTGAATATTTCAATAAACCAGTAAATAAAAATACAGTGTATTAGTGGGGAATACATGACCACATTGTGAGCATGTACCATACTTAAAAATAAATTTGACGCACACACCCAGGAGTAAGAATAGAATAGAATGCTCATTCTGTTATTGAAAAATATATTCTCTCTAAAAATAATCTTCAAGCTGCGATGAAGGAATACACTTTTAATTATTGCGGTGCAAGGACGTCTCTTATGACTTTCATTTGAAGTCCGGGAATAATTCGTCCATCATGTTATAACAAACTTGCTCCGCTTTCTCTACCGACATAAACACCTCCGCAGAATTTCCCGCTTTTCTCCCTATAGCAGAAATGGAACAACCCAATCAGCACAAATCCTTGAAAAGCACTCCAGTACACCCGTCTGCTAGGCATGTTTTTTTCCCCCCTCTCATTTTTTTTTTGTGTGCTTGCTGAGGCTGAGGTTATTCACACGAGAAGGCCAGCCAGACAGGCAGGCAGGCAGGCAGCAAGCTGGCTAAGTTTAGCAACAGCTCCGAGAGGGAATGAGAGGGGAGGAAAAAAGTTAACGGCACCGGCAAGCAAGCAACGGAGCCAGCCAATGGCATAATAGCACAGCCGTAGTGACCTTTGCCTCTCTCAGCATTCCGCTAGACCCCTACAAGCTGGAACCGGCGTGTTTACAGGGAAATGACAGGCCGTATAAAACCAGTACCTACAGTCACCAAGGCAGAATACACGTATTGCTCCGGGTATGCAAAAAAAAATGGCTGCATAAATGTTTCAAAACTCAAACCCGATTTCCCAAAACCATTCCGGAACACATGGAGTTTCAGGAGTAATCCAATATAAATATAACGCTAATGGAAAAAATGGTCTTTGAACTTGTTTGTATTCATTACTTGCATTACTTGCATTTCATAACAGTAAGGAGACATCTACAATTCTGTTTATATTACGGACATGTACATTGTACATGTACAGTGTATGGTACGTTGTACGATATACATGTACGCATGTTATTACACAGAAAATGGAAAAAACAGACTGTGCCACAATACTGACACACGTGTACACTGTAGTAGGCCTTCAAGAGGAGAGTGTTTTATTTCATTGTAACTCATATACTGCAACTTCTCAATATTTTTGTTTTAAATATCATACCACGGCCCAATATCGCAAAGAGTGAGTTGCTATAGGTAACAAATTTACAATTGATTGCAACACTACTATCTATTGCAACTCACAGTATCACAAAACCATGACTGGCATCTATTGCAAGTCCGAACCCATGGATGATATTAACATTAAGCATATATTACAACCAGGGAAAACAATTCACAGGGACTCGGAGCGATTTCATCCCCAAAATGCCTTAAAGAGCCCTAGAAAATGTTAAAAGAGCCCCCAAAATTCCTATAGACATGATGTAAAATTGTAGCCAAACTTACGATTGATCATAACTCTGTACATTAGCGATTAGACTTACAATCGATCATAACTCTGTACATTAGCGATTGGGGACCGGACTTACGATTGATCATACCTCTGCACATAAGAGATTGGGGATTGAACTTACGATTGATCATAACTCTGTACATTAGAGGTTGGTGATTAGACTTACGATAGATCATAACTCTGTACATTAGAGATTGGGATTGGACTTACGATTGATCATAACCCTGAGCATTAGAGATTGGGGACCGGACTTACGATTGATCATACCTCTGCACATAAGAGATTGGGGATTGAACTTACGATAGGTCATAACTCTGTACATTAGAGGTTGGGGATTAGACTTACGATAGATCATAACTCTGTATTTTAGAGATTGGGATTGGACTTACGATTGATCATAACCCTGAGCATTAGAGATTGGGGACCGGACTTACGATTGATCATACCTCTGCACATAAGAGATTGGGGATTGAACTTACGATAGGTCATAACTCTGTACATTAGAGGTTGGGGATTAGACTTACGATAGATCATAACTCTGTACATTAGAGATTGGGATTGGACTTACGATAGATCATAACTCTGTACATTAGAGATTGGGATTGGACTTACGATAGATCATAATTCTGTACATTAGAGATTGGGGATTGAACTTACGATAGATCATAACTCTGAACATTAGAGGTTGGGGATTGGACTTACGACTGATCACAACTCTGTACATTAGAGATTGGGGATTGGACTTACGACTGATCATAACTCTGAACATTAGAGGTTGGGGATTAAATTTACGATTGATCATACCTCTGCACATAAAAGATTGGGGATTGAACTTACGACTGATCATAACTCTACATTAGAGATTGGGGGTTAGACTTACGATTGATTAGATCTCTACATTAGAGATTGGGGGTTAGACTTACGATTGATCATAAATCTGTACATTAGAGATTGGGGACCAGACTTACGATTGATCATAACTCTGTACATTAGATATTGGAAATCAGACTTATGATTGATCATATCTCTGTACATTAGAGATTGGGCATCAGACTTTGATCATGAGTCTGTACATAAGAGATTGGGGACCGGACTTATGATTGATCATACCTCTGCACATAAGAGATTGGGGATTGAACTTACAATAGATCATAACTATGTACATTAGAGATTGGGATTGGACTTACGATTGATCATAACTCTGTACATTAGAGGTTGGGGATTAGACTTACGATAAATCATAACTCTGTATTTTAGAGATTGGGATTGGACTTACGATTGATCATAACCCTGAGCATTAGAGATTGGGGACCGGACTTACGATTGATCATACCTCTGCACATAAGAGATTGGGGATTGAACTTACAATAGATCATAACTATGTACATTAGAGATTGGGATTGGACTTACGATTGATCATAACTCTGTACATTAGAGGTTGGGGATTAGATTTACGATAAATCATAACTCTGTATTTTAGAGATTGGGATTGGACTTACGATTGATCATAACCCTGAGCATTAGAGATTGGGGACCGGACTTACGATTGATCATACCTCTGCACATAAGAGATTGGGGATTGAACTTACGATTGATCATAACTCTGTACATTAGAGATTGGGATTGGACTTACGATTGATCAAAACTCTGAACATTAGAG
The DNA here is from genome assembly GCA_963669155.1 of Arbacia lixula. NCBI lineage: Eukaryota > Metazoa > Echinodermata > Echinoidea > Arbacioida > Arbaciidae > Arbacia > Arbacia lixula. The sequence continues at coordinate 10,573,079 of OZ022581.1, read as the reverse complement.
GTTGGTGATTGGACTTACGACTGATCACAACTCTCTACATTAGAGATTGGGGATTGGACTTACGACTGATCATAACTCTGAACATTAGAGGTTGGGGATTAGACTTACGATTGATCATACCTCTGCACATAAGAGATTGGGGATTGAACTTACGACTGATCATAACTCTACATTAGAGATTGGGGGTTAGACTTACGATTGATTAGATCTCTACATTAGAGATTGGGGGTTAGACTTACGATTGATCATAAATCTGTACATTAAAGATTGGGGACCAGACTTACGATTGATCATAACTCTGTACATTAGATATTGGGAATCAGACTTACGATTGATCATATCTCTGTACATTAGAGATTGGGGATCAGACTTACAATTGATCATGAGTCTGTACATTAGAGATTGGGAATCAGACTTATGATTGATCATATCTCTGTACATTAGAGATTGGGCATCAGACTTTGATCATGAGTCTGTACATAAGAGATTGTGGACCGGACTTACGATTGATCATACCTCTGCACATAAGAGGTTGGGGATTGAACTTACAATAGATCATAACTATGTACATTAGAGATTGGGATTGGACTTACGATTGATCATAACTCTGTACATTAGAGGTTGGTGATTAGACTTACGATAGATCATAACTCTGTATTTTAGAGATTGGGATTGGACTTACGATTGATCATAACCCTGAGCATTAGAGATTGGGGACCAGACTTACGATTGATCATACCTCTGCACATAAGAGATTAGGGATTGAACTTACGATTGATCATAACTCTGTACATTAGAGATTGGGATTGGACTTACGATTGATCAAAACTCTGAACATTAGAGGTTGGTGATTGGACTTACGACTGATCACAACTCTGTACATTAGAGATTGGGGATTGGACTTACGACTGATCATAACTCTGAACATTAGAGGTTGGGGATTAGACTTACGATTGATCATACCTCTGCACATAAGAGATTGGGGATTGAACTTACGACTGATCATAACTCTACATTAGAGATTGGGGGTTAGACTTACGATTGATTAGATCTCTACATTAGAGATTGGGGGTTAGACTTACGATTGATCATAAATCTGTACATTAGAGATTGGGGACCAGACTTACGATTGATCATAACTCTGTACATTAGATATTGGGAATCAGACTTACGATTGATCATATCTCTGTACATTAGAGATTGGGGATCAGACTTACAATTGATCATAAGTCTGTACATTAGAGATTGGGGACTGGATTTATGATTGATCATAACACTGGACGTTAGATATTGGGGATTGGACTTACGATTGATCATAACTCTACATTATAGATTGGGATTGGACTTACGACTGATCATAACTCTGTATATTAGAGGTTGGGGATTGGACTTACGATTGATCGTAACTCTACATTAGAGATTGGGATTGGACTTACGACTGATCATAACTCTGTATATTAGAGATTGGGATTGGACTTACGATCGATCGCAACTCTGTATCTTTGTTTGATTATTTAATTTCCTATACTGTATTAGGTACATTTACATAATGCAGCCTTACATAATGTACACTAGCAGCAAATAAATGTCATCATTTTTAAAACTTTGCCAGAGAAATGTGAAAGTTTCTAGGCAACTACAGTAGCCCCATACACAGCCTAATACCCCATCTTTGAAGAGGTTAATCACGAGGAAGACTCCAGAGAACCTCCGAAGAACAAGTTACCCACTGTCTGTAAAGACGCTCGACACAGGACAACCTCCAGAGAACCACCAGAGGACTTACTAGGGTAAGTCTGAGGTAACCTCTATAGAACATCTGGATGCGCTTTCTGTTAAGACGCTCACCTGGTAACTCACGGTCACCGCACAGGTTGAGAACAGTCATGCGCAGTAGGGCAGATTAAATAAACATACCCGATTTGGATTGCCAAACAAGGAATTTTTACCCTGTGTTTGTTCTCCAGAGAACGACCGGGTCTGTCTGCTAAGACAGTTTTAATTTTGTGATGTCACGTGGGAGGTGCTCTCCCATATGTTGTATTCTGTATGATTTCATAAATTGCTTTTTTCCCCATTTTTGATGAGTAAATAAATCTTTTTCATTAAGGTATGCGTGTACAAATGTGTGTCTAATGATACCAAATGCACAGGTAACATTATGCATATCTTTTGAGTAAATGGACATTTTCAACAAATTAGTACACAACATATGGGAGAGTATTTTGCATGTGATGTCACAAAATCAAACCTTTAAAAAATTGTTTCTTTCTTATCCTTTGACGGATTTCCATCAAACCTCAACCAACGTTTCTTCCATGTTTCTGCTTGTACTGAAACGAACTTAATTTCAGGGTGGACTTTCCCTTTAATAGTCCAGACCTGGGTGTTACTCAAATATCCTGCATATCATTTGCATATATCCAAGAATCTACCGTGGTGCATTGATCCTGGAGATACTACGGAGAGCGTCTTAATAACTCTCTCAGTGCCATACAACGATATTCCTATGTGCATCCTTCCACAATGTACCATCTATGGTACTGTGAGGGTTAACAGACAGTGGGGAGAATTCCACCCGGTTGACACCACCGATTGTACCCTAGATGTTTGGTGTGCATGTTACCCGGATAATACCCGGAGGTTGCCCGAGATCGAACCCATTTTGATATGTATAAAGCCTTTTGTAAGGCCAAACTTATCATTATTTCGCTTTCAAATTAACATTTTTTTCAAATCAGATTGTAATCATAAAATGGAACGTACATATTCCATTGCAAATCAACATTATGTCATAACTCATAAATACAATTTAGAGCTATAATTCTGCCTATTTGGAGAGCATAAGTGTGATTTCAACCTTGTTAATGCATTGGAAATTTGAAGATCTAGTGATAATTTGTACCTTTAAATTGCTTTGAAAAATCGTTCTGAAGGTAGTGAAAAAATGGATTCATACTGTGCATAAATGTATGTTCTGGGGAAAACAGGTCTATCAAACTACAACTGCAATCAACAGTCAAAGGATCAGCTCTACTGGCTTGATCCAGTTTGTTTTCCTTTGAGGCCATCATGTACAATGTTTAACTGTGCAACTGTAAATTCAATTACTGTTTAATTGTAAAAAAAAAAAAAAAAAATAGCAAACTAATGGAGTCACTCTTACCTATTTATGGAAAGTAATAGACCTGTTTATGAACATTAAATTTCATGTTCCCATCTTTCATCCAGCACAGTACTGGGACGCTCCTTCTCATGTTCTGTATCAAGACAGTTCTTTTGTTCAAGAAGAGAAACAAGCAGAAATTGTTGATATGTCAGGCAAACCCATCCTCATGCAAGATTTCGGGCTGTCAATGGTAACTTTTGTGAAAAAAGTACATGGTATGCATAGCATTGGAATTTAATAGTAAACCGGTCAATTGGGTACTTGGTTCATACAAAAAGTAGAAAGGTAGAAATTTACACCAACAGTTATTCCAGCTTGCACAGTCTACACCCTGTAGCTTGTCTGACAATGCAGCCTTAGTACATACAAACTGGGCACTGGTCTTTTTGAAGAATATGAACTCATCTATTTGCAATAGAGAAAGATTTTTCTTATTACTGGGTACTCCATCACTATCACTACAAATGCACAAATTTTAATACCAAAATTTACGGGGGGGGGGGGGGGGGGGGGGGGGGAAGTCGCAAAACTACTTCAAAGTATAGTACATACCAATGACATAAATATAACAATTGTACATGATATAAAAATCCGTCAAATATTAACTTAAAGAATATGTGTACCGGTTTATTAAGGTCTCCACACTAACATATCAAAGGGGGTCTGGACATCTATTATAAGGTGTTTTGTGTATGCAAAATAGGGCCCGTGCTTAATTTTCTAGAATATAGCGAGTTCTAATTTGGCTGCCCATGTGTACTACGCATCTACTAGCGTCAAGTCCTGGTATATATTACACAGATACTGCAGAAGCTGCATGTCCCCTGGCAGCCACAACACAGGATATGAATATAGTCAAGATTTGAGCACTCGCATACTGCCCGGGATGTATAACGTGAAGTGAATCTATAGCGCCACAGGATATCATGCAGCACTCCACGTACATGTACTAGTATACCAAACACACACACTGTGCCAAACACCACGGTAACTCATCGTGGGTAAGATCCTCAGCTGTCTGGGATATTCACGTTATTCTGTATCAATTCACTCTCTATTACTCGTTCTCTCAGTAATTAACAAATCCATACCGTGCATTGCCGCTCATTTCATTATCATAAGCATTAGGTAATGTGTGCGTAGAACTTGTTTTCAATTCCAAGCAAGATGTTTTACACAATGACTCCATAACAAAAGGGGTTTGATTAATTCACAATCACCTACTGGTGAAATGACAGAAAATGCATTCAATATTGCGAATAACGTTCCCGAGTTGTAAGTATAATGACACAGAAAATTAAGTGATGAACAACAGATTCAACACCAAAGAGCTCTCAACCAATTTTGCTAATGTGCGCATACGTGACGTACAACATGAAATATAGCGAAATATTTATAAACTCACATTCACGTGGAGTGCAAATCGTAGCTGAAGTATTTATCACAAAACCGTGATTGAAAAATTGAAAATTATTTTTCTCTTGCAGACGCTACCGCATACTGTATCAGCCACGACATCTAGCGTACTGACTAGTTTGCACGCTGCACGGCAGGTCTAGACGATGCCTGGGCACTCCTGATCGAGGGTGCGGACATGTACATAATGAGCAGGCATTCCGGCTGCGTGCACCGCTCACTGCCTGCACAGCCAACAGCAGCGTGACTGAGGGCTGGCTTGTAAACAGACAGTGTGGCAGTATACGCAGCCACTTCCCCCCACCACGCACAATGGAACGGTCCAGTGATTATGCAGGCGGGTATGGCCCACTGCCCACACTGTGCACACAATGGGGACTGAGCTGTAGTGTGTGTGTATGTGTGTGTGTGTGTGTGTGTGTGTATGTGTGTGTGTGTGTGTGTGTGTGTGTGTGTGTGTGTGTGTAAAGACATGCTTGTGAGGTGGAGGCTGTACTATGTATAATGCACATGTTTATACGTTGTTCTTCCTGCTCTTTAGTACAGCATGCTACATGTATGTGTGTATGCACAAAGACTATGTGGTTGTGGTCTTTTGTCACGAAGGTTAAACTTTTATCTCAAGTTTTGATACGCACATTGGAAAACTACGAGTATCCAATATTACAGTATCAGATAAACCAACATTCCGGTAGTTCATATGCATTAGAATGCATGTATTATAGAAACCAGAAACGTTTCCAAACATACGGCATATAATATTTAGTTAAATCGATATGTTTTAACCAATTTTGGGGTTTTATAAATACTCCATATATGTACAAATCCAGAGACTGAAATATATATCATGCCTTGTGAATCATACAAAACTGTTAATATCTGATTGAATGAGATATCAAAACAGAATATGATAGTTAATTAACTTAATTCAATTTAATCAGTGTACGGTCCTAAGTGTATGGACAATGACTAATTTACATGAACCGTTATTTCAATTTTTGTTTGGAATCACGGGGGCCTGCAATCTGCTGTTTGCAGGTAACGGTACTCTGTTTTAAAGGTACTGTACTAGTATCTGACCGTGTTACTCTATGAAGACGTTCACGTTCACGTTTGCAAAGTATTAGCGTGAGCAATTTTGATCTGTTCATGAGCTGAATTTGTGTATATTAAACTTAGTTACAGTGCTTATTTACATAGCTTTATGAGGGTACAATACCTTATACTTCAACCAAATAAAACGGCAGATTAACCCAGGTCATTAACAAATGAAGTCACCCTGCTGTTTTGACTAAGTTTCAAACAGATGACACTTTTTAATACGTGACATACTGAATATGGACATTCACAGACTTCCATTACATCTTTGCACATCATAACATGTACAGTATGGTCACCACGAAGCCATCTTGGCAATATATTCTCACCGGATGAGTGTTATGATAGTCCATTTGGGGTAACGCCCAGGAAGGGTCGATGAAAATTACTACGGTAGTTGCCCCAGAATGGTACACGTTGTTTTGTGATACTTGCACACAATTGTTTTCTTCAAGGAAGCAAGTTTTCACACGTTTTTCAGATCCCTGGGAACATGTTATTAGTCCAGATTACCATGGGTTAAAGACAGAGTGTTACCTTGGTAACGCAAGGGAGACATTTTGACCACGTTCCTGTGGTAACACCCAGGTACACGTATGTATACTACATACCATTCGGTTAACTCTTCCTTCAGATCAAGTACAAGGCATTGCCTTGGTAACACAAAGGAGAAATTCTGACTACATTCCCACGGTAACGCCCAGATAGTAACATCACGTACCACCCAAGAAACTTTTTCTCAAACTCGTCATGGGTCAAATACAAACTGCTCCCTCAGCAATGCAAGGGAAATATTTTAACCACTTTTCCGGGGTAACGCACAAACACGTACACCATATACCGACCAGTTAAATCTTACTCTAGATCATCACAGGTCACATGCAAGGTGTTACTTTGGTAAGTAACGCAAGGGAGACATTCTTAATTACCAGGGTAACGCACAAACACGTCATCCCATACCATCCTACATGTAACTCTAACTCTAGATTGCCATGGGTCAACTACAAGGTGTTACCTTGGGTAACGCAAAAAAGGACATTCTAACCGTGTTCCCATGGTAACACACATGTACATCATGTACTACCTGCTAACTCTTCTTTTAGATCATCATTGGTCAAATACAAGGTGTTACCTAGGTAACCAAGGTGTAACCTATGAACATCAGGGATACATTCTGACCACGTTCTCGGGATAACAACCAGGCACGTACATCATCCTGTTAACTCGCCATGGGGAAAATCCAGGGTGGCTCCTACAGTGTACACTACAGCTCAAAGGAATTGGCATGGATAAAGGGAAAGGGAAGAAAGAGAAGGAGCTTCAGTTTTAAACTGTGGTATATTTTGTCCAGGTCAGCAAAAAACATGGTGCTTTAGCCTAAAAAGCATCTTGTTTCATGCTGAACTGGACAAAATATAACACGGTCTAAAACTGCTGCTCCTTCCCTTTCTTCCCTTTCCCTTTCCCTATGCCAATTCCTTTGAGCTGTAGTGTATGTTATGTCAAGGGGAGTTTCCCGGAGAATGTGATCAGAATTCTGACTACGTTTCCTAGGAATCACCTCTGGTCCCTGCTTTTGTGTTCTTCTGAGCAGCTACCATGGTTGCCATGGGAACAAGCCAGCCCCTGCATGTATTTGGTTATCTATGAGGAATGTCACACATGTTTCTCCCACAATAACAGTGAAATGTTAATGCCATATCTATTTTTACAGATTTGCGCTTGGCTACAAAGCGGCTTTGGTAATCATGAAGAGCGAATTATTAGTCCACAATAAGTCCACAATGTTTTAAATTGAAATTCACAACATGATAATGTATAGATGCATTGTCTTCTGTTGGTAGCTTTAAATATTTCTGACTTGCATGATTCATGCGATCATTCTCTTAGATCGTGATTATTCCATTGATGTGGCAAGATGTTAGACATGAGCTCTATAAAACGGAAATGAAAGAATGATCTTAGCAAAAACACATCTTTAATGGAATTTTGGATATGATGTTTTACAGTAGACAGAACAGCTTGGTATTTGGTACTAAACACAATTGATCATTCTCCTTTGGTGTGGCAAATTCTACAGAGCAAGTAGCACTGAAGTATTAAACAGCAAGCGTGAGTAAAGGCAACGACAGCTGTTGCTGTTGCATAATGCAGTCAGCTGTGAGATCACTGTACCTGTACCAGAATGCTGAGGAGTTTTATGTACACATGATATCTTCTTTAGTGTTTTTCTTGTGGTACATACTTTCTTTCACGGAATGGTAATAATGTCTGCAAAAGTGATACACACCTTTAACAGGAACATGAAAAATAAAGTTGTCTGTGATTGCACAGACCATGCACATGTAGTTTGCGATAGTACTTTGTACTCACCATCAGTACTTGACTCTGATTGGTGTTACATCAAGTTGCACTGGGTAGACTGGCACCCAGTCTTGGTAGATTGCTGGAAATCTGCAATAAAAACATCAAGATACAAATAAGGAAATGGTTATTAAACCATAATAACTACTTTTGTTTTTTGATGCTCACCATCACGGATTCGTTGTCAACTCTTGAGGGCTAGGAGCAAGAGAATTTTTTTGTTGTTACCACGCTAGTTTATTAAATTTGCAATGTAATTGTGCACTAGTAAGACTGTTAAGTTTGATTGCAATGTATTTTTTTGTCTCTGCAAGATCACAATTTAATGGTATTTTCATACTGGTGAAACTTTGCCAGCTCTGGCAATCATCTTTAGGAGAAGCGAAGCTAGATACTGGTAGTTACACCGGTACAGCTCAAAAGGCACACATCGTACTTGACATAGTCCCCGTATCTCAAACCATTATAATATCCATTATTGCAAAGTTGGGCCAGTGTTTTCTTTGTGAAGACTTCCTGTAATCCAACTTTATCCTAATGTGTTGTGCTTGTGTGACATCGGAGTGAAATGATTCACGTATTATAACGTTTGTCATCTATTATTTCATAATTTTTTTATACTTTCAATAAATTTATAAAAGAATAATCGTACATGCTTACACTTATTATGATTGTAACAGAAAACGGATTTTGGCCAAGGATTAGTAAAGACAAAATACATGTGGGCTCATGGTGAATAAGCCTGAGAAAAGCAAAACAGAGCTCTTGGAAATAATGAAAGAGCCCATGTGCAAAAAATTTTTTTTTAATGGTACAATGCACCGCATGGTGCAGTGTGTTGGTTTACAACATGTATAAGGCATGAAATGTAGCCATGGCAAATTAATTCTTATTTTACCCTGCAATATACAGATACGGTAGGCATTAGATCTTAAGATCATTGTGCATGCTTACTGCCGAACTCCGTTAAGCAGTCACATGCAATCATTTTAAATTCCACAATATTCACAACAGAATACACATCACGGTCACTGTATAAACCATGGGAAGCGTTCTCAAGTTTTATTCCACGTTTCTTTCAAATATTATAATATCCACTATATCCTTTTTAATTTTAAGTTGAGACTGGGTTTTTCTAAGTGAAAACTTATTGTAATCCCAATTTATCCTAACGTGTTGTGCACATTTTGACATCACACGTTAAAAACACCCTGATATAACAAGCACGTAAAGCATGCAACTGAAATGTATTAATTTGTACACGTGTTTGAGCAGCAAATCCTAACACGTCGCAATCTCCCTCTCACATGGAATGGAACGACCCAACGTAATTATGTAGTCATCAGCTCGTAAAAAAACAAGCGGAGAAAAAGTAGAAAAAAAGAATCCCACGCCTGATGGTGCCTGGTGCCTGCTCGGCTGAGCGTACTGAGCCAGGGGTTGTTTGTTTGCGGCGGCGCAGCTAGGCAGCCAGGCAGGCAGGCAGGCAGGGGAGAGCGAGGCAGGACTCCCCCGATCAGGGCTTGGTTGAATGCCAACTCAGTTGTCAGCAGGGAAAACTCTGCCCTCTCCACTCGCTAATGTATTCAAGGCTGGCGTAGTGGTGAGGCCACAAACAGGGGGCTCAGGCTAGCTCAGCTTGTGCTCTGTGTGTGTACGTATGTATGGATGCACAATGCCATGCTGTACAGGGGAGGGACGGGCGGGCAGCGTGCATGCAACACATTCCAATGCCCACTATGCAAACACGTACACGTACAATCTACATGCACGGCCACATGGTTAACGTGCATATGTACATAGTGTGTGTCGGTCACTTCAAATTACGCTACGCAAGTTGTTTTAAATGACATTATAGATACCACACGGTATAACAAATTTTCACTGGGTTTATGAAAACTTTTTTCAAAGTTTCAAATTGTAAGTTCTCATTGGCACTGCACGGCAAGAGCAAAGTTATCAAATTTCTCTACGTTCATGAAAAGTTTTCTCAAAGTTTAATACTGTATGATGTTTTACGGTAAGCACTGCACATCAATAGTAACGTTATACTGTATCTCTCATTTTATCATGAAAATCAAAACTTTTCTGAAACGTCTCCTCAAAATGGACTAACCCGTCTTATTGGGGAGAGATTGTGGGTTTATTCTGTAAAGTGTGAGGAATGTTAAAAAGATCTTTCAACTGACATATTGTATAAAACATCATGTTTGCACATCCTTGAATGGGCAAGACAAAATGAACTGCCATTATCTCCAAAGTGATGGAAATCCAATTGTGTAATTGGTCCTCATTGCAATCAATGATATTCAATGTACTGACTGCTAGACACCAAAAGTCATGAAGAACATCATATTCAATATCTAAAAGAATAGCTGTCACATTAGACACAAAGAGTCAGACCTGGAAATCAGACTCCTCATGAAAGCAATTTTCCAGCAGATCCGGTTATACATCTATAAAGTTAACCCCACATACAGACTCCGGTAAGCGACACAAAGAAGGTATGTTATATATCCCATTTTTAACCAATATTATTACTAAATAAAACCAATAGAAATGTGTCTGCACTGTGAGTTACAGACATAGAGACTCCGGTAATCAACAATTTCAACACACTGAAAAGAAGGATGCATCACATTAAAAAAAGAATTTGTTACTAGCTAAAAATCTTTCTTTATTATGTATCAGTCCTAGGCCTGAGTCGAATCGATTATTAAGCCGGTGTTCGATCGAAGAAGTCGAACTCCGATTTCGTTTTGATGAATTCGATGCATCGACGAAATTACCAAATTGACTAGAAAACACAAAATCTTTTGTTTGATAGTCCTGTTATACACAATTTATCTTCATATTTTCACAATTTTAATTTGCTTACTTGGTTCCTACTCTCTTTTGTGAGTTTTGCAGGTAACGCATCAAGAGAATGAACAGGTCGCTCGATGATCAAGCAGCTACTACATACTACTTGGATTTGATTCGTTCACTACTACAGCGCAACGCCACAACAAACAATTGTCCATAGACTTTGTACAACGGATAGCATCGTGTGTTGTGAAAACCCGGAAATACAGTGGCAATCGTGCGTAAGGCTCATTTGCATACACGCTGCCGACGTACAGACTAATAGAGCGTCTCCGTTAGGACAGCGATTCGGAGACCACTGATTGGTGCATCGCGTAGATCACGTCATAACCATGTGGTCGCCAAAACAGTGATACAATATCCAGTCACGTTGTCCGAAACCCGGAAGCGATTTTTCGACGCATTAGGGTTACGAAAAAAAAAAATCGCAACCCGGAAGCTGATTGACTTTCTGCCCGTTGCAATACACTCTCCAGATTCCAACCTACATACATGTATGCGATGCCATATTGACGCTAATTTGTAAGATTTTGACGGAAAAACAAGAAGTAATCGAAATTCGCTTACATGTGCAGTATCGGTGAGAAAATAGATTCTCCGAGGTTACCTATCATAATTCATATAAAATATAGGAAAGTGAAATTCTAGGTCAATTTTGGTACGAGGTGATAGAGAATTGCATGCTTGTTTATGTGGGGAAATGGAAGGATTGCACTGCGTATGCTTACTATATTTTCATTCATAAATTGGCTCTTGGCAGTGGCTGGGTGACGTCATGTATCGATGCATCGATGTTCGATCGGCGCAAAGCCATCGAACACCGGTTTCTGAAAAAATCGATATGACTCAGGCTTAGTTCATTTGTTGTTTAGCGCTGTGCCAATTTTGGTGGATTCACAATACAGTATGTGACCTATCAGTTGCACCGGACAGGCCGAAATCCGCAATGCCTCATGTAGTCCACATTGAAATATAAGGCTGTGGGGCACATGCCTACATATAGATTATATTAAACGATCAGTTAAATACTTTTTTAGTACGGCGATCCCCATTCATAAAAAGGCGGGCAAAGGACAGCTGGGTCCACCAAATTTAAAATCCGCGGCCCATGTCAGTAGCGTATTTTAGTGCTATGTGGTTGATCAGTATACTGGTGCTAGGCTGATATGTTTACCCCGAAGTTGGAAATTGGCCTGTCTGCTGAAAACAATAGGTGGCACACCGCATTGTGAATTCCCCACATTGTTTGTGTCGAGGTGCTAGTTGATGATTTCCAATATGAAATGCTAACTCTTTTAACCGTATAAATTTCACAAACAAAACGTGACCTGTGCTTACTTACAAAGCTGGTCTGAAGGTCATAAGCAACAACTGCTACAGATATACCCGTGTTTAATGACGAATTGCACAAAAATCTTAACATTGTTGGGGTACAGTATTTACCCATATTTTGATAAAACACCATTTAATCATTTTGTAAATGAAACAACCTACACTGTACATGTTACTCCACATCATCAATCACCGCACAATGTGCCATTACAGAAAGCAAAAACTTAAAACGTGAAACCAAAAAGATAAGTCATACGGATCACACATACTGCAGAAAATGAAATCAATATACCGGTACATTATTACAACATCAATGAAAACTATCATCCGTTAACTCACAAATGCAAAACACCGTTTAAAGGTCCCGTGATATGTTAATACACGATCTAAACAATAATATCAATGTTCTAATATAGCCGGGAGAGAATGTATCTATGATCATCATATAAAAATGCAATATCAATGCAAACCATCATCACTTAACTCACGAATGCAAAACACTGTTTAAAGGTCCCGTGATATGTTAACACACGATCTAAACAACAACATTGTTATAATATGCGACTGTAGCCGGGAGAGTATACACTGTATATAAAGACATATATATATACACACATATCAATGTACCACCATGGAAGGAAATCTAGGAAGGAATCCTTTCTTACCAGTAAAGCAGCGGATGACAAAATGGGGGCAACTACCTGCTCCGAGCTCCAACCTCCCCAGCAGACCACACTACATAAGCCTAGCGTGCACTTAGTCAATCCTACACCCACACAAAGTTTGGGAAGTTAGATGAGTGGAGTGCCGCATAGCTCCACACGCATCATCAAGATGAAGGGAGAGAGAGCAAGAGAGACCCGCAGAGATACACACACACCACACACCAGTGGCATATCGCATACAAGCAGCTCTGCATCATCATGTGTGCAACAGCCACATGCAGTCAACATACAGCAAGCGGGCAGTGTGGGAAGTAAGCCCTGCCCACTTTTAACAGTCAAGAGAAAAGCAGCGGACCTGGCTGGCGAGCGAGCATACTTGACACCACTGGCTGAAAGGCCCACAGCCTCATTATCATACGGATGGGGGGGCATTAGCATAACGCCTCACAGCTGTGTGCCAAACAATGCACAGCCTCTTTGCTTCCCAGAAACAACAACAGAAACAGTCTGGAGCTCACAAAAAAAGCAGTGTTGCATAATACCTATAACCCCCCCCCCCCCCCCCATTAGTAAAACTCAACTTCAGTCTATTCCATTATTATGTGAGGGGTGTTCTTTTTTCACGGGTCAACATGGTAGAGATTCAGTGCCGCTAAACTTGTGCTGGTGGAGTACTTAAAGTTTAAGCAATTAAATACTGTACAAGTATAAATATTCATGTGGGGTAGAGCAAATTATTCAAATGAATATCATTGAGAACTGCTCGGGCCAGCTCCGGGTTAATACCTTTTTTTAAGCTACACGTGACAGAGACTCAATCTTGTTTGCTCTTCATGTACTGGCACAGTATGTAAAAATACATCTAGTCGTGCATATTTGTGAATTCATGTTCTGTTCGAAAGAATGAAATACAATCACTACCCACATATTTTCTGCTGCAGAAAAACATTACATTATTTTTCTTCTCGCTTTCCCGATTTGTTTTTCTCATCCATTTATTGTCCCAACGCTCATCATGCTATTTGTTACATTAATGCGGAGTTGTTATTTTCTTTCTTTCTTCTCTCCTTTTGTTTTTAGGGAGGGGGATATCAGGATATATTTTCAAGATTTTGAAGATATTTTAAGGAGTTTTTTAACATTTTGCATAGATTTCATGCAACTCTGTTGATCCACTTTCAGAATATGAGTACCGCGGTACTTGTACATCAGTGAGGGGAAGAGTTGAAACAGAGGTCGGCCAAGTCTCTGTCCACATTTTTAGACCAACTCTGGAGCATTGTGGATATGGATTCAAGCTTCATACGACGCTGAGACTCCCTGTAATAACATGCCTCTCCAGGCAATACTCCCCAAAACTTTGTAATTTCTTGGCAATAACGGCAGACCTTTTACTTCAAGGGGGTCAAAGCCCTCAGACTGACAATTCATTTATGTAAAAGCAGAAAATCAGGGAACTAAATATGGTACATACACATATAGGTGAAAGTTATAACACCAATGAAAAGTTCAGTTGTTTGAATCTCTTTTACACACCCAAATCAAAAGATTTTGAATACTGCATTATACCGGTTTTAAATTTCCATCAGAATGACCCTCAACAGAACATTTGTTTTGTGGGACATTAAACTGTTACCACATCCCTGGGAAGTCAAGTCTTTCTTTTAAAGGTAGCATGGAGAATGTAACCTGAAGAGAAGCAAGGTTAGACCACAGATATTACTCCGCACGGTGTCCGGTACAAGTTAACACTATTACACCCGAAAGTTACCCCAGATAGACCGTTCTTACCTGGGGTAAGACCATAGATCCTACTCCGCACAATGTCCGGTACAAGTTAACACTATTACACCTGGAAGTTACCCCAGACAGACCGTTCTTACCTTATCCTGGGGTAAGACCACAAACACTACTCCGCACAGTGTCCGGTACAAGTTAACACTATTACACCCGGAAGTTACACCAGACACACCGTTCTTAAATGGGGTAAGACCACAGATCCTACTCCGCACGGTGTCTGGTACAAGTTAACACTATTACACCGGAAGTTACCACAGATAGACCGTTCTTACCTAGGGTAAGACCACAGATCCTACTCCGCACGGTGTCCGGTACAAGTTAACACTATTACACCCGGAAGTTACCACAGATAGACCGTTCTTACCTGGGGTAAGACCACAGATCCTACTCCGCATGGTGTCCAGTACAAGTTAACACTATTACACCCGGAAGTTACCCCTGATAGACCGTTCTTACCTTGGGTAAGACCACAGATCTTACTCCGCATTCCGCATGATGTCCAGTACAAGTTAACACTATGACACCCGGAAGTTACCCCAGATAGACCGTTCTTACCTGGGGTAAGACCACAGATCCTACTCCGCACAATGTCCGGTACAAGTTAACACTATTACACCCGGAATTTAACCCAGACAGACCGTTCTTACCTGGAGTAAGACTACAGATCCTACTCCGCACAATGTCCGGTACAAGTTAACACTATTACACCTGGAATTTAACCCAGACAGACCGTTCTTACTTGGGGTAAGACCACAGATCCTACTCCACACGGTGTCGGGTACAAGTTAACAGTGTTGCACCTAGAATTCACCCCTGATAGACCATTCTTACCTGGGGTGCGTTGATTAACTTCCTACAGTAAGAATGCATTTCTATGCCTGTAGATGTATGGATTTCGCATCACGATTCAATATTTGATTCCGTGCTGTGTTTAAACACTTTCTAGAGTTAGAACCAGCATCTTTATGGACAATAAAATGCATTTTAATATGCGATTCAGCGATGCTATCAAATCAGATACGTGATTCTGGCTCAAAATATGCAAATCTGTCTGCAGACCCTGCTTCATATGACCACTGTGAATGCGGGTAAAACCCCAAACAGAGAGAGCTCTGTAAAAACGGGTGCAACCGGTGTGTTTACATAACATTTTAAGAGCTTAGAATCACCCTTCCTATAAGTGATTAGAACGCTTGTTGTAGACTTTAATTCAAAACCGCTCTATGCTGATAATAAAGGCCGAAAATATGCAGTTCCAACTGCACGCAGTCCAGTAAAATTAATAAAAGCTGTAAAATTGATCTGATATGAAACTTTGATACATTCAGTATCCAAACAACACAGCATATCCTGTACAACTCAATTTGTTTAAAACATTCAAGTATACCGGTACTAGACCTGCATGTCAATAAACTGGCAGCTGTTTCTACAAATAAGAATAAACCAACACTTGATAAAAATTGATTTAATAAGTACTCAATGTACACGTACTTACAGACTTAATAATAAACAGAATAACTAATTTTAGACATGTATCTATTCCGATATTACTTTAGCTGCGTAACACATAGCACACGTAACTTCATACCGGTAAAATGCTAGCACTACATGTATGATCACGGCAACACAACATTCTGCCTGTACAAAACTAATTTACACGTGAGAGCACCCCCCTCACAACATATCGCACGCAGCTCCCCATAACGTAATGGTATCGCCCTTAGAAACACAACTCCAAAGTTATCATGAGGGAGCTGCATGCTCGTTAGACTGGCAGACAGGCAGCCAATGAGAGGAAAGTTAGGCGTGCTGTGACCTCTACCCAAAGGTTTCAGTACACAGTGCCCGTGCAGTACGTGCACATACAAGCACACTGCACGTTGTATGTGCTCTAGCTGTTTGGCTTGACACAGGCAAGTTGCTCAGCCAAGCTTTTCTTTTTTTTCCTCTGTGTGTGCGTGTGTGTATACTGTGTGCACACTGATCTGCATGTGGTTTCAGACTGTCTGCTTGGTCAAAGAGCACAGTGCCACCACAGGCAGGAAACCAATGCCGTGTGAAGGGCCAAGTTATTTACCGCTTGGATATAAAAAAAAAATTGTCACGCTGCTTTTATACGATGGTGGATTTATGTTCACGATGATAGACATTCAAAAACGTAGATGTAGACGGCGCTATATTTCTGTACAGCCGAGATATGAAACTTTAGGGAAACAAGTAACTACAATGTGAACTCCTTCAATAAATTATTCACTCTGCTCACACAAAAGTTTATATAAAAATATAGATCAACATTAATGTATGAAACAACAGAATTGATTACTAGTTCTAAAGAAAGCAAAACTTCATGAATAAAGAACCTTATTTCAACAGTCTATGAAGCCAGGGAAATTATCGTTACACATATCACATACGATAGGAACAACATGTGTAGACACCAATAATCTGATATTTGTATGCAAACTTTAAGTGCGCATGTGTGCCTAGGCATTGTACATGAAATGTCTTTTAGGCTTCAGTCCAATTATACTCAGTCTAACAAAACAACTATTTTTGGATGACAGTGTCTTTTCTCGGATCTACAGAAACCCAAAATGAGCAAGCAACAGTCGCTAACTTAAAGATTTCACAGGTACATTGCAATGTAAATGAATGAACAACATCTTGCATTCAAGCTTATGCACACAAAATGAAAACAAGTGGACAGCGTTGTTGTTGTTGTTGTTGTACGAGAAGCCTCAAAATGTTTTCAAGGGGAGAATCATTGTTCAGACCAGCATCTGCATATAACGCATAGTGTTATTGAACCAAACCTGAAACGTGACCTTAAGGCATGCATATTTTTAAAATGCCAGTGATAATACAGGATCAGGTCTGAAAATACATGCATTTGTAAACATCTTGGCACATACCAGTGGTATAAATGTAATATCCTTTAAACAAAACAGTATCTATGAAAGTAAACCTGGTTCCCACTTCTCAGTAGGAAATTTGCATGGGAACCAGGTAAACCCGGTACCACAGTTAACAGGTGTTATTGAACCAAAACTGAAACGTGAACTAAAGGCATGCATATTTTTAAAGGGTTACTAAATCAGAAAAATAAGTTCCCATTCATTTGCCACAATAAAGTCTCATTTTGAATAAAAATTTTTAAAAATGCACGCCTCCAGTGACGTATGAGAAGTCAAAATGCCATAAATGCCAACGGCGTACATAAAATATTTTATTCACGCCATTCAAACAATACCAAAGCTTGTCCGAGGTTTGTCTGAGTAGCAACAACTAAAAGATTCAAAGTGCATTCCATCCATTGAATCTGGATGACAAGATACAGGTGCATGCAATAACGTGTTACAACACAGTTAGGGGGAAAGTTGTCAATAAATTACAAAAATGTTGACTTCCGTACAATCTATGGAATTTTGACTTCTCATACGTCAAGGGGAGGCGTGCGTTCTTTCAAATTTTTGTCAAAATGAGACTTTATTGCGGCAAACGAATGTGAAATTCGTTTTTAGTGGATAATTTTACATAGATTAGTAGGAACTTATTTTTCTTATTTAGTAACCCTTTAAAATGCCAGTGATACTACAGGATCAGGTCTGAAAATACATGCATTTGTAAACATCTTGGCATATACCAGTGGTATTAATGTAATAAGCTTTAAACAAAACAGTGTCAATGAAAGTAAACCTGGTTCCCGCTTCTCAGTAGGAAATTTGGGAACCAGGTATACCCGATTACCACAGTTAACAGGTGAATAACCCCGGTAATATACGCGGTTACCGTAGTTACCTGTAGTTAACAGGTTAATTATCGGAACATAGCGGATCACTGAGCCAAGACTTAGGGCTACATGCCGGTAGACATTACTGAATGGATGAAGGTACAAATGAGCAAGCAAACAAATGTGATTATTGCAGATTATATCACTTTGTGGCAATTTTCTCACATGATAAGCTGATAGACAAGAATTCTATACTGTGGGAGTAAAATGAAATAGAAAACTCTCCAACATAACTTTGGGCTAACCATTACTATTCCTCATATCTAAATAACCTCTTGCTCATGGTAAGTTTTCCAGAAGAACGTGAAGCCTGCTCCAGTAAGTAAGCCCGAGTCATATCAGACTTTCTTTTAAAACCGGGGCCCTTTTGACTTCAACGGTTGGGCCCAATGCCCCATTAAAATTGGGAACTTTCCATGTGAACGAAATGTATAGCGAGCGCTACCTTGCTATTCTATTGTATTGTTTCATCAGACACCGGATTGGAAAAAATCAATTTGGGGCCCCGACCGATCCGACTCGGGCTTATGCCAAGGAACTGCAGTAACAAAAGGGGTGTGGCATAAAGGGATAGTTCACTCTGAAATTAAGTTGGTTTCAATAAAGCTGAAATAATAAAAGAAACATATCAGTGAAAGTTTGACTAAAAATCTGTCACAGGATGAATCTTTTGAAATTTTAATTTTGTGACATCACATGCAAGGTGCTTCCCATATGTTGTGTGCTGTATAATTCCATAAATTGATCTGTTTATATTTTTGAAGAAGGAATTGTGCTTTCATAAAGGTACAGTGTATGCTCAGGTAAAATAATGCATATCCTTTTGAGAAAATCAACATTTTCCAAAAAAAAATAGTACACAACATATGGGAGAACATCTCTCAAGTGAAATCAAAACCCTGAACTATCGTAACTTCTTATTTTTTGACGGATTTTCATCAAACCTTCACTAATATATTGCTTTCATTTTTCTGCTTTTATTAAAACCAACCTAATTTCAGGGTGGACTATCCCATTAATTGTGCACTGTAAAGAATTTGAAGCCTATTCATAGCCTGTCGCTTATTGTCTGTACAGTACTGAATGTTTGTTCAACCAAAAATTGAATAAGTCTTGTTAATACGAAGTTCTTTCCTCCGGAAATTAAAAAAGGTTTAAAATCATTTGGTGAATTGGTGCCCCACCAAAATAGACGGGCCCCGGTTGTATTTTTTTTTTCAATCCGGTATCTCATGAAACAGTACAATTCATAATAAATCTAATGTTGAACAAAAGTCTCATGAAAAAAATAGTATTTTACGTTCTTAAAATGTATGCTTACGACTCCTGATGTGTTTGTTTTCTTTTTGTGAGATAAAAACTAACAGCTCGTAATTTGGTTTGTAGTTTTGTTGACGGCTACTATTATTCCAATGGTGAATCCTAAATGCATAAGTGGTCCCACTGGCCAATAAACACAAAACGTACATGCATAAAGGACACAGCATACAAACAAAATTTCGGGGGTGACTCCCTACGTTTTCATCTGCTCAAGAAATGGAGAAAATACAACAGAAAAAAATGGACGTGGGTAGTATGTAGCGGGGATGTTTAAAATTTCAAAAGACGATAATTAGATGAAACTTGCGTTTTTTGACTCGTAATTGCGTAGCATGACGGAAACTGTTGTGCCGACGGTGATTCGGTCGTCTCACGCGTGATACGCTTACCATTTTGTTCTAATACGCATTTTTGCTAGTGCGTCGATTAAGGGCCCCGCAGTGAGAATGGGCCACTAGCCATAACAAATTTAAGGCTGGACCTAGTCGGGCTTGCGACCGAGGTCCAACGCAACCCGCGCGGAGCTGAGCGGGAGGCGTGCATGCATGCTGCGCTTGCGTGTCGCACCAAGATGAGCTGTCAAGAGAAAAGTTGTAGACTCTACTCACTTGTTGCTCCCGTCACTGTCACTGTCAGTTTATCATCTTTTATTCGTTTCGATACTTGTCTTTTGGCCTCGTAATGTTGACAATGTCATTTACTAACATATCCTACGCTTAGTCTTAGTATTGTTTATTCACTCATAGACCATCTCACTCACATGCTCACTGCGTCTCATCAGCTGTTCACTCGTTGACTACCTCGATCGCGATACCGTCATAAAATTAGAATCAGACGGCGAATATCGCTATTCCATGCAGTCGAATGCGAGTCTATCGAGCTAGTCTTTCGAGCCACCACAAGACGGCGCTTGACTACTTGCAGATTCAGAGAGATCCGAGAGTAATTTCACTGCGTTGTGGAATTCCCGATCGGCCGAAAACGGACGCGCTGCGTCATTTTACAGCATCGCACATATTACATAGATCGAAATCACAGTAAGAAACGGAAACCCAACGGTGTTTTATTTCATAACTTTGAACAAATCGGCAAAACAGCGGTGTTAATGACTATGGATGTAATTAAGTTGCAAGTTTGAAAACCTTTTCTCTGCTCGTGCCGGGTTAAAGGGCATATTGCGAACACCAGTAGATCTAGATTGAACCCGTAAACCTACACAAACTGAAAGAATGTAGTATAGGCTGATAAATGCCATAGGCAACCGGTAAGCATTAATCTGATTTATTTATTTATTTATTTAACCCTTATAAAAACAAAACAACAAAAATACAACATATTTATAAACATAAAATAATGGTAAGGACACCGAAGAAGCAAATCTGCTTGTAGGCGGGTCCCTTTACATAACAATACATGTACAGTGATAAACAACAATAATCAAATTCATCCAAAGGAAATCAGGGTTATGGAGGTAACGTACATAAACACACCCAACACGCACGCACACACTCATTCATGCGACAAGACGAGAGGGAAATAGAAGAGAGAGAGAGAGTGGGACAGACAGACAGACAAACAGACAGACAAGTGGTCGAAAATTATGATAAGAGGTACATTGTACGCCATGGGGATAAACAATCCATAACAATAAAAACATTTGGCGACGCCAAGCCATTTTTATAACTCCTAGGGGTACTGTACTACGTTCCCCAATTGCCCGCTTTTTCCTCCATTGTCCCGCCTTCTCCCGCATTATATTCCGAATGCTAATGCGTGATAAATGGAAAAATTGAGTAGAGCTTTGCCTACCCAAGTCGAAAGAATGTTCAATAACAAAAGTGACCTCCTTCCACATCAGGTGAATGGGTCTCCCTTGGTGTGATGAGCTACTCAAGCAAAGATTACTCTATGGCGTGGTGAACTGGGAAATACTCCCACAAGTGCTTTGATGTAATTTGTGATTTTATATCCTGTATACTTCTTTTACCTGTGATATATATATATATATACAATGAGGCGCCGGCATCCTCCTTTTCTCCTTCTCTTTCTATTTTCTTATCTGTACTTGTCGTTTTTACTATTTTTCTTCTCCTGCTTCTTCTTCTTCTTGTTTGTCCTCTTTCCCTTCCACTTCCCTTTCCGATCATTTTTCTCCTTTAGCATCCTTTTCACTGTCTTTATTATTCTTCTCCTCCATTTGTATTTAATTTGAGTCTCCCCTTTCTTCCTATTCCTCCTTCTTCTCTTTTGCACAATATTTCGCATTTTAATTGTTACCTTTTAATCTAAACGAAAATTTGTACTTATGTCATTAATGGCAATGAAAAAGCTTATCTAACATTATTTTTATGCTTCCCGCGATTGGGCCTAATTGAACTCGGCTTCTACAACATGGGACTCGACTCTGCAAAAATGTCGGCCCACATTCAACGCTCCTTCGAGAGGTATAGGTTTTGTTTACACAACAGTGATGATGCAATGGTCATCGGTAATATCATTCGATTATCCTCATGTTATCACCTGAACTAGAATTCAAGATTAAATTGGTGTAATACAAAGATTTCCTAGTAAACTCTAATGTTGTCTTTATTTCATGTGATATAATTATGTCTTTCTACTAATTCAATTAAGAACTTCTTATGTAAGCCACGTTTTATCAAGGATTGAAATTCCTCTTTCAACATTGATTCGTTATTTGGGGTGAGGTTTCTACTGTAAACGGTACCGTTGATGCAAATAGGCGCGGGGCAAAAGAGTGAGGTCCCACCGAGATTTGAACTCGGATCGCGAGATTCAGAGTCTCGAGTGCTAACCATTACACCATGGGACCGCTACGAATACACATTGAGGAATTGATTTGATTGATACACGTCTACACTTAAACACACACACGCACACACACACACACACACACACACACACACACACACACACACACACACACACACATTTACAAACAATACATTTTAGGATTTTACCATGACCTAAACTATCACCTGTGACCAAATATGAACTACTACGACTATCAACAACTACGTTTTGTGAAATTTGATCAATTATTTTCCCGCGACTTGTCATGTAAAAACTGAAATTAAAGGATTTAACCTTGACCATGACCTTTTACTTTTGACCAATGATCTTACCCCAAATTTAGTCAATGAAATTTCCTGTCATATATGTAATGATATATGTTTGGTGAAGTTTTATTTCATATTTCTCGAGTTATGTAAAAGTAAAATATTAGGATTTTGACATTGATCTGTTAAACCCGTACCTTTTGACCTTCAAGATCCAAATTCTAATCACTTTATTGTTCTGCTATAGGCCATCATTGCAACCATTTTTATGAAATTTCATCCGTCATTTTTGTTTAAGTTATCGCGTAAACGGGATCCGGACGGACGGGCGGACGAACGAACGGACGAACGGACGGACAACCTTGAACCATAATGTCATCCGTCAACTTCGGTGCGGAGGCATGGAAATGAGCCTCGGTCCTATCTCAAATTCGATACTGCTTCCTAGATATCAAAAAAGAAAGGAAAAACACATGAAGTAACTCATTACAATTGGCATGAACGTGAACAATTGGCATGAACGTAGAAAGCCAACAGGGTTTTCAATGTAGAAATAAATAAAGAGACGGACATACAGACAGACAGACGTCAGATAGACAGACATACGTACAGGCATATAGGCGTATAGCTTGGTTTAGTTTTGGGCCTTTCTGTTAACCTACACTTTTTATAACTTTGCAATATATCTTTCATTTTGTTACATCTCTGTAACGCTTTATCGGTGGGCTGCAATTTTCATTACATGATATTAAGTTGTTGATGTTACTATTGATTTCACTGTGCTATGTCTTGTCCATTGCATTTTGTTAAATACGTTGATATGTTTTGCATTGATCTATTATTATTGTTGTTATGTAATGTATTTCTTATCCATCAGGGCCCTCAGTGATAGCAGTTGTAGGTTATAACTGAAGAGGCCAACCTCCTTAAATAAACCTGATAGATAGACAGGCCGACAGACAGACAGGCAGACATGTAGGCAAACAGAACAGACGGACAGGCAGACCCTAAAGTTATAGACAGACAGACAGACAGACATATTCATATGCAGGGAGATAAACAGACATGCACACAGACAGATAAACCAATTGACATACTCACTCGTAGCGGTCCCATGGTGTAATGGTTAGCACTCGAGACTCTGAATCTCGCGATCCGAGTTCAAATCTCGGTGGGACCTCAACATTTTGCCACAGCGCGCGATGAACCTATTTTTAAATGAGAATGGAAAAGGTATGTGAAAGAAACAAATTAGCAAAATCACACAAATGACAATATTCAATGTATAGGCCTTAGGAAGTGAGTGAATTTAGCACAAAATTATTAACCTTCATGGACATTTTCCCGCAATGACGAACTGGGCGGAATATTTATTGTCATTGATTTTGTGCACGATGGATAAATTACAATTTGGCTACGTGGTGACTTATGGGTGACTGGTTTTAGTTTTAGTTTTAACCGAGTTTTTTTTTTAAATCAAAACTAATTACACTAATTACAGGAATATTCAATTAACGAAAGATCGAGAGAGAAAGGGAGAACTCGGGGGAGTACGGGAGATAGATAAAGAGCTATAAAAATATTATTACACATTCAAGAGATATACCTGTTGAAGTCAAGCTTTCGCTGACTGGATCTGTTAGCTTCTACAGATCTTTGACGAGTGTTGCAATGTGATGGCACTTGCTACGGGAGTAATAGGTGTGATGCACAATGTACATCGTTGTGTTCTTAATCATATCATATCTTACACACATACATTGTAGGTCAATATTTGTCACAAATTGAAAATCTCATTAAGTATATAAAGGATTATTACAAGAAAATTTATTGATAAAATGTCACGAAACCTGCTCCTAAAAAAGATTGATTTCTTTGATTTTAGGATGTTTAGAATTAATTTTTGCTTAATTCGAAGTGTAAATTTTCACAAATTATTGTTTTCGAATGTGAAAAGTGCTTACTTTTAGAGAGAGAGAGAGAGAGAGAGAGAGAGAGAGAGAGAGAGAGAGAGAGAGAGAGAGAGAGAAGAGACAGACAGACAGACAGACTAGAAGGATTAGCACTAATTACATGGTGTGCATCAGTGGTCCCATGGTGTAATGGTTAGCACTCGAGACTCTGAATCTCGCGATCCGAGTTCAAATCTCGGAGGGACCTCATTCTTTTGATCTATTTCATAGGAATTGAAAAGTTTGTTTTATTCCTGGGACTTGATGTTAAAATACATAAAATCAAGTTTATATCGGAAGGGGGATTAAACAAATCTTTTAGCTTCAATATCAATATGTTTCCATAATAAAATTAATGACATATTCAAGAACGCTTGTTTGTACATGAGATGTGTACAATAGTGTTTTCTCTGAAAGAAAATGTGTTAATCTGCATGGTTGACATGCAAACAATAGGAATACAAGCATGTGGGCCCTGCTTCATTTCAAATGTACTCTAATATATATCAAACATTATTGCATGTTTCTTAATAATAATTGAAACCCATGAATTCCTTCTCCCTTGCAAAACTTCTGGAAAAAATAAATATTCCCTACATCGATGTGCATGCAAGGGCGGTGGACGCGGGAAGGGGGGAGGGGGGAGGGGGGAGGGGTGTGGGGCGTCAAAAATACATGTTTTTCGTCATGAACCCCTTGTGAGGTTTGAATACGGTCAAGTAGAGGGCTCCCCTTGCTCTAGCCTATATACAGCTTCCTTTTGAGGTTAATTTTGTTTTGCTTTGAAATCGTTAAACAACTCTTACTTTGAGGACATTGACAAAGACACACTGTCAAATCTATAGACATTATATGGAATCCCATTTACCCAATATAAGAGTTCCAAAGTAAAACGTTTGCCCGATATTCCATCGGCCCTACTTTGCTCTCACTCGAGAGCAATGTACCTGCTGAACATTTCCTTTCACAGTATGCTGCCCTCTTGTGTGCATAGTTTCAACATTATATTATTATCAGCTGGATAAAAATTAATTCGCGAGAAAGGAGTGACGAGGATTTCCGGTCGGAATTTGAAGTGTTTTTAAATCTGATTTGGAAAAAGACTTGACTTGCCAGGCATCTAACGGTAATACTTTATACATGTGCATTTTGAGCAGTTTAATTCGGATTTATTGTATTATGTTACATGTTGTTTTGAGCGCCGAGCGTAGGAACTGCCCAGGCAGGATTAGCCAGGCCCAGTGAAGTGCACTGCCGCTTAGCTGACGAACAAGACACGGACGGCCCGGCCAGAGCTCCGGCAGTAATCATGGGCGCGCTGTCCGGTATCGTTCCTTGCGCGGCTAAGGTTTCGTGCCGTTGTACACACTAATAATAGTCTGTGTTGTATGTATGTAAACATACCATGTAATATTTGCATTAGTCGATTTAACAAGTTAACTGTTTTGTTAAGTTGAGTATGTCTGCTCCTCATGTAGCCTGTTAAGTGTTAGTGTTACCCTGTAGGCTGTAGATTCTGATGGCCTTACCTTAATTCATGTAATTACTGCGACCAGCCTGCTCATGCAGGCGCTGCTGCGCGGGAGCAGTCCCGGGGCTAGGCCTTACCCTGCCAGTAAATTGTGTGGATGGCACACCCATCCCACTGTCAATGAGATGGCGGAGTCACAAACTTAAAGATAGCCGCTATAGTTTAATCCTGGCCTGATTTTTTTCCCTCAATGAACCAAGCACAATCTAAACATGCACTCCTAGTCACCAAAATAATCAAGTCCAAGTAATCACCCTCTTTTGATGAATTACACTACACAAATTTTAGGCCCAACATCTACAGCAAAAAGACAGTTGTCACTAGCGGCAAATTTTACATGCAAGTGGCGACTTTACAATAGTGGTGACCGTATGGTTGGATTTGGCTGGTTTGGTGTAGTAATGCCCTTTTGTGTCCCGTCCATGCAGGGATTGGGCAATGTGTACATATACAGGCTTCGGGCTAATCATTTTTTTTCATATTTGTGAACCGGAAACTTCTTTGATGAGTTTGAGCTGTTAATTTTATCAAAGAAAACATTGGAAGGAGGGAAATGTGACTAATTATGAAGTATAATGTATGAAATACTGAATTTCTTGTTAACCCACTGACGCCAGAGCGACACAATATGTGTCACTAAGCCATAACTCAAAAACTAGAAAGTCTATTGACCTGGGACTTTCCCTACAGAGGTAGAATAATCCAACCAATCATAGAGCAGCTTGCTAGCTCACCAAAAAAATCATGCCATCAGTTATGATTTTTACAAGGGCTCTAATTGGACAATTCACTTTACTGTCAGTGAGTGAGCCTGTTTTGCACAGCAACAGTGCAAACAAGGTCAGGTTTTCTGGGCCAGGGCGCGCATACGCGCGCATATATAATTAGATGAGTTGACTGTGTAAAGGTTGTGTGTATGTGCATAAGCTATGTGTAACATGCTTATCTGTGTAAAGTATGCCTTGTGTGTGTGTGTGTATGGGACATCAGCTCTCAGCCAATCAAGTCACAGCTGTGTGTAGCTCGTGCATGCCTGCCTTGCATGGCCTGTGCATGTGACATAGCTCTCTGCATATGTTTGTGTGTGTGTGTGTGTGTGTGTGTGTTCTCAGCCAGTCCCTAGACCCATTCTGTGTGTAGGCATGTGTGACCACACGCTAGCATGTGTTTTATACATGTTGTGGCTAGCTGTAGCTCTGTGCTGTGCATAAGGCATAAAGTATGCCAGGTAGGCCAAGGGTCATTGCTGGCTCTTACACTAAAATTGATTGTGGAAATAAATGCAATACATGAATGGGTTAAACAAACTTGAAGAGACTGCAGTGCATGTGGATTCATGCAAAAATTTTGAATCATGTAGGTGGGAAAGGACATGTGTGACTGGTGATTACTAAGGATATAATCTCAAAAAATCGTTTGCATCCTTGTTTTTTTCATTTTGGAATATTGTCAGGAGCCATTTGGAGTACAAATGTATTGTTTGAGTGAAGTTTTAGGTGCTCATCAATATTTCTAGTACTGATATTCTGGATATATTTTTTGGGAGTTACCCTGTGTCTTGTTGGTTTGTGTATGTACAGTCCCAGGTACTCACTTGGCATGTGCTACACATCTGTCAGTTTCAGGTCAGTCTTGGACTCACTTGGCTTGGTATACTTGTACTCATTATTCTCTTGCAACCTGAAGTAAGCCTGATTGTGGGTATGTATATTCTTGCCAATGTATGATATTTGACTTAAAATTTGTTTTTAAGTTGTTGTTTTTTTTGTGCCTGTTGGACTGTGTATCTCACAGTTACCCTGTCATTGTGTCTTGTTGGTTTGTGTATGTACAGTCCCAGGTACTCACTGTGGCATGTGCTACAAATCTGTCAGTTTCAGGTCAGTCTTGGACTCACTCGGCTCGGTGTACATACACTCATTACACTCATTATTCTTTTGCAACCTGCGCAGTAAGCCTGATTGTGGGAATGTATATTCTTGCTAATGTATGATATCTGACTTAGAATTTGTTTTGAAGTTATATATATATATATATTTTTTTTTTTTGGTGCCTGTTGGACTGTATCCCAGGTACTCACTTTGGTGTGAGCCACATTTTTCACTTCAGTACTTGAACCTATGTGGCCCGATATACTCATTATTTCCTTGAATATTCCTGTAAGCCTGATGAAGGAAGTGATTATGAGTCTAGTTTTTCTTTGAAATATTTGACTCAGAATTTGTTTTTACGATTTAGGCTACATTGTAAGAAGCAAGTTTGCTCACGCTCTATCATTTCACGACATAGTAAGGACCACTAGTCCAAGCTTAGTTTGTTTTACTAATTATATTGAAGGTTAGACATGTCACTTGGTGCTGAAACATTAACTGACTTACTAGCAGCGGCTCAGACTCAGAGTCAAAGTCAGAGTCAAAGTCAGAGCATTGCTGCTGGTGCCCTAAATGAGTCAGACGAAATGTGCATTGGATCATGCAACACTTTGTGCAAAAACTCTTCTGTTGACATGTTACAATGTGACTGTTGCAGTGGATGGATATGTTATAACTGCTTGCCATACAATAGGACTGAAAAGAAAATGTTATCAAAGCCTGAGATACAGTGGAAATGTTCAGCTTGTACAAAGTCTCAGCATACTAGCAGGTGTACTGGTAAGCAAGCTAAGGATCAGAATGCTCAGGCACTGTTACATGTTGATAGACTAGTAAGTATTGAGAACAAGTTGGACCAAACCATGCAAATGTTGTCAGCAAGTGTTCAGCTGCTCACTAGTAAGATAGAGCAGAAAGCAGATAGGTCTGAGGTTGAAACTATTCAGACACAACTGACAACTGTTAAGTCAGAGCTTGATCAGCTGAAAGCAAATCAACCTTCAAACGAATCCGTAAACACAAATATTGCTCAGTGTGTTCGTGAATTGGCAGAGAGAGAGGAGAGGAAATTGAACGCTGTGGTATTTAATGTCCAGGAAAGTGATAGTGCCGACGCTGATACTAGAAAAGTAGAAGATGTTGAGCTTGTTCAAGCGGTCCTAACCCAAATTGAGGCCCCATCAGTTACTATCACAGACTGTAGACGTCTTGGCAAATACAGACGTGACACTGCAGCTACCAAACCTAGGCCGGTAAGGATTAGTACAGAGACTGTTGGTCAAAGAGATGCTATCCTTCAGTGTGCCCCTAAACTCAAGGATTATCAAAACATGAAGCATGTTGTGATCCGTAAAGATCTTACCCCTTTGCAGAGAGAAGAAGAAAATAACTTGCGCAGAGAATGGCAGAGAAAGAAAGAGGAGTCGATCCAACAAGGTGATACAACTGCTCACTGGGTAAGAAGAAGGGGGAAAGTGGTGAACATAGGTATGTTTATAAACGCAGCACTAAATCAAAATCAGGATCAAAAAAAGGAGAGAAACAGGAGAGAAAAAATGGCAGAGAATCTCACAAAAAAGTCTCAGGTTCAGGTTCCTCCAAACCTAGAGAGCAGGGTGGATTTCCCACAAATCAACCTGCAAACTTGAGTATCTTTGATATCAAATGTGTTTATACAAATGTAGACTCACTTCTAAACAAGAGAAAAGAATTAGAAACTGTTTTATCATTGTATCACCCTTCAATTATTGGTTTAACAGAGGTAAAACCCAAAAACTCTCGTTTTCATGTTGACCCAGCTGAAGTTAAGCTGGATGATTTCGATGTTTTTCATAATCTCCATGATACTGGACGTGGAATTTGTTTGTATATTAAAAAAGACCTCAAAGCAGAGGCATATGCAGGTTTTTCTGAGTTTGAATTCAAGGAGGCGGTTTTCGCTTCTATAGAGTTACAGGATGGTGGTAATCTCTTAGTTGGTCTTGTTTATAGAAGCCCCAATGCAAGCGACCAGATAAATGATAAGTTGTGTTTATTACTTCAAGAAGTTGGTCAAAGCAGATTTCAAGAAGTCTTGATTTTCGGTGATTTTAATTACCCAGAAATCAATTGGGAATTGGAATCATGTTTGACTGGTGAAGATCACCCTGCCTTTAAATTTTTGAATTGTACTAGAGATGCCTTTTTAGTTCAGCATCAGGTACAACCTACACGGCATCGCACTGGCCAACGGTCAAATCTTTTAGATCTTGTCTTTACATTGAATGAGAGTGCTATCACTGATATTTTAACTTCAGCCGGTCTTGGAAAGAGCGATCATTGTACACTTATTTTTGATTTAAAAGTCAAAGGTCGTGCTAGACCAAATAGAGAACAACTTGTCTATGGCAAAGGAGATTATGAAGCCATGAGGGATAAGTTAGGTGTTATTGACTGGCACAATGAGTTTACTGACAAGTCAGTGGAAGATTCATGGATCTTCTTCAAGAAAACATTGAACAATGTCATTAATCGATACACGCCTAAGAAAAGACATGTAAACAAAGGGAAGAAAACATGGATTAAGGGTAAAACACTTGAGCTTGTTAGGGAAAAACACAGACAGTTCAGGAAGTGGCGTAACATGCTTAGTGTAAACAATACCAGGAGATATTCTCATACTGAACTAGAAGACCAGGAATTGCATTACAAAAGAGTAAGTAACCAGGCAAGATGGCACTGTAGAAAAGCTGCTAGTGAATTTGAGCATTCAATTGCTTCTAATGTGAAGAAAAATGCAAAAGGTTTTTGGTCCTATGTTAGATCGAAAACAACAACTCGTGAAAGTGTATCAAATCTGACTAAACCAGATGGTAGTAAAACGTCTTCAGACCAAGAAAAAGCAGAAGTTTTACAGGCTTTTTTCTCATCAGTCTTTACAAAGGAAGATGAGATGGACATCCCGGCTCCTCCACTGGCTAGGTTTGATGCTCCCGTATGTAATGTTGAAATAACCTCAGGAGATGTGTTTAGTTTGTTGTCAAATCTAAAGTCTAATAAATCTCCAGGGCCAGATAATTTACATCCTTACCCATTGAGAGAATTAGCAGAAGTGTTAGCACTGCCGATATCTTTACTCTTCCAAAAAAGCATGGAAAGCGGACAGCTACCATTAGACTGGAAATCGGCTAATGTGTCACCCATTTTTAAGAAAGGTAGTAAGACAGACAGCAAAAACTATCGACCGGTTAGTTTAACATGCATTATATGTAAAATCATGGAAAATCTCATTCGTAAAAAGTTGTGTGATCACCTGACAAGTAATGACCTGATTTCCAGGCATCAACACGGCTTTGTTGCTGGCCGATCTTGCATCACGAACCTCTTAGAGGTACTTGATGATTGGACACAGGGCGGCACAATTGATGCTATATATATGGATCTAATGAAAGCTTTTGACACCGTCCCTCACCAACGTCTTCTTGTTAAGTTGGAATCTTTTGGTGTTGGTGGTAAACTTCTTTCCTGGTTGAAATCTTTTTTGATTGGTAGGAGACAAAGGGTTGTAGTCAGTGGAAAGGAGTCCTCTTGGGGAGAAGTAGTGAGTGGCGTGCCTCAAGGTAGTGTGCTGGGTCCGACCCTCTTTTTGATCTTTGTTAACGACCTCCCTGACACAGTTCAGTCAAAGGTCACTATGTTTGCTGACGATACAAAGTTGTATGTTCGTTCTGACAAGAGAGATTCTGTTGTGCAACTTCAATGTGACTTGTTGAAACTGGAAGAATGGGCTGCAAAGTGGCTGCTTCGATTCCATCCTGAGAAGTGCACTGTTTTAAAGCTTGGGAATCAAAATCCAAATATGCAAACAGAATATCATATGATGAGTGAATCAGGTGAAGTAGCTCTAAGAGAAGTTCATGTTGAAAAAGATCTAGGAGTTTCAGTAGACTCAAAACTGTCTTTCAAAAATCAAGTCTCCCAAGCAAGCTTGAAAGCTAACAGAGTTTTAGGTATCGTAAGAAGGACGTTTGTGAATCTTGATGCTGCTACGATGTTGTTTTTGTTTAAAGGTCTTGTTAGACCCATCTTAGAGTATGGTCAGGCAGCATGGTCACCCTATAGAATAGGAGAGCAGAGGAAGTTGGAGAGTGTACAGAGGCGTGCAACTAAAATTATTCCGGGGTTTAGTCATTTGACATATCGTGAGCGCCTCATGAAGCTCAAACTGCCAACTCTTGCTCATAGGCGTAGGAGGGGTGATATGATAGATGTTTTTAAGTACTTGACCGGAGTGTACAACACTGAACACGATCTGTTTCACCTGGCACACAGAACGTCTAGAGGTCACAAATTGAAACTAGACAAGCAGTACTCTCGTCTTGATATGAGGAAGTATTTCTTCAGTAACAGAGTTGTTGATTTGTGGAATAGTCTTCCTGATTGTGTTGTCTCAGCAACTTCTGTGAACTCCTTCAAAAATAGGCTTGACAAATATTGGATTGATAATCATGATCTTCTTTATGAGCCTGTATAGGCTGTATGTATTTTACACACTGTCCTGACCCACATACATGTTAACGTGATAAGTCAAGGAAAATGTTTCAATCTACGATCGATGAACAGGCGAAGTCCTACAATCATCGTTGGATTAAAGTAAAGTAAAGTAAAGTAAAGTAAAAATCTCATGGCCACGTTTTGCTTTCAGAGTCGAGCATGTGCTGGTGCCTCAGCATTATTGAATACATCATACAATTTGTGTCCCTACTTTCTAACAAATCAAAAGCTACCCAGTGATACAACGTAGACTGAGCGGATGTACTGTTAGGATGATTCCTCTTTTATTGAGATGAAAACAAATTAAGCTTAGAATAGGCCTACAACTATAGGAACTACTACATTTGCCTTGACCTTTACCAGATAAACTGGAAGAATGCTGTTTTCTCTGCAGTCATGCTTCCAGGTCAGTTCGTCGTCATATACACTCCAGCTCAAAGGAATTGGGTTTTAAACCGTGGTATATTTTGTCCAGTTGAGCATGAAACATGATGCTTTTTAGGCTAAAGCATCCTGTTTCATGCAGAACTGGACAAAATATACTGAGTTTAAAACTGTGGCTCCTTCTCTTTCCCTATGCAATTCCTTTGAGCTGTAGTGTATGTTTTGGATGACCCACCCAAAACCTACTTGCAATCAATATAATTCTGCTCAAATTCATTTCCCAGTTCTATTATTGGGAAGAAAGCTCCTAAACAGAGATTTTTTAAGTGTAGAGATGGGATCTTTTATGTTTTTCGTGTGTGAAAATGAGATTACAGTTACAGCATAACTTAACTTATGCATGTTAAAGTAAAGATGTGAATGCAAACAAGTTGGTGCAATTGAATGTTACTCATAATACATATATGTGTTTCTTGTAGTACTGAAATGTTATACAACAAAACGTGAGCCATCTTTCATGTACATGTACATGTATAAGGTATACCAATAGTAATATGGCAATTACGTGTTTATTGTGGGAATATTTGAAAACGTGCGCATCCATGAAGTGTACAATGTTATCATTCCATTAAAAAAAAAATGCAAGCTACATACATGCTTTTGCAATTCAATTATATCTGCCTTTGCTGTGATGAAGCAATGTGAGCATAGAGACAGTCAGTCGGTGTAACTTCAGTGGAGCGTGATGCGTACATTTAGCACGTTCAGACTCACTCTTTGTGTTGTATCTGATCGTGATCCTACATGGACGTGTGTATTAATGCTTTCGCCTCTCAGTGTCCATAGTCCGTAGCAGGAAAGGCAAACTTTCAAGCCTCATATTTGAAGAGCATGAAGTGTGTTTTTGCATTGAATGATGGTTAATATCACAAAGGGGCTCTTATGTTATTTATTTATTTTTTATTTATTTATTTATTTGTTAAATTAGTATAATCTTTTTTTTTTTTTTTTTTTTAGGGGGAGTCTTTTTTGCACTGCATGGGCTAAATTGCACTGAACCCCTACGTATACTGTATTGTTTTTTGCTGGTGGCAGGAACAACAACAACATCAAAAGAATGCAAACAATGCTTGCTCTGCATAGCATAATTTTACAAAGAAGAAGTGAATAATGCTGGGCTTCACTCTTATTAAAACTAATATGAATATATTTGGTCATCCACAGAACAATTATTATATGCTACGTACATGTACATGTATATTGTCAGGTATGAATGCGAATATGATGTTAACTTAAATGTCAACATTCAGATACATATTTCTTGTGGTACGCCTGACTGCATGAACTTTGTACAAAAGATAACTGGGATCTTGGGGGCCAAGTACCATGGTTGATTGCATCCTTTCAGACATCAGAGGATGGTGATTTCCATGCAATATTCAAGCTGTGTCTGAAAGGTATGGGGCATTGTGTGCGTGTGTATATAAATTGCGAATGCCTCCTCTATGGCCCGTACTTACTGCATGTAAGGCAATTGAAGAAAATGTAATTGTGAAATGCCAAGGTCGATCTGATGGGGGGATTTATTCCGCTATGTTTGCCAGTGGCTCTGCTGCAGTGAAGTGCATCTTGAACATTGGTAACCACTCAGGGCTGTCGCTTGTAATGGCTTTTGACTTTGGTAAAGGAGACTTGTTAGCACAGAAAGATTTGACTGCGCTATTGTATGATCTTTGCACACAAATGTTGCTTTAAAAAGTTTGCACATTGTATTTTTACCCTCCCACAAAGTCTGCACATGGTGTTGATACCACATGAAATCAACACTCGTGAGAACGCTGTTACTATTCAAGTACACTCAAGCTTATACCAGCATCTTCATTTTTATATCTTTTAAGGTACATGCACATTGAAGAGGCAATGACCCAATACAAAGTATGAATGATCATGTTATATCAATAATAAACTTGGTCCTATAGCTATATAGATGAGACATATTTTTACAACTTTGGGTAGCATCATGTTTTTATTTCCTTTCTCCATAATTACCCCACTTATGGGGAAAAGAGTGTCGAGTAAAAATATAGATGAATGCTCATATCTTAATTATCTGTAGAATTATAGCTTTTGTGTTCAGTATTTCAACCAAAACATGAAATGTAGATTTGTTTCTTTCAATTATACAAGACTTTTCATAGAATTTGTTTTCAGTATTTCAACCAACATATACTGTAGAGATGAAAGATGAAAGAGGGAGAAAATGGCAAAAACATACAAGGAAAAATAGATAAGATCTTAAGGAAGAATGTGCAGACAAAAAAGTTGCAAGAAACTAATATTGATTTCTTTACAGGCTAGAAAGAAGGGCCTCCCGTCTTAACTTTTCAGGCAATGTGCTCTGTCCATCATCTCATTTTCATGTCATTGTTCCGTAACTGTTTTGATGCTATATGTGCATTTTATACACACAAATCCCACAGAGATACAGTTCGTCTGGCACATAGAGGGTTAATCAATATTTCACATTGAACATGCATCTTCTGAAATATTGTTGTTGTTACACAGCTGTCTGGAGTGGAACAGATGCAAGCTTGGTTCTAGCAGGGTGGACCCATCAACAGAAACATAAACCATGGCGTACAGAGGGGTAAGTCAGCTGCACCAGGGAAGAGAATGGGACATTTATAAATAAATGTGGATAGAAAAGATGAAAGAGAGAGAGAGAGAGAGACAGACAGAGAGAGAGAGAGAGAGAGAGAGAGAGAGAGAGAGAGAGAGAGAGAGAGAGTGAGAGAAAGAGAGAGAGAGAGACAGACAGACAGACAGAGAGAGATAGAGAGAGAGAGAGAGAGAAAGAGAGAGAGGGAGAGAGATTGAGAGAGATAGATACATGTATTGGAGGGGGGGGGGGTCAGGGTGTAGGGATGTGATACAATTTGTAGTATGTTCTTGATGGGTACTTATGTTTGTTTTGACAAATTGGTAACACTCCACGTGTCACTTGCCTCTTTTTTGTTATATTTGATACATATTTAGCAATTACAAATTGAAGTTTGTAAACTTGCTCTCAGCTGTTTAATAAAGTTTGGATGTTAAATGATTCATAAAGTGGGAATCTTAGGAACTTGTATAATGACCACACTAGATTTCCTTGAGGGAGCGAATGCTTAATTCAGAGAAATTGCTTTCTGCATCTCGATTGGATGACAAGTCAAGCTTTCTCTCATACTGTAGGTTTCCTCCTGGAATGCCTCCAGCTGCTTAGAGGGGTAAATTGTACAAATATTTTCTGACGTGAATCACCAATTAAGAAGAAACTGTGCTTTGAGGACGATTTGAAATATCACAAGATCAAATAATTTATTGATTTTTTTCATAATGTTCATGTAAATGAAGTTAACTCAGTTTTGTATTGTTGAAACTAGCATCAGTATGTGAGTTTTCTGTGTGTTGTTAAAACTAGCATCATTATATAAGATAGATTGATAGATAAAGAGAGAGAGAGAGAGAGAGAGAGAGAGAGAGAGAGAGAGAGAGAGAGAAAAAAGAAAAAAAGAAAGGGAGATAGAGAGAATGGGAGAGAATGAAAGAGAGTGGATGAAAAGGGGAGGGGCAGGAAAACTAAAAGAGATAGAGAGTTACACACAGAGGCAGACCAGGCAGGCAAAAGGGAAATTGGAGAGAGACAGAGCCATATCTCCTTCAACTTTTCCGGTTTAATTTTCCCTACCAAGGCTCTGGTCATTTACTCCTGATTGTGACCACCCATTTTTAAATGCCCATCGCCTGCATCTAACAACAGTGTGTGTTTACTCTTAATTATGCCAGTGACCTTGTAACTGCATAGAAGAGGACTTGAACTGGCTCGTAATTGTCATAAATCTGATTTGCAGTCCATTCAGAGATCCCCATTAAATCCCCCAACACAGTCCAGTGATTGTATAGTGGAATGCCATGATAGTGTTCTGTGTGCATAGTTGTGACAGCCAGACAGGGGAGAGGATTGAACAGTCAACAAATCAGGGATCTGTGGCCATGAGGAAATCTGTATTTTGTGAATTATATATTTTTTACAAAACAAGTTTGAGTTTTATTTTTTTATGTATCTTATTTGTACAAATTTTTATTGTGAAGACGTTGTAATTACAGTATTATACCTATAGATCATATTGAACCATTTTTTTTTCATAAATAGCTACAGGTATTACTGTACAGTTGTGTGTAGCGATGTCTTTGTCACTGTCTTTCTATTTTTTTCTTTTCTTTCCTCTTAAAGATACTTTAAAAAACGTATGTCTTTGTGTGTCATTCTCTGCCACACATATACATTTCTCTCTAAGTTACACACGGTTGATCAACTCTATATGAACATGATGTGTGTAGGAAGATGTTCAATAAACTTAGACAAACCTAAATACAATATTATCATTCATGATTGATGAGGGGGAGTGTGGAAAACAGCAACGATACTCATTGTTGTACTTCTTTTCCTTTATCCTAACAATGCCACTTCCAGCACAACATTCATGTATGA
Organism: Arbacia lixula; assembly: GCA_963669155.1. Lineage (NCBI taxonomy): Eukaryota > Metazoa > Echinodermata > Echinoidea > Arbacioida > Arbaciidae > Arbacia > Arbacia lixula. The sequence continues at coordinate 10,535,378 of OZ022581.1, read as the reverse complement.
GAGTGAATACATTTTGCCCATATCCAAGACTAATTCAAAATATTCATCTCTGTTTCTCTGCCCAATGGAGTGTGGAATATTGCGGCCCGGCCCTCCCCCCCCCCCCCCCCCCAGACATTCTGTCTCTAATCAAATCGCTCATTGAGTCAAGGCACGATAAGATGAATCACCTATTATCTGCGCATGATATGAATTTATAACAAGACCCCAGCACACACGTACCGTCTCCCCTATCCACCCACAGGGCAATGAGTACAATATGCATAGGTGTGTAGTCCCGTGAGTAGCCTTCCATGTGGTGGCTGGGTACAGTGTACCAGTATACGTGTAGGTGGTATGACCAAAGATAGATACATCCTTGGTATGACTAAGATGGACATGTGTCTTCTGTTGTGGTCCATACCAAGCTTGATGCTAAGCAGACTTGTGTTACCTGTGACATGCTAGTATCGGTATATGCCCCTGTGTGTGCATTTTACTCTGTATAATCTCGTTCATGCCGACAACAACATTACATGATTAAACACACACCTTTTCAATGAAAAATACAAAAACACCACAAATAAAGGGATGTTTCATGCATGAAGATCATTTTTTTTTTATCTTCCATGAATTACCGAAAATAATATTAAACAATCAAATTTGTGTCCCTTATGGATCCTCAACCATATGCTCAGCCATAGAATAAAAGAGTGGACCATGGATGCAGAGACAGTATCTAATTTTTTTTAATAATTTATTCCATACATGTATGATAGCATTCCGTTGCTGCATAATGATTTCAGTCAGGGTGGCTGCTTTGCCTGGGATGTCATGACTTTCAGGCATAGTGTCTGCTTGCTGATTTATGCCCTGTGCTTAGGGAGGGTTCTCAGATTGCCAACCATGCATTGCCCCACTTGCGCATAGGATAAATCAAGAAATGGATTTGTGAAAACAAAAACAAAGACAACTGAGCTCAGTTGGAAAGAAGCACATTTTGAGCTGATGATTTGGTTCATTGTGATTTTTGAAGTGTGGATAAGCTAGTTATTTGCTTTCTGGTTCATAGTCCAGAGATGTACATGTAAACAAGAAATGAGAGAATTGAAGAGATATAAAGGGCGGGGGGGGGGGGGGGGGGTGAGAGGGAGAGAGAAGGGGGAGAAAGGATGAGCGAGATGGAGAGGAGAAAGTTGGGGGGGGGGGGTGGGAGGGGTAAAGTGAGAAAAAGAGAGAGAAGGAAATGACATAGGAAAGGAGATATAGAGGCAGAGAGATAAGGGGGAAGGGGGAAAATAATGGAAATCAGAAGATTATAATTGAGACTTGATTAAAATGAAGAAAACGTATGGGCAACATAACTTTCATAAAACAAATGATCTTCAGTTTTGATTATAAAAATATTTGAACCCCTTGATTGCCTTCTTATCTATATTTAAGCACCCGTCGGGGAATTCTGGGCACCTGTGAGCATCGGACGTCTGTTTCGAGCCCTGCATAGCAAGCATGACACTGCTGTTCCATATTTGAATACACAAGTAGCTCAGCCTCACCCCGAGGTTTTGTGTACATCTCTCATGTACTTTTATATGGGAGTCCACATTTCCTCACGTGTAATGATGTCATGACTGTATGGTACATTTGAGCAAAACCAGGTTGGATGATCACCTCTATTGTTCGCGTTCCCATTCCTTTGAAAAGGACATATTATGTCCTCGAGAGATGGCTAGCTAGCGTCATACCTCGTTTTCATCATTAATAGCATTTTGCATTCAATGTTAACATAAAATATACTGCATTTCATTCTCTTGTGCACATACTTGTAGGATGCCTCACAGCATGCCATGTATGTTTTTGTGAGTATTCTCATGCATGATGAGATGGATGTACACTACAGCTCAAAGGATTTGGCATGGGTAAAGGGAAAGGGAAGAAAAGGAAGCAGCCGCAGTCTTAAACCGTGGTATGTTTGTCCAGTTCAGCATGAGACAAGATGCTTTAGCCTAAAAAGCATCATGTTTCATGCTGAACTGGACAAAATATACCGCGGTTCAAAACTGTGACTCCTTCCCTTTCTTCCCTTTCCTTTACCCGTGCCAATTCCTTTGAGCTGTTGTGTATGCTGTGTGTAATGCAGTGTCAACATTCACTATTAACCCTCTTAGTATGTGTCATTGATAGCTCCGTATCAATACCAAAACTGTTTGTTGCCTCTGGGACTGAGTAGGTTAAAGGGAATATACTATGTATATGAAGTCAGTAGTTGACACAAATTCACATGTACATTTAATGCAAGAATGTTTGTGGAGTCAAGTTTTGTAGAAAGTGCATGTGTGGTTGGTGATATGATATTCAATTTGGTTTCAGATGACATGTGGGAGAATTGTATGGGCTCTGAAATAAATGTGGTTTGCTGCCAGGAGCAATTAATTATTCAACATTCATATCTTTGTCACCTAAAAGTAGGATCGATGAGTGTTTCAGTGGTTGGATGCAAGCAGCCTGAGCCTTAGAGGCAGTGTGCAATTATTATCAGGATCAAATAATGTATTGCCATGCTGTATGCATGTTCCTCCTTCCGAGACGATATTGATATTTTCATAAATGGACTGTCCAAATAACAGTGGACCGGTATGAATGTCAATATGACCCTGAATGGACACTTAATTAGATTTGGGTAATCGCATAGAGTCTGACTGTGCAAACCGTTGTAACATAACATTCTGTGTACAGTATGCGTACACGTACATGTATTTGTGTACGTGAGTGTGCGGTACTTTCACAAGACTTGCAATGTACGGTACATGCATTGAAGCAGGAATAAATGGAGGCCTTGGTATGGTGATGTAACATTGTGGGGAATTGAATAATTCACACTACAAAAGAAAGGAGATACATTTGATAGAAATGCATGTAATGAGTAGATATGTAAAAACGTATCACAGTTGCTGTGATTATGCATAACATATTGACTCATTACTGAATGCTGTTCATAAGAAAGCAGCGTTATACCAAACAGAGAATGTTACTTCGCTAAATGTTGTCATGTACAAGGAGTTAAATTCAAATCTCAAAGGTTACATCCATTTTGGAAGTGTAATATATTGTACCACTGTCCAGTATGACACTGGAATTACCCTGATGTCTTACCATTGTTAATGATTGATATCGATTTCAATTTGTAATGAACTTTCATTATGTACACTCAAGTTGCCTACATTTATATTTTGTACTATATTTGTTCAACCTCTCAATACCAAGCTCTGACTTCCCCTTATCAATGATTACTCAGTTTCTTGGGTATGGACCTGACTGGGTTAACCTGAGTGGTCCTCATGTTTCAGTAATCTCAAAGTCCATCATAATCCTCTTCATCACCAACTCTATACCAGAGAACCAGGGTGCAGGCCACTCTCTGGGAGCCTCTTAGAAATAGCCTGCCTTCCAGGCAGATGGACATTTCTATTCCAAACTGAAAAAATGAAGTCTGGTACTCATTAGACTAGTTACGTGACCTCCTCCTCTTTTCTGAATGGGGTGAAGCGAAGAAGAAATTGAGAATGATTAGTCTACTGAATCCAGACCCCTTATTGATTAGATTAGTTTAGAAATGCTTAACAGCCTGGAAGCTAGGCTATTGGGAAAGGTCACAGATGCCTGGCCGGTTCCATTCTTTCAAGGCTAAACAAAGGTGATCATAGAGGAGGGTCATGTTGTGACTGCTCCAGAGTGTTTGACCTCATTCCTGAAGTCCAAGGCCTCTTTCAGCCTCATCTAAAATATTAGTATTTGTGATAGGATAGTATTGGGCTGCACAGAAATGTTTCATAAGAGTTTGGTATGTATCGCATATTTTTAGAAGATTTCATAATCTTTGTGATATACATCTGTTTGAAAATAATATCATGCTTCCTTTCCAGGTCATATTTTTTTTTAAGTTGAGCTGATGCAAACATTCCTCTTCGGACATTGTATGTGTGTGATAGGTCCCTGGCTCTCTCGTTTACATGGTGTGTCTACTTGTATAGGCAGGTTGCTTGATGGGCTTGGTCATTCCTCTCTCACCTTTCACATCCGATGCATCCCAAACCCATTTGTCAAAAACATCTCTGTAGTTTTTATGAAACGTCCCAGGCTTGTGTATGAAACTTCCCAGAGTCTCCTTTTTATGTGGTGTGTCTATGTGTACATGCAGGTTGCTTGAAGAGCTCGTCTGTGCCTCTCACACCTTTCACATCTGATGTATCCCAAGTCCATTTGGTGAAAACGTCCCTAATGTGTGTGTGTGTGTAAAAGGTCCCATGTTCTGCTGCTTACTGTGGTGTATCTACTTGTACATGCAGGTTGCTTGAAGAGCTCGTCTGTGCCTCTCACACCTTTCACATCTGATGTATCCCAAGTCCATTTGGTGAAAACGTCCCTAATGTGTGTGTGTGTGTGAAAGGTCCCATGTTCTGCTGCTTACTGTGGTGTATCTACTTGTACATGCAGTTTGCTTGATGAGCTTGGTCTGCCACACTTTTCACATCCGATGCATCCTACGCCCATTTGTCAAAAACATCTCATTACTTATGTGAAGGGTTCCAGGCTCTTGTATGAAAGGTCCCATTTAGTGAAAACGTCCCTAACGTGCGTGTGTGTGAAAGGTCCCATGTTCTGCTGCTTACATATATGTGGTGTATCTACTTGTACATGCAGATTGCTTGATGAGTGTGGATGTTTCTCTGACACCTTTCAAATCCAATACATCCCAAGCCCATTTGGTGGAAACCTTTTTAAAATTAGCGTGTGAAAGGTCCCATGTTGTTCTGTTTATGCAGTGTGTCTTCTTGTACATGCAGGTTTTGTTTGATGGGCATGGAGGTTTCTCTCACACCTCTCATATCCTATGCATCCCAAGCCCATTTGTTCTTCTAATGGGTTTCACAGCTCTGCAATGTACTACATGTGCTATATGTCTGGAGCACAGTGTTGGTCTGGCAGACTGTGGCAAGAGTGTAATGGATGAGGAAAGCCACATTAAAGGGCATATACTGTACTGGGAAGGCAAAAAAGCCTTCAAAAGGTAATTGTTAGCAATCTTCTCGCCAATGGTCTTAAATTCCTGTATTGTCCATTTTAGAAGCTTGCTGAAAGTAATTTGCCCTCAAATGATCCATATTTGGAGTAATGAATTATTAATGATTAAATTTGTGATTTAATCACTCATTACTCAAAATGTAGATCATTTGAGAGCAAATAAATTTCAGCAAGCTTCTAAAATGGGCAATACATGAATTTAAGACCATTGGCAAGAAGATTGCTAACAATTACCTTTTGAAGGCTTTTTGCCTTCCCAACACAGTATATGCCCTTTAAAGGCAATGTGCCCATTTTGCAGGTCAAAAAGGAAAGTTGTGTCAATACCACAGTGAATGAAAGAAAATACACCAGAACATGCCTCTAAAGTTAGGTATTCACCATTACATTTCCTCTGGATTATTGGCTACCTGGTTGTCTAAAATTATAGCCCAGTGTAAATTTGCAGATCCTTGCATTGGGAAAATTCTTTTGAACATCACAATCCATGAAACTCAATGAAATCATAATATCAGAGTTATTTCTTATTAGCTTTATGATATGGGATGATTATTTCGAATAAAATATGACCAAATGGATAAGTTTGACCTCACTTTGCACTCGAAATGGAAACTGAGCCATGGAGGCAGTGTTTATATCTCATGCTGTATGTCACTGTCAAGATTCAGACTCGTATTTCACAAACTGGACTTCATATTGTACTTCTTGCAGAATTGATATTTGTGCAGAAGGGAAGATCACCTTTAAGAAATGAAATATGGGTAGGGGTGGAGAATAGAGAGAGGGTAAGGGAGGGTGCGGTAGATGTTGTACATGCCTCCGTCCGTCTGTAGTGGTAAGGACAAAGCGCTAGACAGACAGTCTGTGTTACTCATTAATACCCATCTGCCAACAAGTCCATTAATCGTTGACTTTGCTTTCATTTGCAAAAGGACCACTTTGCGAATTTGTTGTACGTATGGCATACAATATGTATGCCACATGTGAGTGAGAAATGACATTCCCTGCTTCAAGTTGGTGTGAACAAAAGACTGTGGTAATATCCAACAGGAGAAAAATGACTTCTTGTAGGAGACTACAAGTTCATGTAAATGATATGGAGGTTTATTACTCCTTTGCAATAACAGAAAGAAGGCTCCGAAAAAACAGACTGAAAGTAAGAAAGATGCTCTTTCAGGATTGCTTTGGGGCGGTAAAACATGGAAGGAAAGGGAAGATTTGCCGGTGCTATTATTCGCACAAATTTTTTTTAAATAGTTTTGAAAAAATTTACGTGATATTTGTTTTGTGTGTGTGAAAAACGTTGCCTATGGTATTCAGATCACATGAAATTAAGACTGGCTGTAGCCGTACGAGTAGATGCACTTGCAGACCCATGCAACAGTATGACAGTAGAACCATAACAATTTTGTTTGAAAACATGTAAGGCCTACATGCTACATGTATATTTCCATATTGCTGAGGAAGCGGATGTACATGTACATGTACATTGCGAGCACTGCTGCCGGGAAACAAAACCTCCATTGAGTAAGCTGTACTATACTACACATTTATATTAATGAGACTTAACTAAGCCTGTAAATTTTGTTCACATGCATAAAAAACGCTTGGTTTTACAGGTAGGCTGGTAACCTGTGGTAGATGTGCACTTTGCATACGTTATTGTATCATTTCATTTCTACATAGCTTCAATACCAGCACCTATAGCTAGCATACATGTACCTTGCTATTTTTTATTGAAAAGGTTATGTGAGCTTCTTGATTATGTTAATAATGAAATACCTTTGTGGAGACTGATTTGATATTGTGAACTTGTGCTTTTTACACAAATGTCTGTTTTTTCTTTGCGTATAGTCAGCATACAATGTACATGGACTTGATAGAAGAGTCACATGTACATTCTGAGATGGGTACACACTGATTTATGTATGCACGGAGTACATAAAAGTGCATGGCTGTTATAACAAGTACAATTTTGAGGCTAGGTTTGAATTCGCGGAAGTCATGAAACTAAAACCATCACTAGATATACATCATATAAAGAACGTTGAAAGGCGGAGGCCTAAAATATAGTTATGTAAGAAATATTTCCACGAAGAAACATCATTAAAGTGGACTTATATTGACCACCTCCTTTAAAATTATATTTGTATATTGTACAGTTATATATTTGTGTGGTTCATCCAAACTTTGACTTTAGTACATGCTGACCTTTGTACTGGTAATTTAATTTTTGATATCACAAGTGAAGTGACTCATTCACAACAATGTTTAATACAGATTGATTGTTTGTCAACTTGGTGAGAAGAGGTTCTTGTATGCAACAGGGAGGTATAATTTTTAGTTCCAGATTTTATTTGCACTTTAAAAAGAAGCTCAGACTGAAAGGCAAACTAACAAGATGATGTTTTTTCAAGCGTTATTTGTACTTTGTCAGGTACATGTATGCTATTCTTGAGATGTTACTTAATTTGGTTGTGTTTTCAAATGGGACACTACAGGTTACAGTGTACCTTTGAAAATGTTTGATGATGAAATGATTTTGAAAAAAAAATACAGAGAAATGAAAGTGTTGCACATTATTGATTTTGGATGTAAAAGAAAAGTCTAGTCAGCATTTGAGATGTATACTGGTCTGTACTCAGTTACCCACAATGCATGAGTGAGGCTGAGCAAACAGAGAGGCAAGGAAGGCTGAGCAGGATTTGGACATCACAAGTCACTGGTGGACACTACTCAGCAACAACGATGTGAATCCTCATGATTGCTGACGTCATTTTCCCTTTAAAAGGCAGCTACAACTGTAAAATGGCCCTAATGTCATACAAGAAGGCGCTTCCACATTCTGTATGATGATACCTCAGATGCCCAATCAGCCTCTCTACAGATATTATGATTTATAAATTGATGAAGTAGACCTGATTGGGGGTGGATCATTTGACATTCGAAATAGAACTTGACATTTACAAAATAGACAGATCTAATTTATAGCCATTCCCTCTTTTTCTGTCACAATATTTCATAATCAGTGGCATGAAACAAATATATTGCATCCTTGTTTAGCATTCCGCGCACTGATTTATAAGTAATTTATCATTTAAGGAGCCTTTGCGTTTTCTCCAGTCACTTGCGTGGCATATTTTAGGGGGCTCTGATGTATTTTGTATGCAGTAGGGCACTTTTCAGGCTAAGTGTTTGCGTCCAGTTGTTTTCTTGATCAATAAAAACTATACATTATGTTGTAAAAAATTACCTGTCATCTTGCTTGCACATCCAAGGAAGATGATATTCTGGGTAGATATGCATGGTACAGAAGAAAAATGAAAAAGATGTACAGAACGTTAAATGATTGGGTGCTAGAGTAATCTTGATTTTCAGCAATACTGATCTTCCTTCAATATTACAAGTCTAAATGTTCACAAACTGTTGCCAATCTGTTTCTTTGGGTCTTCTACATTTATTCAATTTCACTTGTTATCAGAGATGCATCCCCCTACAGTATAATACATCCCAACATCTGGGAAGTCTTGTCTACAGGTTTGAGCACATGTACAGGGTAAGATGCAGAAACCTGAAACTAATCTATCCAGTCTCTTCTGCTTTCTCATTGGTGCAAATCCTTTACCTAAAGGTTTCTGTTTGCCTCCAAAAGGTAAAGATTAGAGTTCCAGAATAGCCTCATTACTTAAATAAGTATGTAAGTAGACTGAAGTAGCTGGCAAGGCCAATCTACATTTCCCCTTTTCTTTTTGTATTTGGGAACAGGCCTGATGGTCCTTACATTCTGTTTACCATTGACAGCTTTTTGTTGATAAGTCCTTCAAGATTCTTTTGAGTGTGTTTCATTTTGCCTATTTCAGGCACCCACTCCATTAGCCTGGCTTCCAGGCTGTGGGGCATTTTTAAAACAAATTACAATATTCAATAAACGGGTCTGGCTGCATTAGACTAATCATTCTCAATTCCTTTTTACCAGCTCACATGAACATAGAATAGAGGGAGAGTAGAGGAGAATGAAAGAGTGACTAGTCTTGTGAATACTAGACTCTTATCTTTAAGTTTTGATTAGCCACGTCCAAAAGCCTGGAAGCCAGACTATCGTTTCTCTCTCTCTCTCTCTCTCTCTCTCTCTCTCTCTCTCTCTCTCTCTCTCTCCCTCCCCCTTTGAAATCCTCTCCCTACATATATCTTTCTCTTTTTCTCTATATCACTCTCTGATCTCCCCTACATTGTAATCTCTACCCCCCCCCCCCTCTCTCTCTCTCTCTCTCTCTCTCCTGTAGGACCATAGAGTTTGGGCAAGGTCAGACACCTGACTGGGTTGAATGGAACATGGAATGTCATGTGATCATGTTAGTAAAGTGAGCTTTGCTTGAACATGTCTGAAGCAGAACCGTGTTTTGACACTAAGGATTGTGCAGTATTTTGAACACCATACTCGATACAGTTAAAATAGGATCTCCTGTATTCAAGTATGTTCCTGTATCAGGTCTGTACTTGTATATCAGTCAACCTTTTCCCCCAAAGCTTTCAGTTTCTACGCCTGTAAAGTGTAGACCTGTGTAGCATTGTGATTACTAATCCACATACTGATTCATATCTTGAAAGTTGTCTGATGATAGAATCGTACCTGTACCATTAATAAACATTAATCGTTTTGAAGTTTAAACTGTGCAATGTATGATCATGTACAGTGCAATAGCCCTAGCTGTTGAAAATGAAATGTATACTGTATATATTCAAGTTTACTTAGATATCAATCTGAAATTCACCAACGTCATATATTTTCTGCTAATGCCCTCTGATCCATACATGTGGGAGTTGTGTACATTACATTTGTTTGTCATGATGTCAGCAAATTGGTGAGAATAAAAATAGAACACAAAGTGATATTGGAGTGAAAGATCTGGCGCCAGGAGATATTAGGGGAGTAATGAAAGGGAATGATGACGGGGAGTATACTTTGGGAACTTAAATCATCAAAACTAGATTTTCATAATTGAGGAAAATGATGATGGTAATCCACAAAGGGCACCGTAAACAGACAATGCGGGGATGATTCCATCATACCACTTTGTGAGAGAAATGAGGTTTTTACCCCTCCATCAAGAGAAATATATGCTTGATTGAGCTATATCATACTTTCATCTAACAACATTTTCAGATTGGTAAACCCGCTCCTGTAAAGTGCTGAATTTGCAGAAAATGTGCGTGCTGCTGGCCCGACCCTCCGGGGCAGCAGCATTTCCTTCCTCAGGCTGATTGAACGGGGAACGGAGCGAGCGAAAGCTCGATACATAAGTATGTAATCATGTCTCTCTATTGTCTGCCGATGGGACATCAGACTCCGCTTCACAAGGACTACACAAAAAAAAAATCAATTGGGGAGTTGAGGAAAAGAGCCCAATTTCATGCTCGGCACATTTCGGCCCAGACGTCGCAAATTCATAAATTACTTAATCATCCAATTACATGATTCCACCTCTTTCTGGTCACGATTAGCTGGAGCCTCTGGGCTGAGTAAGAAACAGGGAGGTGTGTATCTAGTGTGAGTCATGGTATTACTGCTTGCTGAATAGATTTATTCCTCCAATCTACCCCCAGGGAAAGAAGAGAAATAGCAGATTATTTTTATTTATGAGCGCTTATTCTTGGGCCTCAGGAGTACATGTGGTTGTATAAATTTTATGGAGTCATCCATTACAACCTACGTCCTAGGTTTGAAAAAAAAAATGGTACCCTTTTGAAAAATAAATTAATAAGATTACAACTAAATTAATGTGTTCAGTTTAGGTTGATTTGAAAAATAGATAATTAGATTTTAACTGAATTGATGTGTTAATTTTAGATTGATTTGAGTTGTTCATGTAGCTTTTTTGTTATTATCTTTCAAAGGTTAAAAAAAACTGTTTGTGCTTGTAAAGTACATTGAAATTCAATGAAATCTTTAAGTAATGTCAATATAGCAGTTTTATCTCGCAAGTGCAATTGTGCATGAAGGAATTAGACTTTGATGCTTAAAAGGCACCTTACTATACCCAATAATGCTCTAATTAATGTAATTTTATTTTACTCATTCAGTAAAAAGTGGAATAGACTACACACCAGACGAACCCCAGCAATGTTCAATACAGTATACACTTCACACTGCTACTGATTGCGCAACTGATACCGCTATTCACCTGTAATTCAGTGCACTTAGCTGCATAGCAAAGCTCTGCAGTGTTTTTCCATGTACTAGGAGGGACTTGTATGCAAAGATTATGTTGACTGTGTCATGAGAACTGCTCATGCCTGTCACCTGTTGTTTCCATCTTAATGTATGGCTTGAGAACATTATGGACTTACTCAATTGTTAAACCAGTAATTCCCTTATCTTGCTTTTCAGTTTATTTGCTGTGATTAAATTATAATGGGGAAGGAAAAGGGAGAGAGAAGGTGATACGATTAAGAAATTGGTAGAAAAACGGCACACATTTGCAGAAAGGGATTATCACAATAACATACTGACCTTCTGAGGATTATGACGATATGTTGTCAGTACCAAAACATGGATGGGTGGTTATGCAAGGTGATTACAGGATGTTTGTAATGAGACAGATACAGAGAGAGGGAGAGAGAGAGAGAGAGAGAGAGAGAGAGTGGGGAGGGAGAGAGAGGGAGGGAGGTAGGGAGAGAGAGAGCGAGAGATAGATAGATAGATAGAGAGAGAGAGAGAGAGAGAGGGGAAGAGGAAGAGAGATGAAAGGAAAGGGGAAACAAACAGGGAGAGGGAGCATATTTTTGGTGGGGATTTGAAGAAGATTACAGAGGGTTTAACCCAGCTTTGAATTGTAAGGATTCATTTGTTTACCCCCTCCCCCCAAAAAAAAAAAAAAATGAAAAAAAAAAATGTGCATTTTGTGTAAGTGGCATGGTAGAGGAAGGCCCATATAATCAACATGTTTGTATGACAAAAGATGAAAGAAAGGCAGAAGAGAAAAAGAGAAAGTGCTCTTGCAACAGGTTATTGCACTGTTGCACACATTCCTTGCATTTTTAAGGTTTCAGGAATTTTACACTTTTCCTGAAATGTGAGACATTTTTCAAATTCTTGTGGTTCTTTTGCAGCTACCACAGCTTGAGTAATTGGGGTCAAAGACCAGGCAGATAATGAGATGGAGAAAAGCTTGTGGCTTAGGTTCTGGAATCCAAACACTTCTATTTTGTAAGCTTCCCTTATTCATGTTGGGACATGCTGATGATGACAGAGGATGATGATGACAATGATAGGAAAACTCATTTAACCCTAATGCTTGTTCGAGGATTGTCTGAGTAGCAACAACTAATAGATTGAGAGTGAGCACCACCCATTGAAACTGAATTCTGAAATACAGGTGAATGTAATATTGATGCATTCCTCTGCAGTTAGGGAGAAAGTTGTAAGTACATTGTGAAAATGGCTTATTGCAGATCATGAGGGGGATGGAGAAGGGTTAGCATGGGGGGTAGTAAGGAGTAATGGGGTACATGGATTAAGGAAGGGATCAACATTAAACATAATACGATTAGCATTAGGTTTTAAGGATTTGCTGAAATTTACTTGTGCATGGGCAATAGACTTGGTTTGCATCATTGCATGATTGAGTTACCTACATATCGAGCTGTTGGGAGTATACAGCACAACTGTAACAATTGATCGGTGTACCCCCCTCCCTAAATCTTTTGAAATAAGTTAATCTCTCTTACTCCGCTCTGTTTCACGCTGTTCGTCTGCCTCACTTTGAATGGGGAGGAGATGCCAGTGGGATTAAGGACAGCTTCATTTGTGACAGATGGATGATCTGGGTGAGGATATGTCGATGAGGGTATCATAAGGGAGCCCCTTCATAGGGGGGAGGGGGGTCCATGATGTAACACAATGACCTGCTAATAAAGTTCATATCTTAGTAGAGAGAGAGAGTAGGAAGATAAGATCGAATTTTACTTCCTAATTTTCTAAACGATTAAATTCTCTTTTTATTTAACCTTGGGTACATTTTTTTTTTATTTCATGAATGACGAGCCCCTCCTGCTGGATAGTAAGCAAATAACCAACGTTGGTGAGGGTGATATTTCGTCTCACTGCCTGAAACCAAAAGTTGATTTTGCTTTATATTCCACATCTGAAACCAACTATCTATACCAAAAATGACAATTTGACGTACAAAAGTAATGTTTACTTCTCTACCTAACCTCGGGCCGCTGCCATGGGGAACACATGTTAAGGACGCATTAGTAGGAGCCACTGTTAGTCAGTTGATAGGCCGAGTGTAACACACTTTTATTTCACATGCACTCATCATATTGATCACGCTTTAGGACTGTGAGGAGTGAAGAAATCAGCGAAACCAAAAAGTACTTTCACCTAGAGTATAACGAACTTTTCTTCTCAGCTGATCAGATGGGCAAAACTATGCTTTATCACACGATTAACTCTTAATATAGCAACATTCTTAGTACGTGGAACATAATTCCTGATAACAGAACCTTGCTTGTATCCATGCACTCAACAACCTAGAAATTAGGTTACTAGAAGTATGGAATTGTCTTATACCTGTCATGTACCATCATGTACTGTTATACATTTGTACATCAGACATGTTGACTTCACACAATAGCTTCACATGCACACTCTGATCGTTAAAAGTGTGAAAGGTGATTTATTGATTATTGGTTTGGGCTGGACTGCCCACAACTTGTCCTGCATTGACCTACTATGTCAGGACTATTGATTAGTTTATAGAAGGACACCCCTCCCCCCCTGTTCATATATGTACTGGCAATGTACTTGTTGTTCAAATTGGCTATTTTACATGGCTTTAGTAGAGAATTTATATTTCATGTGAGTATGATATGAAGGATATGTGATACCCTTGAAGTTGACCTCAGTAACGCTTTTGAGTTTGGGGAAAGATTCGAAGTGCCTTATAACATAAATTTATGATTCATTACAGTTATGTGGAAGGAAATTTACTTTAAAAAATAACCTACATAAATTGATCACAGTGAACTGATTTCAGAGAGAATTTTTTTTTTTTTTTTAGATGATTAGTCCTCATGTGAACAGCTCAAATTAAACCATGATTGGATAGAAAAAATAGTTAGTATGATTAATTAGAAAGATTAGATAATTGACATAAAATAAATAAGAAAACTCTGTGTGTGTTTGTGTGTTTGTATTTGAGTGTGTGTGTGTGCATGTGTGCACATACATGAAAGGCTTAATTTGTTGAGTATTGATCAGCTTGTTAGGGTCTGACGCCCAAAGGGCCAACCAGTGGAACAGGCTTGGTGATATCAGCCTGCTCATTTTGTGAAGCGGCAGTACATTATTAAAACCCATTGAAGCTATTGATCGCTGAGTGACACATACTGTTAAGTATGCTCGTCTGTAGTTAGTTTCAATCCCAGACCTATGACTGCCTTTCTCTTTCCCCAGTGTATTCACGATTGTCATAGCCACTGATGCACTCCAGGGGGTGTTTCACCAAGCTGTTCATAAGCTATGAATGACTCGTTATCCCTTCTTGTGCTAAATCATATTCTCAATGATTTTGATTCCCATCAGGTGAAGTTCAAATCTGATATTTATTAAATGAAATTTTCTTGTTCTTAACAAGACTTTGTCTGAATATAAAGCTTATGATTTGTCAAATCTCATAAGGATTTGGTAATATGGTAAAACAGGAACAAAGTGTGGTATCGCATTTAGCACAAGAGGGGATCACCAGTCGCTCGTAAAGTCAATTGTAGCTTACAAACAGCTTGGTTAAACACCCCATGTTGTTATGATATTACAAATGAAACACTGAATATGTTGTCAATGAGGGTAATTAGTGGAGCATGTGAGATAGAGAGTCTGGGTGCAAGACTAGTCTCTAGTGTCCTGGCTCAAAGCCTAGTGTAGTCCGTCAGCTAGACTCCTTGCCACCCACAGAATATTGGATACACAGAAGCCCCTGTAACCTGCTTAGTCCCATCAACAAGAAACATGAGTTGTTATGGATATGGGGCCGCTGATGCTTGGAACTGAAATGGTTCATACCTACTGTATCAGGTACAAATGGTAAAATTATGGTATGAAATGAGAGTCAACTTGATACATTTCGAAGCTACTGATTTGACTGTTACCTGTACATGTACATGAAGCAATGTGACAGTGGACTCCTTGTAACCTTCCGAATTCCAGAACAGGGCATTCCTGACAGAGTTCACATCCTTAATCGTGATCATGTCCTTTATCACAAGAATAATGAGCTGGTCTGTTTTCCTGCTGAGAAAAGATGAGCTTTCAGTACAGTAATAGCACCGAGGAATACCCATATCAAAAAAATTTACATAAACAATATTTACACAATCTGTTGTCTATGTCATATTGAAACTTTGCTCAATTCTACACAGTAGCTCTTACTGCTTTGTAGTGAATTGCAATTGATATTGTGATTATGTGTCAAAGTTGATTGCTCGTAATCGATTGATTGCATGAAATTCAATTCAATTCTTATGTTCCAAATGGAAAATTGTGAATTTAATCTCATCAAAAACTACCTTTATACTTGCATATTTTTAATTAATATTTTGTACCATTGATTTTTAAAAAGGGGCACATTATTGTTTGAATCTTTATTATTTGTAATGGATTGATTGAATAAAATGAAGTGAAGACAAATTCTAAATGGAAAGTTGTGAATTTTGATCTCATTATAGTTGAAAACTACTTTTATGTTCCTATATAATACATGTATGAAGCATTTAAGATTATGTACAAGTAATTTTAGAAGGGGTGCGTAATTGTTTAGCGATATACTTGAATGGTTGAGTGATTAAAATATTTGTTGTAGAACACTGTGCATGGTTGGATGCATGTCATTCCCCTCCCTGATGTTTGTTCATGTTCCCCTGCTTCTGATAAGCCTATTACCCGTGATCAGTCCATTGCTCACGGGTCTATGGCAGTTTGTGTGAGCGTGAGTCACCACGAGACTCTGACTCGGAGAACCCAAGAAACCAGATCTTAAAGATCCTTGTGCACAATGCTGTCTCTTCACTGTCACTGCATCAATAGACGGAATTGTTCAGCGGCCCGTCGCCGAGCGTCTTTCAGTTGCCCGCCAGACCGTGGCTGCACCCACACCTCACATCGATAGACCCTCTCCTCTCCGCGGATAGCTTTTAGAGTTGTCTCTCTGCGCTCATCTTCGCTTGTTTTCGGTCTTCACGTCACCCCTCCGTGTGTAGAGCTTTGCATGCACACCTCACCTCTACAGACCATTTCCTCTCCACGGCTAGCTTCTATAGTTATCTCTCTGCGCTCATCTACACTCACTCTTGCTCATATTCGCTCATCCCCCCCCCTCTCCATGTGTAGAGATACTAAAAGCATCTCCCATCAAAATTGGTTAAAGGGGAAGGTGCAAGTTCAAGGCATTCTGCAGAGCCGCAGAGCGCACATACCACATGTGCAGCAATATGCTCCAACACTTCATAGCCATCGTAGTGGTAGGTTACCATCTGGCCATATAAAGCTTGATTAGTCCAATGGCTACATGGACTGCACTATACCCTGCAGAGAGTGACGAGTTCTGCCCGGGGTGCACTTTACAGCTTATCCTTACGAGGCGTCCCTAAATTGCGTTATATCTGGAGAGATATCTTCTGCAATCTGGCGAGCCGGGCCCAGTGCACATTTATATCTCATCGTTTCAATTGGGTCTGCCTGTGGGACGCATCTGTTAAATTGGATTCATTTTGCTCACTGTTAAGTTGCCAGACAACTGGAATGTGCATGAATCCATGCTTGGTACACCTGGACTGTACTTTCAAGCTTCAATGTCGGGATAGGATGAATGTAAAAAACTGCACAATGTGAACAGTTCGTGAATATCTGTGGAGAATTGAACAGAGATATGAGGATGTGTTCATACCTCACTGTAATATTAAAATCTGATATACTGTAGATGTTATGTGAACAGTCTGTGAATGTCTGTGGAGATTTACTACAGAAAATTGAAGGTGTGTTCAGATTGCACTCTATCATTCTGAAGAGGGTGGAAGTAACAAATGATTACCCGACAAATGACTGGAATTCCCTAATGAGTTGGTAATGATGCTGTGTGTTTGTATGTGTGGGAATGCAGATTGACATGAACACTTTAAGAAACGATTTACTAATTGAGGAAGAATCTGCTTCATCAATCTATCGCAAATTACCTTAACAGTGTGTTGGTATGTCACATGAGATGCTCAAAGATCTGCATGATAGCTGTCCTTAGTTTCTGTGGTGATTTCACACCTTATCGTTCTGACAATAAATCACATGAAAGATACTGCCGGCAACGGGAAACAGCAGAAGAAACAATACTGCCTCGACCTGGGGAAAAGGTGTCACATATTCTAAGGAGCGGCAGCTGGTGCGTACTGAGGGTAATCGCCTACTCGTCATCATCCCGTGTGCTTGTATCTGCGGCGGAATCAGAGTGTAGCGCTTGGGGACCAGACTTATTTTTAATCCCGGTGCTCAGGGGAGCGTGGTCTCTGCGTACCTGTGAAACAAACCTACGTCATAGTCCGTCCTCTCCCGCCAGGGGTTTGGGGGAGAGAACCCAAGCAGAAATTGTAGGTCGGGCACAAAAAGTGTGAGGAATCCTTTTTTGCAACGAGTGGCTGGAACGAGCGCAGGCAGGCAAAATGGTAAGTCAGCGTTACGGATCATCTCGTTCTCTCACTCTGCCACTCCAAATGGCTTACATCCATAATGTATAGGTTAGCAGCAGAACATGCATTACGGAATAGTATGCATATTATATGATGTTATATTGCGTATTTGAGATTTATATTGTACCTTGTAATATGTCATAGTTATATTACAACTCTTTGAGTCCCTGTGTTGTATTTGGCACGGTATTGGGACTGGTATTTGGCATGGTACAATGAATGGTACTGGGAGAGATAAGAATATTCAGTTTACTTGGACACGTATTATACAATTGCAATCTGGAAATCTCCAAATTGATAAAACGGTATCACCTTGAAAATGATTTCTTTGCAGACAGAGTGTGCAAATTGAAATGTAAGATGCCAAGCATTTGCAAGTCTTTGCAGATAATTGCGGGCACGAAGTTGGACTGGCCTTGCAGACTGCAGGTAATTCTAAGCAAGTAGATTACTAGGAGATGAAAGGGAGACAATAGGTAGGCCAATCATGCAGACACATCTTGTCTAAGTGATGGAATTATAGCCCGAAAGAGAAAAATGGCTTGAGGGTAGGTACATTGGGCAATTGCCACTTAAGGTAGCGGTCAGACTACACAAAAATTTATCATAATTTTACTTTTCTGGGCTGTTCAGACGTACGCTGTTACTCGTAGTGAATTCACTGTATTCATACGATTCACTGTATTGTCGCAACTTGATCAACACATGAAAATATTCATTATGTTGAATGCATTTTGAGATGCATAAATATTTAAAACAATGTTGATGGAGAAATGCAAATGATATAATAAGAGACAATGAGAAAGACAGAGAGAAAGAAAGAGAGAGGAGATGCAATTACTGTGATGTCGTTGTTTATCTACTGAAACTAACCAAATGCTCTTCAGTTGAGGTTTATTTCCTTTTCCTTGTATCATCCCTGACCTGAATTTCCTTAGAATAACATACCTACATACATGTTCATCAAAGAAACTAGTTTGAATACCATTTCCTAGTCTGCAAAGGAAGGAACAAATTGAGCAATGTTTTGTAATTGATTGTAAATGTATAGCCTTGTTAAATTGGTAGAACCAAAGAGCGATAGCTCTTTGGTAGAACCATTGGTGGACTGTTTGGTGTACATGTATGTATTACCTATATTGTATTACATAACACCTTCAAATGCAGCCTTACACAAGCCATGCAAATGGTAGGAAGTCAAGAGAAAATTAGCCACTTTCCTCTTGTGGTACCCCCCCCCCCCCACACACACACACAGTTTATTTCCTTTATATGTACTGACAAATATATGTCAAACAACAATTCTAATTCTAGGGAGCAAATATGTGTTGGATGTATGAACAATGGATAATTATGGCATTAGAAATTGCCCCCAAATAGAGATTCAGTTTGTCACAATAAAAGTTTTATAACTCTATGGTATTATGTTATTTTTTCCAGAGAATTGATCTACAAGTACATGTACTACAGTGTATTGCAAACAAAGAATTATTTTGTTCATCAAAATACAGTACACATAAAACAAACAGAAGCCTTTTAGATACAAAGTCTTGTTCTGAAAGGACAAATTCTTGTTATTTCCCCAACTGTGTAGAGATGTTCAACAGAAAACCATTTGTGTTATTATCCACATGGTATTAGTAATGAATAATGATAGCTTTTGTAAGGAATTTCATTGACCTCCAAGCTTTACATGTAGGAAATAAGGTATTGAACTGACATGAGATTTAGAGAAATATGCTGATTGCTTTGATGGAAGAAGTGGAAACTCTTCTGGGTTTTCTTAACCCTTTCTCTGCCAGACAAAGACAGAATGGCACAACATGTAATTGTGTGTATTTCTTATGATTATGAATATGTGTCACATGTGGCAAGCAAATAATTCAATAAACTTTTGAAACTAGAAGATTTTTTTTTCTCAAAAGCCTTGTTATGGAGAAGCAACATTTCCAAACACCATTTCTCTATTTGCCACACTTTATAAATTCTGCATTGCAGAGACGAAGGAAGTATCTTAGTGTAAGAAAATTTGAAAGGAGTGGGATCTGCATTGAACTCCCAGAAGGGCCCTTTCCATGAATTGTGTCCAGTATTACTGTTGAGGTCTCAAGAAGTGAGGTCTACTCTTCCTGCAATTGCTTCTAAATAATCCATTATCCATTATTATATTGAATCAATTCATCTCCAGTTAATTGTTTGTAAACAGATGCCCCCCCCCCCACTTTCAGTAAGTTCAGAGAGAACAATCTTAAGTCCTGTTTCTATCAGCAGCACAATCTTCAAGTCCTCTATTCTGTTCACAATCACAATACATATTTTAAGTCTTAAGAGACTGAATTGTTGTTAGACAACAAAATGGTTCAAAGACAGAGCCAGTTCATCTGTAATCCTCTTTAGAAGGGCTAAGTGATTGTAACTGTGCAGGGGTAATAAGTCATTAGTCAACAAGAGGAGGCAGTAATCTTGTTTAGTCTCGTCTTGTTAACAAGATCGGATGATAAGTCATGGATAATGGGGGTTAGAATCCAGACAGGAGTTGCTTACAATAGACTGGCAGGGCTATACTGCCTTACTTTGACAAAAGGAAACAAGTAAAAAATCCTCCAAATTTGGGTTATTGGTACTAGTAGATTGTACCTTGCTGTCCCAACATACAGGCAAAATCTGCAGAAGAAATATTATCTTGCTATGAAATATATTCAATCTAGCATCATGTGGAGTTGCCCTGATGCAAATGCAAGTGACAGATCTATTTTGCTCATTGAAAACAAAGGTTTATTTTGTTAGTTGCTTCCTTTTGTCAGAGAAGGGCAGTGTAGTTTTTCAGGCACAAAGCATTTCCAGTAAATCCGTAGAATCGTCTTCATTAGCCTATTTCATTATCTGGTTAGCTGGCCAGATCAACAAATCAACAAGATCAACAAAAGTGGCTATTTGGTCGAGATATTCCTAAGAAATCTTGGGTGTGTGAGTCTGAGCGTTCTGAGACTAGTTCACATATGTTTGTACAGACTTGTCTGGTACTTACAACCAGTAGGTGAGGCTGTAGTCTACTCTTACAGACCAATTGATGTTTTGAGACAGTGTCACAATCCAAACTACCAACGAGTCTTGTAGACCAGGGTGGCTCAGATATGCGCATCTCATGTAAGAATCTGTGCAGAGTGTCATGGGTTTTGTTGAATCTCAAGCATTAGCAATATTTATTCTGAAAACTGTGTTTTTCATGTTTTGAATGTGAATGTTGTGATATGACATCTGGTGAAAATAGCACCAAACATGTATGATTAGCATGTGCTGTAGCCAAGTTCCTAAATATAAAGTATTTGTCAGTATATCCTGGATTGGAAGGAAGCTTGTTTGACGAAATAAAAGTTATTTGACAGGAAATACTTCATTAAATAGACACATATTTACCAAGAACCAATTGAAACCTTTGAAATGCCACAAAAGTGACCACATTGACCATTCCAGGATGCAAGCTAGTACTACGTAAGTAGCTGATAATTCTTAGGAAGTTGGGGCATGTCCTGCAGTGCGTCACAATAGGACTGTGCCATTTAAGCCAAGTGTGTATTCTGTGAGAATCTTTAGAATACTGATGACTGTTTGGGTTCTTTAGATTCGTTACAAAAACATGTTTGGACGGAAAGGGTGTGAGACGGATAGCCTGCCCAGTCTAGCCGGCTAAACTGACCTCTCCTACGGCCAACATAATGGTCAGAGAATTTGACCAACTGAATAGACTTTGATGAAGGAATGTTAACTTTTGTAATTGATAAAAGGATAAGTGACCCAGCTGATAATGGCTATGATAGAAAGGCATGCTTTTCCCAGTACTTTTCATTTCAGACCTCTTGGGGGCTTTACATGTGCATTCTTGAAGGTCTTCTTTTGATTTTCCCTAAGTTCTTATTGGGAAGAGAGGTAGCTAAACGGTATACAGAGGAAGTAACAGTGCTAGATAGAGTGAACAAAGCAATGGAGTATATTGACTTTCTGAGAAAAGTTTGGGGGTTAAGTTTTGAGAATTTATTTTCTTGACAATTGGGATATTTCTGTGAGGAAGGGCATATTTTAAAAATGTATTTAGGATAATTACAACTCATCTGTTTTGTATGTTTTAATTTTTTTTTTGGAGTGTATGGCCTTACTTTGATAGTCTTCAAAATCAGACTCAGCTGTGCTGCAAAATAGTTTGTCATGTGGAAGAAGTCAAATGAGAGAGAGAGAGAGAGAGAGAGAGAGAGAGAGAGAGAGAGAGAGAGAGAGAGAGAGAGAGAGAGAGAGAGAGAGAGGAGGGGGGGGGGGGGGTGCAGTGGAGATCTTAATGGAAGGAAGAGAGATTTGCATATTAGCACCAGGGTTCTAACTGGGAAAAAGTTGGGACAAGTTTACAGCATTCTTCAAGCCAATACCCCACTAAATCTGTTTTCCCACATATTACCCCTTCTATTCTAAATGCTATCATTCCTTTAAGCCTAAAATACTTCAGTCAGACTTTCCAGGAGTGAAAGAGAATTAGACCTATTTCAAGGAGGTGTTGACAAATTGTTATATTATTTACAAGTGTCAGAAAATATGGAATTCCCCCATGGGGCACTTGGCCGAACAGATCCGTTCCTTGTTGAGATTGATGGCTGCTTGTTTGACACATGAGATGGACCATGACATTGCTTGAAAGGATGCAGGCCTTTTGTCAGAGAACCGTTGAACAAAAATTATAAACAATTGCTGATACTATCAAAGACAATGGTCAGCTTTATTTGTAGGCCTTGAATTCAGCATGGAAGGTAATGATGCAAAATGAACACATTAGTTTTCTGGGAGCTTCATGTAGCATTGCAATATTACACCAGTAATACAAACCAATTCAATGTAACAGCAGTTTTTTTTCTCTGTAATATCAGGAGCTAAGGAATAAACACAGGATGTTATTGATGGAGGAGATGAGTTGTTGCTTGAAGATGCTGTGATTGAACAAACCAAGATAGTCTCAAGGTTTTCTGTGGTGAAAGTTTAAATGTAGGAAAATATATGTAGCAGTGACACCAATTACATTCATTTATAATTTGGATTCTGAATAAGTTAAGTTATTGAACTTCCTGAATAGGCAAAATAACAAGATTATGTTGTGTACATGCATGAATTTGAAGATTAGATTGTGTACATGTAGCCTGTATGCATACTCACAGGGGGTTTCCAGCGTCTTTTAGTCATGTATCTTATATGGTCAAGCTACATGGATTTTATAGGGATGTTGGGACAGAAGATGAACAAAAAAAAAAGAGATTGATCGTCTCACAACAAGTTTGCTGGACAAACACGTCTGCCCCGTTGTCCTCTTAATACCAACACAGTGAGACACCCTCCCTGGGAAAATATTTATTAGCCGAGAGGCTTTGATCAAACACTCTCCATGTTGGATTAAAGGAAGAGGATCCATTAGATAGCCACATTAAAAGATGCTGGAGATTCAAGAGATAGCTGGCTGTCACATCCCGTAGACGCTCCTATTGTCTGCACATTCCTAGAAGACACAAATAGGTTGAAAGAACTACAGGAGTAGTCTGATGCCGAAGACTCTTTTATGCTTCAGGGGATTGTTTGATTTGTAAGAGTGCTCAATGGACTTCCTTTAAATGCAATTCTAAGGTTTTTGTGAGAAATGTGATCAGTATGTCAGTCTAAAGTTCTTGAAATGGGCTGTGCATGATCTTGTAGGCCCCATGCAAATGCTGTTATATTTTTTTGTGTTTATTACCTGTGCTAAAATTTGATAATGGCACATACACAGGTAAAGAACTAAACATATTTGGGCTTGCATTTACATGCGAAGTGTTTTTTTGTCAGTCAGGCTGTGGATAGTTGACTGGAGATACATGTACAGTGTAGGTAATCAACTAAGCACTGGGGGCTGCTTTCACCTTTTACATGTCCATTATTACCAAAAAACATTTTAGATGGTAACATGGGCCCCTGCAAGAGTGTTTTGTGGTCAGTAATAGTTATGATGCGACATTTGATTTGGCTGTAAAGTATTTTCCCAAAAAAAAAAATCTTCCTGTGATACAGTGTAGCAGAGGTCACTAACCTCTGTCTGTTACTTCCTAAAATGAGCATTCACAGCTCAAACAAAAGCTATCATTCCTTTAAAGAAAAAGAAATGAGTGAGTGTCAGGCTTAAGTCTGGATTTGGAGAATAGAGAGGTGTGAAGGAATGATGTGTGAAAAGGATTGTTCAGGTGTCAAAAAGAAGAATAAAAACAAGAATTGATGATAAAGGAACACAGCCCAGTCTACATGGGAAAATATACATGTACCCCCTGAGTACTAAGCACTAACAGCCCCATATCAATAACAACTCAGCATCCTGCCAAAGAGATTGAACGGGTTAAAGGTGCCATTCACTCTCTTTCAGGTGTGGAAGAAAAGATAAGACCGGTATTGTTGTTCCTGCCCACCTGCGTTTTTGAAGATTTTAAGAGTTTGAGGTATGTACACTACTGTCCTTTCAATAGCTGAAGAGCAGGGATGTGAAAACCAGTGTAACTGATTGGTGGCACTCAAGGAATAGTTGTGGTTTTGAGAGAGCCATTCTTCTAGGTATGCATTATAAAGTGGACAAATCGCAAGTGTTTTTAAGTGCAAGCCTTTTTATGGTATTGGCTCAGTTTTAAGAGTCAGAAATAGGAGTTGTAAAGTGCTGGCATCTTCATTCTGTTTCACTTAAAGTGAGAGTTAAACGAGAGGCGTTCATTAAATCTTTTGATGCTGGCTTTAAATCCTAAGTGTGAACACTTCTGATAACGTGAATGAAAGTCCAATGGTGTTTGTAGGTAGGGTTCACACATATGGCCCAATTAAAACACCGCCTCCACTGCTGTGATTGGCTGATGAGAGCGAGTGGGCGTTAGCTGCGTCTGACCTTATGAGACTGCTCATCATTGAGGTCTGTCAATATACTTATAAAAACTAATTGTCAGGAATAATATTTTATGGTTTGGGATCCTCTCATTTGTCAGCCCTGTCTTGAATTAAATGGCAATGGGTCTGCTCCTTGGAGACATGACACCTCATGAATCCTCCCCAGTAAAACAAGACTAGACAGGTCTTTGACAGAGGTAAGCTATCATATCATATAGCTCTGGCCAACATCAAAGACAGGTTAGCCCATTTGCAAAAGCCATGAAACTCGGCAGAAATCAGCAGTATACCCTAAAGATAGTATGTATAAAATCTCACACTCATAGCTCAACAAACCTATTCAGGAAAAGTGACAAACTATTCCGGTTTATGTTTTAAATGTAATGACTGTGTTCTTCATTTATATACCGTATTGCATTGCACATTGTATTGGCCAGCAGTGCATTGCTAGCCTTAACGAACCACTGCGTATTGCGATCTCCTGTCTTTAGGCGACAGGAACTGTCCAAAACCTACTCAGAATATACAGACATCATTATAATCCTGCTCAAAATGTTCAAGTTAGCAAGAAGATGTTGAGAAGTGCATACATTTACATGCTCAAAATCATTTCCCACTTCTATTATTGGGAGAGGAGTTCATGTACAGTATTTTTTTTGATGTTCCATCTTTTTGGTACAAAGTGGTATTTCTTTGACTTGCAATTAAGGGCTAAATGACTTGCAAGAGGGCCACCATATCTTTAAACTATATATGACACGTGTACATAAAGGCCTACATTGAATAGTACATAATGATTTTATTGTTTTTATGAAGTTTAGAAACTTGTGATTGTAGATCAGAAATTGACTTTAGAGGCATAGACAAAAATATTTTGCTGAAGTTACTTTAATCGAACACTTGTATAATTAGTACCATGGTTCTACTGTGACCCTTCCACCAACCTGATCATCTTATGTGTGGGGCAGTTCCTGCGGGACAAGTTTATTTTATTCAACCGTTGTGAAAATAGTCCATAAATTGTGATTTGTTTAACAAACAAAATGGTGAGTTATAGGGGGTGTGTTGTCAACTGATTCCCAATTAGATATGTTTTGTTGCAATTAGCAAATATTTCCTCCAAATGTCAAGTCAACAAAAAGACATTGAGAAGTTCATACATGTATATGTACACAATCCCTTCGATCTCTTCACTTGCTTAGGAAAGATGAACATCTCCAATTAGTCTGATTTTAAAGGTGAAATTAGTGTTCAATACGCTTTCAACATATATGCATTGTTAACCCACATGTGTCTCAAAGAAGAATTTTTTGATGTTCCGCCATGTCCCTCTCGCATTTGCGCATGTTCTTTAAGTACCATCAACTCTTTAAATGCCGATTTTGCAATACTGTGCTGATATTACACACACATTCTATTAAGCAGATATTTGTCTGTTGCTGAAAGAGACACATGTAACACAGGTTTGGATAAATAATACACAGATATCACATAGAACCACAATGTGTATGGCAAACAAAGAGTTACCGATTCCAGATGGAACGCTGCTCTAGGTGTTTGTATGTATGATGTGACAGTGGTACTCAACGTGTTAAAGCAAATTTTGTGTGTATTATAGCTGCGTGTAAGCAGATAAGGTCATGCCTCTGTGCATTAATGTCATGTTTGTGGACATAGATTCATGTATCGCCCATGGGGTGTTGAGCCAAAATTCCTGCAAAGAAAATTGGGGGATATGCTGAAGTACATGACGTACATTATGTATGGTTGTTATTGCTCCTTCTTTTCATGGGAATTTGAAAGCACATGAAGACATGAAGACCTATATTGGCATTGTCTAATACTGTTTGTCCATATTGTTATGACCATTAAGTGCATTAAGGCAACTTATCATATTATGACATGTGGCTGAACTGAATAAGAGCAAAGTTATTTTTATAGAGTTCATTTTTGAATGTGGGCTTTTGTATTAAATCAAAAGTGCTTTACCATCCTCTAGAGTTGATTTATGAAAATAAAGTATTTTATCACAATAGCAGGAGGTGTATTCAGGATGAAGGTATAGGGGCATTCATCAAGTAGGAGACTGGACTTTAAAACCTCCTGTCACTATATATTAGGTATGGCATCTAACTGGAAACCATTTTCTCCCAGCCTCTTCTTTGTCTAATGTTGATGAAACGGACAATCTAGGAAGTCTTATGGCAGAGACTGGTGCATGAAGCCAATCATGTATGGAATGGTTCAGTTTCCATTTATATCAATATTTATTAATGCTGCTCTGCTAAAAAATCAGAATATAAGTGTAGTGAAAATAATGTGAAGTCTCAGCTCATTTTGAGATGGGATTTCATTTTAAACGTGTGAATAGTACATTGTGTGATATGTATTTATGTATGTTTTCTTTAAGAGTATTGCCATTTATAATATTTTTGATTTAAACTCCATGTGAGGTTTAGAAAATAGAAAATATGCAAATTCCAGATTGCCTTATCGTGAGACAAAAGATCAACTACTTTAGCGATATTACTAACAGATGATCAAAATCTTACCTACAATAGTAAGCTTGTTATGACATATCAGGATGTTTATGCTTATCAAAACCATAAAACAGATGGAACAAGCAATAAAAGGTGATAAAATGTCCGCCTTTTCTGAAAGGAAAATAATACTAAACATGCATGAAGTACTTGCGTCCATTCAGATATCATGGGAATATCTTGAAGGACAGTGGTTTGTTTTGTAGATTTTTCAGGCCGATTGTTGAGGTCTGGTGATTTCATTGACTCATAAATGTCAGATATTAGTAGATTTATGGATATTTGCTTCTTGAAATGAGAGAGAGAGAGAGAGAGAGAGAGAGAGGGGGGGGGGGGGGCGGTGGAAGGGGAGGGGGGAAGGGGGTTGAGGTTTAGAGAAAAGAGAAGGATATGATCTTTGTAGAGTGTTTGTTGGTTAGAGGGAGGGGAAGAATGTAGATCATGAACATGTGTGCTCACAGAGCTGTGCATATTTTCTGGTTGCTGGTTACACAGGAAATATGTTATGTTCCTCTAGATATATATCATCTTGTGAGAATGATTCAATTTGTTTTGAAAACATCATTAAGTAAGCTAATGATCATGACTGCTGCAAATTAGTCTAAACACATTCCTATATCACCTTAAAACACACTAAAGTGAAAGAATGCCCACGGGTGATAAGAGAGTGTGGGATGGATCCGGTTCTAAGAAACATTTTGCAATCGGAGCACATTGTTTATTGAGGCTCACTGTTCAATGCTTAGTACCACTGGCTGGGAAGTATGCAACTCTTGCCTTCAGTCCCAAACATACAAACAAATGTTTGCTTACACAGATTAGTGATACCACAGACGGAACAATGTAGGAGTTGTGATTCTGATTACCTGGTACATGGCTAGGCAGTGATGTCAACTGGTACTAATGGTCGCCTGAGTGCTTTTTGAATTGTGGATAAGATCAAAGAAAAGTTAAACTTTCCGTGAGATCATATAACATTTCAATTAAGTGCAATTTCTTTGTTTTATTTTTCTCTTAAAAGGCACACAAATGTAAACGTAACAGAATAAACACAACACGACTTTGCAGTAAGCAAATCTTAAAAACTGTGTCCGCAAAATAGCCATAAATGTTGCGGCTTGTACATCACGCTCTGGCAAGTGGTTCGCTCATCGCACCACTTGTATGGCTTAGTGGAACATGTCACCATGGCGTGTTTGCTCCAGCTACGGGTGTAGGAGTGTGCTGTGTCCTATACACCTCAATATTACAACTTTTTTGTGGTGCATATGAATATGTTTTTAGAGGCTCACCTGAAACTTTCTAAATAACAATTATTGGTAATGTAATTATTAGTGGTATTATCATTGGTTATGGTACATGTCTATGAATAGTGCTTGTGGGGTAGCCAGAGAAAAAAAAATGAGAAAGTACTGCAGCTGGACACCTTCATGGAATAGATTGGTTTAGAAATTATGCCCAGCAGCCTGGAACTTTGCATGTGCCTCAGCCTCACACCACGGAACATTGACACAGCGCTGATTAACCTGAGAAAGTCATTACGATTGTGGCGGAGTCACCGCTGATTGCCTTTTGTGAGGGAGATAAGAAATTGTTTTCAGGTGACTCAGTCAGAAGATGAGGAGCCAGATGGGACTCTCACTGTCTCACAAGCAATCAGAATGCAGAAGGCACATTTACACTCAAAAACTCTCTAAAAAACACAATTTTGATAACTTGCGATGTTTGATTCCACCATGTTCTGTTTTAGAAATTAAAAAACATGATGTTTGACTGCCAATGACACTGGTGAATTTACTGGTGAAAATACTGGTGAAAATACTGGTGAAATGTCCTCTACTCGCCGTATGAACGTGTGTGGCATGTGTGAGTCATGTGCGATGTTTCGCATGTCATAATTTACTCTGGCAAGACAATCGTGATGTTTTAACAAATTTAAGAAAAATTACACTCAGGAGTGGGCTGTTCCAGAAAATCTTTTTTGGTTGTGTTAAGGGATGGTGGCCTTGCAACATCCACTTTTCTCTGGTGATGTTAGATGCAATCTTTTACTGTCAGTGTAAATTGCCCTAATGACTGTAGACCCTTGCTCCAAGTCTTGTTTCTGGTCTGATTTGCCTGTCTTGTTTGGGTGTTCACCTTCTCCCCCTCCTTGCTTGTGAGCTGTTTACAGTGCTATTACACACCTCTCAAGTATTCACTGTTATGCAGTTCATGGACACGGATTCCCATGCCTTGAAGTCATTTTTCACAGTATGGAATATGCACAGTGTACCACATGTATGACCACTGAAATGATAATGTGTAGAACATACTATGTAGTCCTACATGTACATGTACATGTTATTTGTGTAGGTATCGCCTGCTGAACTCCATCTCTGTGTCAACAAATGCTGTGCAAGGCCACCTCCATGTAGTGCACTGAAGAACATTCTTACATGGGCAGAGGCTTATATTAAAGACACGGTAGCCCTTTACAAAGATCATGAAACTATGCATGGATCAGCAGTATACCCTAACATATAATATCAGTGAAATATCACAGTCATAGCTTCACAAACATTTTCAGGAAAAGTGAAAAACTATCCTTGGTTATGTTTGAAACGCCCCACCGTAGTCTACATTCATATACTGTATGGCAGCGCCCAATGGGACGTGGCACGCATTACACGCACTGCTAGCATTACTTCGGACAATGGCTGGCCTATGTGTATGTATGTGGAAAACCTACTAAAAGTTGGTGTCCAGTTCTAATACATGTATTTAGAGGGAAGTTCTAAAACATTTTTTTTTTCAATTCTCTGTGGTCTTACAAAAACACATTTTTTTGACCTGTAAAAGGGGAACCTTGTCTTTAAGTATAAAATTACCAGACCTTGAAAAACCCATTGGCTTACTTTACATTTCCATGCCAATGGTAATGGAGAGTTAAGAATGTTTAATGTGTTTGTTTGCAGTACAAGTATGTACCTTTATGTACCTTTATGTACCTTTATAAAACGTTTATAAAACCTCTCCCATAGAAACATCTCAACTCACCTATACTTCAAATTTTAAACCCTTTGTTTCCAAGAAGAATGTCTTTTTTGAGGATGTGTGCATATTACTTGCACAAACATGTGACAGTAGCACATGATGGGTTACTAAGGAATTGTTATTAGTTTGTTTTTGTCTCGTCGGAGATTATTGTGATTCTTTTACGTCAATAGACGTTATTTTAAAACAAAATAGTCTACAATGTATGAGAAGATTATGCTGATATCCTTATTCTTATAATCCCCCCCTGTGTTATACAAGTGCATGACCATGTGATGTTTGTGGTGTTCTCAGCCGGAAAAAGTACTAAAACATTCACGGTTACATAAATGTCTCCAAGGACATGTTTGCTAGTAAACATCCTTTATGGAGGAGGTGAGAGAGAGAGAGAGAGAGAGAGAGAGAGAGAGAGAGAGAGAGAGAGAGAGAGAGAGAGAGAGAGAGAAAGAGAGAGAGAGAAATGGAGACAGACAGACAGACAGACAGACGGACAGAGAGTGTATAGGCTTACATGGGCAATGTTGTTCATTCTTACTAGATGTCAGCTATTGTAAATCAAATCCCATTATTCTTAGCAATATAAAATATCATGACATTTATGGTTAAATCTCCACAGGGATGTGTTTGTAGTAAACATCACAATCGCATTAAATAGATTATCACTACAGCAGTCAATAGAAGTGAGAGAGTGAGAGAGAGAGAGAGAGAGAGAAAGAGAGAGAGAGAGAGAGAGAGAGAGAGAGAGAGAGAGAGAGAGAGAGAGAGAGAAAGAGAGAGATGGGAAGATGAACAACAAATTGTTTGTATGTTGACATTTATGCATTGGCAGCGGTGCTGAATACTTGTTGCAAACCAAAAATAGATGTATGTGTTGAAAAAAATAGATATTTTCATTTATTTATTTATTAATATTTTCTGAAGAGTTATTTGTTAGTATACTCTTTACAATGGAAACTTCCAAAGACCTTCCAATACTCACATCCATCAGCCCTGCATATACTATTTTAAAGTCACCATAAAGTCACCAGCTGTATCTATGCTATTGACTAGTCACCAGTAGGTGAGCTTGACCTTAAATGGGGTTGAATTTTCCAAAATGAAACTGAGTAATTATCGTTCATGGAGCTGGTACGCAAGGGTCAGTAAACTTTATTTTTTTCTAAGAAATTAGGGGAATTCCAATGAAAATATCAATTCCTTTTGTGTGAGTCAGTTCTTACCTGAAATATACCATTCATTCTTTGTAAGTCTATGGTACATTCACAATGATGGCAAAACTCTTTAATTTATTAAACCATGAAAGTGGAAATCAAATCATTTGTACAAGTTTGGATACATGTTTCTGGTGTTAATCTTATTACCTCTTTATATAAACCAACACCTGTATTTAGTTTATTACACATGTCAGTCATAGCAAATGTGTTGAATTCATGACTTCCATGGTTCTTGCTATTCAAGAACAGACTCATTTGAATATAAATTTTGCATTAATTGACGCTTGGAAGGGACCATTGTCATTAGAAGCAAGCCATATGCTCAGGGAAGTAATACTCCTACTTGTAAAAAGCATATCCCCCAATGTGCTAACATAGTTCGCCAAAAGGGAAATATCGCATACCTGCACGTTGAAAAGGCTGGCATGAAAGTAGACAAAAATGATGTAAATTCTGGAGGGAGAGAGTCTGTCAACACATGTGTCCATACTGGGCAGCTAAATTGAGTTGACACTGTAACAAATGCTGTCTGCTCCAAGGGAAAATGGAAATGTGTGAATTTGGAGATCTAGGTTAATAAATACCTTGTAGAAGTTACCCATGTTTAGAGTATGTGTGATGTGTGTGAGAACTGGCTGAATTTGCATTTTTTTTTTATATGGAAAGTGCTATGTTTACATAAAATAAAGCACATGTATTCAATGATGTGTCTTAGTTGTACCAGTTATTTTACAAACCTGTCTCAATAAATCTTCATAGTGTGCATGGTCCTTTATTGCTTCTCTTGTTGCCAAAATATAATATTCTAATAAATCACCCTACATCATTCAATGTTTTATGTATATGTCAATTGAATTACAAACACAATAAAATGCATGTTCAATGTTGGCATCATTTCCACTGCTTCCTTCCAGTAGCTCTTTCCTTGACTAGATTAATTTTTTCCTTTATCCTGTATAGATAAAGAGTTGATACAGTTGAGGATCAAATTATATTCTCATAAATACATCCATGTATACCATAAATACTGTAAACTGATTAAAAGTAGATTACAGAAAGAAAATCTAATTCATCTGGAAGCCATCACTCCCACCCACCTCGCTCTAGAGTGGTCTGTCATGCCATTCATACATTCCCGTACCTGAGTGCACACACCTGCATACTGCAGAGAAAATCTGAATCCCCCCAATTTTGGAACCTAATTTGGTCATGCCTCAGGAATGTGAACCGCTGACCTTGGCAGTGAAAGATTGATGCAGGTTCTCAGGGATGCGCAGGGGTCACTTCCATGGGTGCCCCAGGGACCAGGCACCTGTTTGAAACTACCTTTCTTTACCCCCTCCCCTGCCTCCCTCTTAACACTGCTGTAACCCCCTTCTCAGGGACGTGCAGGGATTGTTTTCATGGGTGCCCCCCCCCCACAGAAATGAGGCACCTTTTGGTACCCCTTCCTTACCTGCCACCTTATCCATACCCCCCTCCATACATTCTATATCCCGTCCTCCTCCGAGGATGTGCAGGGTCACTTCCATGGGTGCCCCAGAGACCAGGCACCTGTTTGAACCTCCTCCAGACCTCCCCACCCCAAGCCCACCCTACCTACCCCCATCCTCTTTACACACCGTCACCCCTTCCCATTCAGTGCCATTATGATGGTAATACAAATTTACTCTTGTTGAGCCCATTCATCAAGATTTCCATGTCGTTATTGACAATTGTCTGCATATTTCTACATACACCTTCCTTGCTCACCCCTCCCCTAATCATTCATTGTCCGTTTGAAGAAGTTTTAGGACAAATTTGCTCTTGATAATGCCCTTTGTCAAGATTCTATTCAAGAACATGGTCTGCATATTTCTCCATTCCCTTCATAAGGTGTGAGATATTGTGTGTTTGATTGGCCAATTTCAAGAGGAATGTTTTACATATAAAGTGGATGTGATTGATGGAGGGATTTTCACTGTCAATATATTCATGTATTTCATTATGAACGATCAAGCAGAATGTTAAGTGGTAAAAAAACATTGCTTTGGTCATTTCTAAAATGTAATTGAAATCAAATAATGAGTCAAGAGCTATCCAAATATTTAATAGATTAAGAGATCAATATACATGTACATTTAATGATGTTTTCTCACCCTGAAAACAATATTTGACATTACAAAAGTCATAAAGTTTTTGCAATACATACTCAGTGAAATTGATAGATCATTATAAAAACATTAATAAAGATGGGGTACCTGCAATTGTACAAGCTACAGATCATTAAATATTTATGCAGGAGGTGTATTCACTAACTGTGCCTGGGTACATGTGAGGGCAAAGTAGGAAAAGTATCGGAAAGAAACAAAATTGGGTAAATTGATATTGGGTAAGCACGGAAACGGGGCCAGATCTTGCAAGTGCGTGCAAGAACGGGAAGGGTGTTTTGATTAGTGCCTGGGACCCCACTAAATCAATCTCATCTTGCAAGACCTGGGGCTGAACTTGCCTTCCAAACCAACAAACCATGGGGCCATAGTCCCACAAATGCCATAACCCGCCATGTTCCAACCTGTTGTTGTACGGTGCCGCCACTACAAAACATGTCACTCACTGTGCCTGTTTGCAGCAAGTAGCTGAGATTAATGGCCATTTCAGAGAGTTTTCCCATAGAAGTACTCATATTTTGTCTCAAAAACCATCTGGAACATGATAAACAGGAACATGACTTTTATATGTATAAACTTTGGATTTTAAATGTTATGTCTTCCAAGTATACTTAGCCATGTTTGGAAAATATTGTGCTTAACCAAATCATTTCAGTATTTGTTATCTTTAGTCTTCTTGCAAGTAGATACATGTGCACTTTGCAGTTATGCCCACACATTTTGTCCAACAGTATATTGGACAATATAATTTCAGTACACATCGTACAAGCAGTTGATCAAATACATCCATGAAGTTCTTAACAGTCCAACATTCATGAGGGAAAGTTTCTCTCCAGCCCTTTCTTGAAATCTTGCATGTGCGAATCCTAGTCCAGTTAGAAACCTGTGTCACACGTCTCATATTCAAAATATTGTTCAGATATTTTGTCAGTTATGAATTTATTAGTTATCTTTATAACAAAAGTTTGAGAAAGTATCAAGCCACTTCATGGAGACAATTTTTGGAGGAAATAGAAGCATGGTTTTGCACATGAATATTTGAAAGGCCTGGAAAGGAGCTGAATTTTGCATATTTCATATCCTGATTGTAGAGAAGAAATGGTTGTTATTCAACCCATTGCGACTTGATGTCAAGGGAATATATGCTGGGCGTGTATGAGAAAAGTCAACTCTAGTTTCATACGCACTATACAATTGAAAACATATTTTTGTGTCTCAGCCAAATTCACTCCAAAACCATGACATAACTCTCCAAATATAGCTCGATTTTCATTCACTCCAGATAAAATTGTGTTTTTTCCTTCTTGCATCATGATGAAATGTTTCTAAAATTAAACCAGGAAGGTTTTATGAGATTGGCCATGCTGCGCTGTAACAGCGGGCATAGTTCTGAGTTTTTACCTGCAGGAAACAAATGTTATCCAGACAGCACTAACCAGTTTTGACTATTAACAGCAGGACATTCATTCTGGGTGCACGCCTGTCCTATTATATTTTGCCTCTTTGGTGTGTTCACACTTACAGCTGAAGCCTATTTCCTTTGAATCTATGGTGAGGTGATGTTTATAGAAACATGTACAATTATTGTACATTGGAGCTGTGTTCACATTAACAACATAAGCTTATTTTCTTTGAATCTCTGGTTTGATAGGTGATGTTTGGAGAAGCATGTACAATTATTTGTTTAAATTTTGAAGGAGAAGAGGAAGTAAAGTGTTGCTGTGACATTTCCTTGTTAACGTGTGCAACTGGGAGTCTTCTGAGAAATCATGATTTGTCTTTTATTTTCATAAGTGATGAACCATTAAATATTTCTTGAGTGGCATAGATTCTCTGTCTGCCATCAATAGTAACTACCCTGGCAACAGCTCGACAACCAATCAAATTCCAGGTTTCCATAGAAATACAAAGTTACCATCAATGGTAAGTTTTATGCAACAGGGCCCTGGTTTGTTCAGTCATGAGTTTGCACAAGCCCATGACCCTTATTACTGAGGATGAACTCTATTTTCTTTTGAGTTCAAAGGTGTGAAAGATGGAAGTGATTTCAAGGATCTTATTACAGTTGGCTGCAGCAAGTTTGCAGTTTTCTCTTGAAATGTAACCCCCAGAAATGTGTCTGAGAAAATGGGTCAGGGAGAGAGAGAGAGAGAGAGAGAGAGAGAGAGAGAGAGAGAGAGAGAGAGAGAGAGAGAAAGAGAGGAAAAAAGAGAAACCGGAAGGAGAGAGAAAGAGATGGACAAAAAAAAGGAGAAACAGAGACATATAGACAGTTTGAGATTTAATGTGAGTTTGAAAGTGCTGAAGTGATATAAATTCCATGCAGGTATTTGAATGTGATGAAAGCGACATTATCATTTTAAAATCAATCATTTAGGATATTGTGTTTGCTTTAGTATCTTGCCTTCATCATAGGTTGAAGAAAGGTCACTTCCTCATTCAATGTGGCACTGACGAGAGAAGTGAAGAGTATTTTGTTGGAGGTTTGCATTTTCTTCACAAGGGAGAATTGAACAGCAAGCTGTAGCTGCCTTTGAAGTGAGAAAATTGGTGCAATAATCAACATCAGTCGGAGGTCAGGCTAAATGAGAATGAGATGAAGATTAATGAGATTATGGATGGGCTTGACATGGAGCATTTTGTAGGGACTTGACCATGTGAAACGAGGCTGAGTGGTTTGGAGAGAGCTGGTTCGGAGAGAGATGTTGGTTTGGCTTCATGCTGTGAGGGATGAGTCATGGGTTAGTGAGGTTGGTTTGGCTAGGTTGGTTTGGCTATGTTTAGATGCTCCATGGTGGGTCTTGTTCTAAATCTATTCCTCGTCAGATTCTCACTATCTCATCATCTTCACATATTCATACATCCCACCCCTTTTCTCCTTCTGTACGTATCTCTTGCCGTACACTTTTTCTTCTCCTTCTTTACCGTCTTCTCTGTCTTCTACTTCGTTCTTGTCTTTTTCTCATTCTCATTTTTGCTCCCCTCCCCCTTCTTCTTTACCTCCTTTTCAGTCATTTAATTTCTGTCCTCTTCTATATCCTTTTTTTCTTTTTCTTCTGAGTACTTAATTCCTACTTCTTATGCTCTTTCTTCCTTTTCCCACTCCCTCTTCCCCATTTCTATTAATACTTTTTCCTCCTCCCTCCAGTTTCTTCACCCCTTGTCTGTAAGGAAACCCTTCCATATTTCAATAAACGCCTTGCACCCAC
Organism: Arbacia lixula; assembly: GCA_963669155.1. Taxonomy (NCBI): domain Eukaryota; kingdom Metazoa; phylum Echinodermata; class Echinoidea; order Arbacioida; family Arbaciidae; genus Arbacia; species Arbacia lixula. The sequence continues at coordinate 10,498,506 of OZ022581.1, read as the reverse complement.
CTCCAATTTCCCATCTCCGCGACCCTCTCCAACCCTAACAAACCTATCCATTTCTCATGCTCCATTGCAAATTTGTGCAACTTCCAATCAGGACTGACAGTCCGTGATGGGTAAATTGGGGACGGATTCGATCTGTATCCAGCCTGTCATGAGGCTCCTTAAAAGGCAGGCTCTTCCCAAAGCAAGATATATCTCCCAGCTTGTTTCCAGAGGAGAGGGGCGAACGGAGAACGTATATCACAATTAGGACATGAGATATACACATACTAGTTACTAGTAGGCAGTACTCGCTAGATTTGGGTTACTGACAGATTTTAACTCATTACACGCCGTTGCCATTTCCTGCACCAGCAATACACACCAATCATGTACACATATCTGAGCCCCGTTGCATAAAACTTACCATTAACAGTAACTCTGCTATCAATGGCAACTTTTAGGGAAATCTTGCATTTGATTGGCTGTTGAGTGATGTTACAGTGGTAGTTACCATTGATGGCAGAGTTACCATTAATGAGTAAGTTTTATGCAAAGGGGCCCTGGTGCGGGAGATTTCAACATGAATTGTTAGTGTGCCTTGTGTGTATTTTGTCAACGTGAATGCACATAAATCCCATACACATTCAGTTTTTCTGGCACACAAAGGGTTAAACACTCCCTGTCACTGATCTTATCACTCTTATCACTCTGAGTGCTCTGATCTGGGCCCCATTGCATAAAACGTACCATTAATGCTAACTCTCCCATCAATGGTAACTGCCATGGTAACATAGCTCGATAGCCAATCAAATCAAAGGTTTTCATCGTAGTTGCCATTGAAAGCAAAATTTCCTTTAATGGTATGTTTAATGCAACAGGGCCCATATGATTCTATAAAATCCATTTATAATATTTGGATATGCTTTAATATCATTTTTGAAAGAATATTACAATTTTTAAGTGTGATCTTTTGTCAAAGATATGAGTATAATGTTTTTTTCTGATTTTATCTCACTAAGATGTGGAAAATTAAAGTTTGTTTCAAAACCTGTTTTAAACACCTGGAAATATTTCTATCACTCAAGGCCTGAGGTAAAGATGTGTGCACTTGTAACTATTAATTTGTAGAAACTGATGCTGTTGTATTCAGTATTTGGAAGGTTGTTTCTTTTTATATGTAGTCTGAGCTGTTTGAGAGAAGTACATTGTACGCAGTGGTGATAAAAGCTACAAGAATGCATTTCATTTTGGGATAATGATTTGTTCTGGCCATGTCTGTAACTGCGGGTCCTTTTGTAGTAGGATTTATTGAACCTCTGAGCAAGGCCATTGCAACAAGCCGCAGCAAATCCTGATGGATTTAAACTAGTTTATGAAATTGGGGAAGGCTGCATTGTATGTGCTGTGCATTGAGCCAGGGGCATGTGAACAAGTGAATAATACAGGTCCTTGTGAAAAGTGATTTTGAAAAGAGAAATTATAATAATCTCCTCAATGGATAACATAATAGTGTAGCTGGCAGTATGTTTCCTGGGTGGAAGCTCAGCAGAATTTAATGTGTTTCTCATAAACTACCACATCTTATGATCCAGTCTTTCTTGTGTATTGGCACATTCTCCAAATGTGATAAGTAAAAAGAAAAGTTATTTTTCTCTAGTGTAAATAAACCTCATGTATTAGAGCATGAGGATCCAATTTCTTGTCTTGACAAAGATGAGACATCAATGGTTAGACACTCTCCTTAAGAATAATTATGTGCAGGGCTTAACTGCTTACTACTGTAACTACTGGGGGGGGGGGGGGGGGGAGGAAAAACAATATTTGTCTTGACAAAGATGAGACATCAATGGCTAGACTTCCTCCATCTGAAGTCATTATGTGAGGGGCTTAACTACATACTACTGGGGGGTGAGGGGGGGGGGGGGGGCACAAATATCTTGTCTTGACAATGATGAGACAAGCGCATGGCTGAACCCCCTCCATCTTCTCTATCATTGCCATAGAGAGACCCTAGCTCACGCTGGGGTGGGGTAGCTCCCAAGTGGCAAGGATGAGGCGGGGAGAGTGGTGGGGAGAGTGGTGAGCAGCGCCAGGCAGGGGGCATGTTGCGCTGTGGGAGTTCTAGGGCATGCCCATGCATCAAATATTCATGACAGACTGTGCGAAAAAAACCAGAGTCGAGTCCGAACATAACAAAATATCGGGCAGAACGAACGGGCAACCCAAAGTAAGCAGAGGCGCTGGAGGAGTGCGCAGAGCTGCAATTGGCCCACATTGGCGTGTATTGGCATGCGATTGTGTGTACTTTAGGGCACAAGAGCCAGTGTCGGACAGTCTTGTTTTTCAGACCCTCATCACTATCTGCTCTCTTGATTTTAGAACCCACGTTTGAAAGTACATGTTCAATGTACATGCACTTTCAAGAAAGTACATGTACATGCACTTTCAATTTTGCATGGATAAGTTGTTCTCCCCCTCCAAAGAAAAGCTTTTCTTTGAATTGAGTCAGATTAAGCTGCCTGTAAAATGCAAGAAACTTAGAAGCCACAAAGGCGCTATTATTATGTTGATGGTACTTGTAAGTCAGTGAGTGCATAATGCTTGGTCTGTTTTTATTGTTCAAAGGTATTTCATTGTTTGATCTAAAAGTCCCATATTTAATTCTTTATTTAACCTTAGCAAAGAAGAACCCTGCTTTTCCCTTCAAAACTCATCTGTCATATTGTACAGAAGAATCCCTCTTGATCGGTCTGTTATGCTTGAGTGCTTTCTGGGTCCAAAGGTGAGAAGGGAGTTGTGCTAGCAAAGACTAGAACCCATTTAGTTGTGGTTGTGACCTCAAGTGTTTGTGTGTGTGGGTGTCTGTGTGTCTGTGTGAGTGTGTGTGTGTGTGTCCCTGACTGACAGTGCAGTGGGCCCAGTTCCAGCAGCATGCTCGGTGAGTGAGTGAGAGAGCGAGGGAGTGAAATGGTGTGGAGTGGAGTCAGTCAATAGATCGCGACTGAGTCATTTGGACTGCAGGCATGCGAGGAGTAGGATGTTTTCATCGCTGTGTGCCCGTGGCTTTGGGATCTCAGGGATATACCGATGCTAGCGCTGCTGCTGCGACCACTACAATGACCACCAATGCAGTAATGGACTTGGGAGAGGGGAAGAGAATGTTTCATGGGGTGAGTTGAGAGGTTCTACGGGGATCAGTAAAAATAGGGCCTCTTTTGAGTTGATGGGATTGCGGTTTCTTGTGTGGTGATGTGCGGGAAATACCAATGCTGGGGAATGGATTTGAAGCGTGACAGATATTCACATTTATGTATATCGCTATCAGCTATCGGTGAAGTACACAAACATGAATTCAATGCTGTATGCAGTAGATATATGTGTGTATGAAGGATTGTACAAGTTTATATTATTGAAAGATCTTTTTTAGTGCAACACATTTTCAGAAGAAATTGTCATATGGAATGAATTCACTCATATTTCCTGGTATTTCATCATTCACTTTTTCATTAAGGTGTATTCAGTAATAGATAATTAACTTGTTCTTATACAGAATGATTCTTAGTGAAAGAATTGTACATTTTTGTATCAATGATTTTCAACAACATTAATATGACATCGCATCGTAGCTGAAAATCAGTAAATCACACTGCCTGTGTGTTGGAGTAAAAGTAGCATTATAATGTTGTTGTTAACATGTTTGAGTCAATGATTTTCAACAACTTTCATGATATATATGACGTTATATTGAAGATGACGTTTCATTGATGATGACGCTCAGTAAATCACAGTGTTTGTGTGTCGGAATGTACGTCTGTCTGTCTGTCCCTGTGAGGTTGGAACATATTTCCACTGTAAACGGACACCGACTCGTTTCTACCTTGGTGAACTTGAAATATGATGTTTGTGCAGGAGGGCTGTAGTTTGATACTTCAGTATGTATACCCTTCTGTTTGAGTGACGAAATATATCCCTCATGATGTGTAAATTGATACCAACTTGTTTTGAAGGTATGGGTACTATAAAGTGTAGCATGGTACTACTTGTAACCTGTTACTGTGTGTGTGTGTGTGGGGGGGGGGGGGGGGTGGGGGGTGGGGAGTGGGTATTAACATTATTATTTATGATTATAACTTGTCGATGAGACAAGCTTTCTCTCAGCTGTCAGCGTGTATTATATGGATTTATAGTACCGGTTTATAACTTACCGCTGAACTGTTCTCTTTGCTTGAAACATATTTATTGGAAGTGATATCATATCGATTACATGAGTCTTGTTAAAAGCTACATATTGTGTTATTTACAGTACTTATACATTGACATCTGAGTGATATATGTACTCGAATATGGGATGAAACTTAATTTGTTTCCCTGTTGATAAAATAGCATATTTTTCATAGGGGTTAACTTAGTACTGGTTTTGGGATAGTGGTGGTGGATTGGGGGTGGGGGCAGGTGGGGGAAGAGGTGTGCAGGGGTAAAGGCATACAGTTTAGTCGAGTTGCTCATACATCACATGCCCAAATTACCCATGAGGTAGCAAGCAATCCCCATGTCAAAAAGAACCAGTTCCTTTTGTGAATGGTGAAACCCTGAATTCATGAAAAAAACCCACCCAATTGGTACATTGCATGACCCGCTGATTGATCTAGTCAATCCATTCTCCATGTGTTGATCGACAATATGGCACGGAATGTTGTGTGCTTCAAGCTGTTCAGCACATGGCGTTGGTGCGATTAAAATGACATCAGTTTCCATGATGGTCTGGCCAACTACCGCTGTAGTGTTATATACCAGTAAGCCTACATCCTGGTTGCTTTATGCGGAAAACAAAGGAGAAAATGTTATTTTTATTACAAAAGAAAAATGTGACAAATTTCATTATTGGACTTGTTTGAATATTTTACATGTACAGGTAGTCAGTGTGCATTTATGTACCGGTATGTATGTATGTATGCTGATGAGATTCCAGGATTAAACCTCTACTATTGACATGAAGATTATGTAGAAAATCAATGTACATGTAGTTTTCAAGGCTTGGTATTGGAAGGGTTAATTTTTCTTTTGTGGTGTACTGCATGTTTAGTACATTTTCAGTTACATGATTTACACGTGTACATGTACATGTACTTTACATTTGCTTTGACATTTCATTAGTATTACTTTGGCTGATTGACATTTTGAAAAATGTTCAGTAATCACTCTTTATCGAAACACGTTTTTCATGAATTTTTAAGAAATTTGAGTACTGTTTGCACACAAAATTGCAGTATAAAATGTACAATCAGGATGAAGATGGTGCATCCCAGATGGCTCTATGGTCGTTCGTGTGCAATTAGGTGTCATTAGAATCAGGCTCATTAAACCATCCAGACGCCACAAATATTCTCCCCCATCTTGAATTTCAGTCTGGGCTTCTCGGGACAATGAGGTCAAGCTATAATGACTCTCTCCTCCAATGGGCTTCTCTTAATGAAGTCATTCATCATTAAGCAAAGGCAGACACCCCCCATTATACAGGCAATGACAGTGTTACAGCAAGGCCTGAATGATGCTGGACATTTTGATGGCAAACCCGTAGTAAGGCTTCCACTTCTTTCAATTGACTCAGTAAATTCCATCGGGGGATACCTCCTGCCTAATATACAGAATCTACTATGCTCCGAGGCCACCCCACACAACACAGCAAACCTCTAATGTCTTGAATAATTAAAAGGCAGATGAGTCATACATTTAATCGCTACCACACATAAAAAGGCGCCTTCCCTCGCTATGCTTTGACCAAGCCCAAGCCAATTATTGATTTGGATCTTCTTCTTGTCTTGTCTTTATCTTGTCTCTTGGAGTGAAGTGAGAGTGGGTTGGGGGAGATGACAGTTGCATAATGGTGTAATTGTGCTGGATGTCCTGCTGATTCCTGGAGGTGCATTCACAGTGGGGCAGGCTGGAGTCACATGGGGATTAATTAGCTATCCAAGTAGTCTTAAATACAGTCTGCTCTTTATGTCTTATTTTTGTATTAATCTAAATCATGATTAAAATTGTCGCTATCAGCTGCATGACTGTATTTAAGTACCTCCATAATTTATATCTACGAGCATTAATATTTACTGAAGAATATATAGTACGTCACGAATACACTATAAACATTTAGTGTGTAATCGAGACAAAAACAATAAACTAAGGAGAATGCAGGTAAAACTATTAAATTAAGTGCTTATAATTTGTTTTTACCTGTGTATTCTTTAGAATTTTAATTGCTTTTCCCCCTTTTAATCAGCGAAATATATACATGTAGCTTCTTAAAGAGATGGTTACTTGAATATTTCAGAGTGTAAATATGAAGTATTTGACAATGGTCAGATACATGTTTCTTTGATAGTATAACTCAAAAGATGAGACCTATTTTAGATTACAATTTATGATGTGATAATTTACATACGTACATGTACATTTACATGTATCCTTCGAACATGGCCTGTTCCAAAGCAGTAATATGGGATGAATGAACCAGAGGTATTTCAAACATGGTCTGTTCCAAAGCAGTTTTACTGGATAGATGAAGCAGAGGTATTTCAGTCATGACCCAATGTTTCTCAGAAATCGTTTAATCTTTCGCACATTTCTTAATGAAATTTACTAAGGACAGTTAGTAGGGTGTTTGTATCCTTTGCTGACTAATACTGAGCTCAGCTTGACCCTACCAGCTGAGTAAAAGTTGTGGAATTTCCATCCCTCTGTCCATCCTTCTAGCTGCGAGGGTGGTATTTATTCTTGTCCTTCCCATCCTTGGTCCTTCAGAAGTAGGCCGAGTACACACTGTGAGATCCCTCCTTGACTCCCTGCGTGCTGTCTGGAGTGTGTGTAGAAGGGGTGAGCGTCATGTGACCTTTGTCCCTGTGGATGTATACGAGCTATGACATCATCCGTAGGAATGCCGCTCTGATTCAGAAAGTTGTGAAAAATCTTTGCCAGACCCATTTTGCATCATACACTATAGTTTATTGTTATTCATGTTATATCATTGGTTGGTGTGCAGTTGTTAACCTGTAACGTGTGAACATCTCTGAAAGAGCTGTATGCACTTTGCATCATAGACTTCATGTATTGTTCGATCATTGGTATAGCAAGAATGCTTCAATGATTCAAAGAGATGTGAAAATCTGTGAGAGACCTACGCTCGTTTGCATTTTGCATTTTGTGTACAGCGTGAATCAGGTGGTTTGCAGATGTTGTGCGTTAAAAAATAATATGTATACAGGATCAAATTGAGATTATGTTATTTCTCTGCTTTATCGTTCAAAATATATCTACATGTACAAGCTATTTGATACTGACATAGCAGTTGCAATATCTCTAATCTAGATATATCTAGTTCAAATAATGTTCTGTGTCTGCTTTTGGTGTTTCCTTTTTTTTTTTTTTTTTAACATTTCTTTAGAAAATGTGACCCAAATTGCACAGTGTCACATGGGGCACTATATTGGCGCCACAGAAAGAGTTCGCTTATACTAGTGGGGTTGGTACTTATAATCACTTAGGCTGGCAAACTGCAGCATGAGAAGGGGGTGTGGAGATTGCCTTAATTGATTTGTGTACCTCAGGGGCTTTTACAGTGGGGAAAGCATGTGGATACACCCTCCCCCCCCCCCCCCTCCTCCCATGAATATGAAAGGGAGCAAAAGAAAAGATGGAAGGAGGAAGAGAGAGGGAGACAGAAAGAGAGATAGAGACGGAGAGAAACAGAGACAGAGAGACAGAGACAGAGTGACAGAGAGAGAGAGAGAGAGAGAGAGAGAGAGAGAGAGAGAGAGAAGAGAGAGAGACGGGGAGGGGGAAAAAAAAGAGGCGGGTGTGAAAGGAAGAGGAAAGAGATAGAAAGGGAGAGAGAAAGAGAGAGAGAGAGAGAGAGAGAGAGAGAGGGAGAAAGAGAGATAATTAAGAGGGGAAAGGAAAGGATTTTCAAAGTTTAACCTATTAATATCTTAATAATAGGATATGGGTAATGGTCCTGCAAATTACACATTGTACTCTACAAAGCTGTGGTAAAGTGCATGGGTCATTTGGTCCTTGTGCTGGATCAAGAAATTGAGATAAAAAGTGCACAATTATTACTTTGTACTCACGTTGGGGTCTCTAATTGATCGCACACATATTTTATGACAAAAACTTCTCACTAGACCATCACACCCTCTTTATGTCCGTCAATAATGAAATCCCCAGCCATGATATATAAAATATGTCATATTCACAAATATCAATAACAACTAAAATATATAAGTGATGTATAAATCTTGCTGCTTGTTTTCATTGTAAATGTTCACTATATGCTATAAAAAAAGAAAGAATTTAGAATGCTTGAATGTAAAATGTGGGCTCCCATGTATGTAATGTTGTGCTTCAAAATGAACATTTTATGTGGTATACATGGACATGTATTAAAATCAGTGGGCAGATGCGCCGAATGGATGAACTTGGACTGGGTAATTACCGGAGCATAGCTGGATGCAATATCTATTGGATTGGGTTCAAGGAAAGGCGTAGGACAGGAAGGATGCATGCTTGCTGATGGAGTTCTATTGATCACTTTATATCAATCAAATACCAATATTGTGGTTACTCCCTTTTTTTTATTAGGCTTTAATCACATCCTTTTATCGTACATTGAATGTATTTGTTTAAAAAGATATTTTGATTGACGTGCTATTTGTTTCTTAGAACTACAGGAAATGCTATGTTTATACAATTCTATTTACTGATGGAATGATCGATTTGCCACGAACTGACAGATCTAACCACATTCACCACATCACAAGTAATTTCTTTTGGCATGGCATACCCCATCCATATCAAGCATTGCTTTTGTATGAACAGTATCAGCTCAATTAATAGTACATAATTAATCCTATTTAGGATTTTGTTGTATGTTCTTGTTTTAGATCTACTTTGGAATGTGTTTTTCAACTCTTCTCTAGCCTAGAGTCAGCATTTTCAAATGTGATTCACGCTAATGTGTTCAGAAATTTGAGAAACTGCCTGGCCGTATTGAAACTCCAAGGAATGTGCATTTTGTAATGCGTATGAGCCAGACTCAGGTTCATGTATCTGAGAGTTGATGAACTTTCATGAATCAACATATTCTGGAATCTGACAGCATGCGAAGCACAAAGTGCAAACAGATGGTTCGCAGTACAGACTCGGATTGTACTGAACTGTAAGAGTACATGTATGTGTACATGTACATGTATGTATGTTGTAGAAGGAAAGGAGGAAGAATAAACATGTTTCTGTGAAGGGTAACTTTATCTTCTTCTCTTCCTTCCCTGTGTCTTTGATTCCTCACATTTTGGTTAAGTGCACACATAAATATATCCTTTCCACTTTGATATTTCTTTATGCATCCTGATTGCTATCTCCTGTGCTGTTGTCACCACAGAAACCACATCAAGCTCTCATACAGTATTGACATTGTATGGCTACCTCAGCTCCCATTATGATAAACTATAGGATAGTCAACCGTTCTCTCTCTCCATTTAGGCTCCAGCGGTTCCTTCCTACAAACAGAGACTTGTTTGTTAGTAGGCCCATTTACACTAAAAAACAAACACTTTTGAATAAAAAAATATGATCAATCACACCATTTACATTTGCCTAGGAAACTAAAGAGTTTGACTGCCAATGATACTCCAGAGATTTTTTGGCAAGTAGTGCATGTGCGACACGGGTCTTCCAGGCGATTTGAACATATACATGTACAGCATGCACTAGTCACATGTCCAAAAATTCCTTTGAGAGGAAAGACATACCGTATCTTGTGTGCAACCATTTACATGTACATTGGCAGCAAATTGCAATGCTAAAAAAAAAACGTTTTAAGTATCGTACTCTAGAGTGGGATGTTTCAAAGAGTCTTTGTGGCTCAGTTTGGGGGCATTTACCTTCACAGGCCAATGTAAGAAAAACCATAATGATTGCGGCCAACATTAACGGTCCTTTTGTTGTGGTTGTATGCAGATTTGGGGATGATTTAGGCATGCTCTTGGTACAGCTCAGTGCTAGTCACTATCATAACTTGAGGTAGATGTGTTTCCAAACAAGTGAAGTGAGTGTGTCCCAGCTCCAAGGGCAATGGAAAACATGTGTGTATATGACTGATCATCACGTTTATATAACTACAGTATGTACATAGTGACTAATCTACTGGAAGGTCATTTTGTGCTTAGAAAATAAGAGAGCAGTACGTAGTGCGTAGAAGGTACAACACATTTTTTTTTAAAACCAAATTCCAAATTAAACTCCCTACCTACTGCAATTTTGTATCATATCTAATGAAGTGTTGGAGCGGCGCACGAAACGTTGTGATCTTTTTAGATTCTGTTGACCATACATTGCAAAAAAAAAAAAAAGATAATCACTCGCGACATAAATCCGCAATGAGTAACATATATAGCAAATTCCTAATATTCGCATACCCCCCCCCCTCCCCCCACATAGATGAATGGTAACCCACATAAACAAACAAAAATGAATATCATTGAAAGGTAACATGTTAAATTTTAAGGAATGCTGTCTTTCCTTGAAGAGATAGTATGGACAGGAATAACCATGGTAATCTGCATAGAGCCCTGACATGCACCCATCAATACTGTACATGTAGGCTGTGAATGTGATGGCATGTTTTGCAATGCGGCTATTTGGATGGAGCATGTTCTGCACAGTGTGTACTTGGCACTGTGTACTAGGATATGGAAAGTAATGGAGAGCGAGAGTTGTGTGTGTAGTTGTGAAGTCACGATGCAAGGAACTGATGTTAAGGGCTCCATCTTGTGGGCTTCTCAGGACAGTTCCTGTCTGAACAACCACATACCGATACATAGATTGAGCTGCCAAAGATGAGGTTAAAACAGCAGAGATTGAGTACATTGAGCATAATTATGTGGCTGGGCAAATTGGCAATTACATAGATTTAAAGTATGTGGTAAAATGGTTGCAAATTTAATTCTTGATTGTTGATATGTATATTTGAAGTCACACATCTTGATAGAAAAGTAACAGGAAATGCTAATAATAAAAGTGTGGTATACATTTATATGTACAGACTGAAAATTCCACATGATGAAAATTCAATAATGTGAACTAAATAAGATGTCAAACACCCTCATCAATACAACAATAATAACTGATATTGAAAAGTTACAAGTTCAATGTTCAATTTTATCATTCTTATTATAAATTGTAGTTATTAGTTGATAGTCATCAGATTCATGAAATTGACAAGACAATAATTGTCAGTGTACCAAGCTTAAAAAACATTATTACATGTACATGTAGGTATTATGATATTTGCACTGATTAATTTAAGACATAAATTGATTCAAAATTTCTTATAGGCCTATGTTATAAAATGTAATACATTGCTTCTATGAATACTGGTAAATATTGCAAATACTATTACATGTACATGTATTTCGAAACTGTTTTCTTTTTTTTTCTTTTTTTCTTTTATAAGAAAACATATGTGTATATTATAAATTGTATTGTACAAGTTACTATGTATTTCTCATACCTCGAAAGGGGTCGTCAGAAATAATAAATAAACTTCTTAACTTCTAAACTGTATTAAATGCAAATACATGCATGCAGTCCCTGTAGTCTGTGCGGAATGGTTGAAGCCATGCCTGTACTGCTCTCTGGACCAGCCTTCGTAGCCTGGTTTCCAGGCTGTGGGACATTTTAATCCAAACTTTACAATAGAATATAGTTCTCATCAGAATCAGACTAGTCACTACATCAGTTTCCACATTTCTCTGTCCTGGGGAGCATGGAGAGGAAATCAACAAGTATTTGTCTACTGCAATCAGACCCCTTTATTTAAAACGTGAATCTAAAAAATTCAATTTAGATTTAAAAACGACCCACCAGCCTGGGAGCCAGGCTACAGTATATGCTAATTGTATCATATAGCGGTGACCAACCAACTCTCATTTATGTCCTTCAATTGTGGCAGTGATTACCTACCTCAGAGTAGATACATTATCAGTGTCTGCGTGAAGAGATTTGAGCCGCTATTTCTGTCTTTGATGATGTTGATTAATTAACTGCTGCTGCTACTAATCGTAATGGAGAAGATTATTTATTGTGCATGCTCTGTTTGGAGCTACATATACTGTAGTCTTGTTCACAGATTTTCCCTTTTAATTTTAATTCCACGATGAACAATGCTTTACACTGCTACTACACTCTTTATATGCATGCATATTTGTTAGGCTGATAGATTCAACTTGCAAATTTGATTATACAAAATGAGAAAGTGATGATGTACAAGTCCATCTTGATACTCAATAATGAGTTTAAAGAACTTGCTTCAATCACACCTAATCTTAGCTTCCCTCTCCTTGAACCCCGCTAACTGTTGTTTAGTACTGAAGTTCAGAGAAAGTTGAAGTAGGGTGTGTGTGGTTGTAGGAAATACTCCAGAGCTCTCACACAGCTCATGTGAAAACTTGGTAATCAATCAAATGCGAGAGTGTTAAGACCTGTTGATCCCGACCATTGACACCCCTGATTGAAGCGTTGAAAGAAACGGTGTCAAATTACAGCAAGTGTGGAAATGTTGGATGTTGTTACAGTATAATTGAGCTGTGAATGTTTTAAGGGCTAGTAATTTAATCCCACATTTTTCTTTGAGAAAACACATTAAAATGGAAGAGTTCTCTGCAGGGCTGCCCCCCCCCCCCCCTCTGCCAATTCTAAAGTTGGAATAATAGTTCACAATTTCTGACCCTCGAAAACAACCCCAAACATTTTATCTGAAGTGCAAAAGCCATATTTCATCATCAAACAAAGAAAACGTTTCCCCTGGAACATTCCTCCACAAACTGTACATGGAGGCTGCCATGACCACCCATCCACTACATGTACACTACAGCTCAAAGGAATGGGCATAGGGAAAGGGAAAGGGAAGAAAGGGAAGGAGCCGCAGTTTTAAACCGCGGTATATTTTGTCTAGTTCAGCATGAAACATGATGGTTTAGCCTAAAAAGCATTATGTTTCATGCTGAACTGGACAGAATATACAGCGGTTTAAAACTGCGGCTCCTTCCCTTTCTTCCCTTTCCCTTTCCCTCTGCCAATTCCTTTGAGCTGTAGTGTGTGTAGCATGGCAAGCAGGTTCATATCAGGATTACAAATGGGATGGAGTGGACAGTAGTGTGTGTCACTTGAGATGAGAGTGCTCAAGTACATGGCCTCTGTCATTCTTCTACAAATCAGCGCTTAAATGGCTGCAACTGGCGCAGCCATTGATGAATTAATTGGGTAAATAGCCGCAAGAGGCACTCGTCCGCACATAATGGAAATTATATCCAGTTTGTGTCCTGATTTGGCTTGAGCAAGCCCCCTAGTGTTCCCGTTTGGAGAGGGGCTGTTTGTGGAGTGCGGACCCAGAATGAATAGGGGAATGCCATGAATGTGGCAGCGGAGATCAGGACCAAAAATTCCCCAGCTGCCATGGTTATTTTGCTAAGAGTTCTGAGCGGGAAAGTTTATCACAAAGGAAAAGTTTGAATATAGTGCCATTCTCATTGGGCTTTAAAAAATCCGGAAGTTAGAAAAAAATTGCGAAGTTAGGGGACAGGGAAAATAGGACCATTCGGCTTTTGGTACAGTTGCAAGGCAACTTTCACCCTATCTTCGCGATTTTTCTAACTTCGCGATTTTTTTAAGCACACTGAGAATGGCACTTATATCGCTCTTCATTTGTCCACTTAAAAATGATCTGGATCCATATTCATGAAATCTTACTAGACTAGTTAGTTACTAAACATGTATGCAGCAGTATGCATTATAATAGCTTACTAGGCTTATCCAGTTTTGTAAATAATGCTCCTGGAGTTTTGGGTAAATTTTGGGTTAATGACATCTGAATCTCAAATGTGGATGTTAAACTTATCATACATGTAGATGTGCTATCCATATAGAACTATACAAATTTACCTCCTTGTAAAAGAACTTTGTGTACATATACGTAGATCAAAGAGGCTTTAAATGTGTAGTTTTAAAATTTGTAATATTTTAAGAAGGATGTTCGTATTTATTTCTTAATTTGCTTATATTCCTTGTGAATAATATTTGTCACCCTTTTACGCAGAATTTCAAGCAGGAATGAAGAATCTAACCACAGTAATTAATTCAAGGTATACATGTACAGTTTGTACGTCACATATTTCCTTCTCTTTCCCAGAAATAACACACAAACTTCAAGTGTACACAAATCCTCTTTTAGATTCATCGCCTGTATGTTTTAACAAGGTACTTGATATTGACGCAACATATTTGTCACATTTGCCGGATGTTTTGTGAAACGTAAGACCACCAACGCACATGCTGCTTCCTGCCTGTAATTACATATTTTATGGAATAGATCTCGCAGTATTACGATTATTAGGAATTCAGAAAGCTAGGTCGAAACCCTGTTTCAACTGAAAGGTTGTTGGTCCTGTTATGTATCACTTCCTAATGGTAACTTACAGCTTAGAGGAACTACCATTGATCAGCCAATGAGCTCTGGAGCTGTTGCCATGGTAATAACTATCCAAACTGAATTACAACTTTTGTTGAGCTGTGGGCAACATGGGCCTGATTGTGATTATTATGAATCAGCAATAAATGTATTCTACATATTTTTCCTTGTACGTTTTTTTTGTACATTTCATTACGCAACAAGAAAACAAAATATTGAAATATGTGAGATAATTTCATTGACAATGTAATTCAACTTACCGGTAAAGGGAATTTGAAAACTTTGCTTTCATCAAAATGATTAGATCTAAAAACAAATAATTATGAATTTGTGAACTTGTAGTAGAATAGGTGTAAACAAGTTGTCAAAGTATGACGTTCTCGTAATTAAATTCAGAAGAAATATATTGTCAAAGAATAATTGGTACAATAAATACTGTATTATACTAAGGCATGACATTATGAGTTATGGTAGTGGGGAAGCAGAAACTTCAAAGATGTTTGCTGAATCTTGAGAAGAAACAGATGTAGGGATTGGGGTGGGAGGATGAGAGTAAGATTGAAATTTCTACATTTTCTATTATATTTTGCTGACTTTTTTTTTCTTCCAGTCAATGAAAGCTACTTTCAAATATAAATCATCTTGAAATGCAAGTTTTTTTTCAGCGATGATCTAAATAGTTGGTATTTTTAGATGTCTTGCTGGTATAGACCCACAATCCTACAGGGGCTAAGCTAGGAATTGTGATTGGAAAAATGGAGCTAAAAAGAAATTGACCTGGGGGAAGTATGCCTGAGAATGTGACTTGTGACCTTAAATATTTAATCAGCGTTACATGAGAGAGAGAAAGAGAGAGAGAGAGATAGAGAGAAAGAGGGAGCGAGTTACAATGTAGGGGAGATGAGAGAGTGATAGAGAAAGTGAGAAAGATAGATGAAGGAAGAGGATTTAAAAGGGAGAGAGAGAGAGAGAGAGAGAGAGAGAGAGAGAGAGAGAGAGAGAGAGAGAGAACAATAGAGAGAGAAAGAAAGAATTAGAAATGATACGAAGAATGAAATGGAAAAAAATACGAAAGATATCATTCAAGCCATACAGGAAAAGTGACATCCTCTTTTTGGTTATCAGATATGATGGCCCACAGAACTACGGAACAATATGCCTACATACATGTGTGCATCAATGTCCGTGCATACATGTTAGGTGATGACCCACGAGTACCATCGGGGAAAAAACAAAAAGTGATTGGGTAACAGCTGATAGCCGTAATCTTAGGTCCAGAAGAATAATGTTTGTTTGCGTGGAGGTTTGGGGTGAGCAGTTTCCTGGTAGAGAGGAGGCTGGGATGCTGGCTGTGACGCATCCTCTAGCTTGTGTCAGTTTCGTGTCAGATGTCGACGTTGGCTTGGCCTGTCTTTTCGTTCTGGTCATCTAGCTGCTATCACACATGAACTTTGAAGAAATGTTTGACAGCCCTCGTGTCTTTATTGAACTTGACTTCTTCCATTCGCTGTCTGAAGCTGGAATCTAGAGATGTAACAGGAAGTGTCTTCTCCACACACGTGCATATATGTCTGGACTTTTTCGTCCTCGCATGTCTTCCAAAGTTCCGATGATTTAGATACATTCTGTGATGCCAGACGCCCAGGAAACGTTTCCACTACTGCTTCATATTTGTTGAACACATGCCGCATAGTTCCTAGGTGGTGTATTGTCAATGGTATAATCATCTTATCTCAACAGGGATGTGCAGCTAGATTTGATTTGATTTGATTTGATTTTGAAGAGTGCGGGATCTAACCCAGGATTAAGGATTGTCGGAGGACCAGGAGTGAGAGTGTAACCATGGAGAATGAATCCACCCCAGCCAAACCTGCTACACCCACAGCAATGCCTGTCATATGTGGCTTCTACTACCACGAGGATGCTAAACAGGTGAATTGATTACATCCCATTAGCCTATTGTGCAATCATGTACTTGTCCTTCTTCGATGCCGCCACCTCCTTTATATGCTATCAGTGGGAGGGGCACTCTTGGACAGGAGTTTCTTTGTGAGGGTAGAGGTGGAGGTGTAGAACAACCCTTTGCCCAATCAATTCACAGTATCCTCACTAGTCCATGCAACTTCAGAGAGAGTTGAAAACTATCAATGCTCTTTCTGTGCTGTTTCCTCTTCAGTTTTGTTGGAAATATGTCACTAATTGCATCTCTGATATGTATAAAACAAAAGAGTATTGCTCATCGATAAGCAGTCATTGATTTCTATAAGGTATGTAGTTGACCACATAAGGACTGTGGGAGTATCAAGAAAGAGGAACATTAGAGAAACCTATGGATGATTTTCTTTGATTGATTGAAAGGGTAAAGGGTCAGAGTGGTCATGATAAAAGGCAGTAATCATGGCAGAACTGGATTTTGTTTAATTTCCATATAATTTGATCTTTTGGGGATGATTCCTCCCTGGTTCCCTGAAATCAAACCAGAATGGGACTTATGGTTATTTCAGAATGGCACCCCATTCATCATGGGTCCTGCAGTATATACCACTACCTTCCGTTACCTTCCAGACACAAGTGGCTATTGAAATTCTATAATCTTTAGGGAGGTATCACTCTCTAAATACACTTAAATGTAAATTATATGATTTGAAAGTTTATATATCTTTACAACCACACACAGGGAGAGTGAGAGAGGGAGAGGGAGAGAGAGAAATTGAGAGAAAGTGGGCGGAGGCGGGGGAAGGGGAGACCGCGAGGGGAGGAGAAAAGTAAATTGGTTTGAGCAAGAAATATTGCCTTGGAGCCAGAAATGATCTTGTGGTGGAAATAAGTAAGTATGATGAATGCAACTTTATATTGTCCTATATAATGCGACCCAGCCACAAAAACCTCACCGTACTTCAAGTGCTTCCAAAATAGCTGGCTTAGGCTGAGTTTCAAATGAGATAATGTCTTGATTTACAAGGAACACTGATTGTATTACAGGAACATGAAGTTGAAGGAGGTAATTTTAACCTAAAATATTTAGCTGAATTAAAGGTAGTCTTGAGTCCTGACAGCATTGTAATTGTATTAGTGACGCAAAATTGCCATTTATCTGCCACAATCTGACAGTAGCCATGTTTCTTTAATACCAGTTACATTGCTGTATTAAAACTGTTTATGTACAATATGTACAACACAACAATCACATGGAGCTACATCTTGTATAGCACTCACAGGATTATGCTCAACGAATTTAAACATTTTAATTAAAATAATCCTTTTAGAAAGGATTACTGTATACTTGTTGCTTACACAGACATGAAGGCTACAATGATATAAACTCTAAACTATGAATTGATTAGGTACGGCATTATTTGTTCACTGTCTTTCCAATTGGTGTCACAGTGTCAGATGATATGACAGAGAGCGACAAGCTATGATTGTAACAACTCTAAACCTGTAAGGCTGGTCACATCACTGTCACAATTGTAGGTAATGTATTTGAGGTTCAAGTTAACGATAGGTCAGCGTGCCTTTAGCTCTCAGTAAAATGGACTAGGCAGTGACCAGAGCTGACACTGTATTGAACTGGACTGCATGCCATTGTTTGTGGTAATATAAATACCGTGGTTTGTATGATGACATTTACATCAAATTAAAAATCAGTTCAATTTTGAGTTGATACTGTGGTGCATGTTTAAAGGATTCATTAGGTTTTTTTTCATTTAATTTATCTTATTTGATTTGATATGTTCAATTACATCTAATGCAATATTGATAAAATAGTTTGATAAAACAGTTTTGAAGATATTTTATTAATATCATAAGCTCAGTTATTTTGTATTGTGACGCGGAGTAGGAAATTTGATTGTAAGGTATTGATTAGGGAAATATTGTACTTGGTGGTTCAGATAAAAAAAGAAGAAGAGAATTGCAAAAGGCCCAAATAATACCTCGCTCTCATCTGGTTTACACTGGTTTCCTAACATTTGCCTGATATTCATTGTAGCCTTGATGGTAGACTACATATTATGTAACCCCAACCCAACAGCCAAGTCCATGTTGAGATAAGTATGTTTTCATACTTCCTGGTATCAGTGAACTCTGAAGAGGATGAAAAAAGTGTTGCCTATCATGACACCAGTGCTTGCCCTAATTTGGGTAATCTCTGCAGTCACTTTGTGCTATGATGGTTTTCAAGAGGATCGTTCATACCGGAAACTTTACAGAGATATGAAAGTGCCATAAGTATGGATTACATGTACATGTACATGCAGTGTTCTCACTTGTGTAAAATCTGAACTTTCTCTTGTGGCCAGTGTAATGAGTACAGTGTACATTCTTTATGTTCCTGGAGCAGTTCATGTTACCTCACTCCAAAGTTATTGTTTTTCGTACTGCTAATGTTCTTACTTTAAACCTCACATTATCTTTGCTTTGCTGAATTGAAACACTTTTCATTAATTTTTTGAAACTTTTCCCCCACTGAAATATTATGGAGATAGAAACTCGAAGAAGTATTGCCATGGACCACTGTGAACCACAACACTTTGAAACACTTTTAATCAAATTTCTTGAGGCTTTTGCCCCCACTCAGCCTCGTGAAGATAGAAACATGGAGGAGTGTTGCAGTGAGTGAGGAAGACCCTAAATGGCCGCTTTTAATACCTCTGTGGACCACAAAATGTGAAACTGTTCCCCTCTCAGTGACAAGTCTGAGGTGGGGGGCTTTTACCGCGATGATTTACGAGACGTTTTGTATAATTGCCCTCAGGTGCAACTCAGCAGCGAGCTGAAGTGAGTTTTTAACTGTATGAATTTGGTATCAAACATTATCATGAAAAGTTGAACAGGAGTGAAAAAGTTTCTGTCTGTTGCATATTGAATATGAGGTTACATCATTTATATGGAAGATGAATTTGCGTACCCCTAAAATACATTATTTGCTTTGTTTGTTTTATATATCTTGGTTTCATGTCGTGGCTTTTCCAACCGCTTCGAAAATTACAATAAGAACAATCTGAAACAATAACATGACGGCTGGGGACCAATTAAAGCATAAAGATTACTTGTGAGGGCCCACAAGAGAATGTTCAAACAGAAAGATTAGGTTGGTTTATTTTCATTTTACAAGTGATGACAGCACTTTCCTAAGTGCAAAGAAAAGAAGAAATACTTAGGCACACATGAACACATGTACGTATCTAAAAAAAAAAATCATAGGCTAATCAAAAGTATTGACAGAACCCCAAAATCTCATAGGCTAATCTAAAGTATTGACAGAACCAAAATTATTATAAATAGCCGCTAATTATTATAAGGTAAAGTAGTTTTACTAATTGTATGTTTCTTTAAATGTGTATGTATTTTGTGTGAGGAATACTTGTACATTGCAGAGGAAATAACAGCCATGAAGTCATATGGAAGTATCGTTAATAGTTTTTATAAATAATTCTACCCTTTTCACCTCAGCTTGTGACCAGCCCGTGACAGTGACATTTATTTTGCTCGAGGGCTTGGCCAATGAAAGGGCCAATGAAAGCCCTGGCAAGAAATTGAACACATTTCCCCAATCCCCATGGGGATTTTGTGATGTCATACCAACCTCCGGATAGGGCCCCCCTCCATTCCTTGATTAAAATCATCCTGATTTGTATGTTAATCCTTGGGAATTCTAATAATTAGGGAATTTCCCTATGAAGGTAGGATCAGAGGTGAAGGATATTGTGCTGCTGTGGTTATTTGTGCGTCATTTATTTTCTGGTGATCCATAATATCGGTATTGACCATGCCCAAACAATGTGCTCTGCCATGTAGGTCCTGTTTAAAGAAAATCCAACAGGATTAACCAACAAATCTTTGATGTCATCAAGAGCAGGGAATTTGCAACAAATGTATTCACAAAATACTAGGAAATTTTGAAATACTAATGATCATTTGTAATGGTGAGGTATTTGTGATTGTCATGAAAATATGCTTTTTTAACATTTGCATAAATTGCCTTTGTATTGACTCTGACTGGTTTGAGTAATTCTACTTGTGTCCAGGTCAGGCAAATCTGATCTTTCTTGTAATTCAAAAATGTTGCACTCAAAATTTTAACAAAGTACTCTTGACAATAATTCTTTAGAACTTTTCACTTCTTTCTCTGATTTATTGATCAAATTGGGTGATTAAATTGCATTCAAGAATTTGATATGAAATGTGGCTTTCTAAATTTTGGGTGCAAATTGAGTGTCTCTTCCTCCCCTCTCATGTTTTTTTCTCAGTTGTGTTTCTTGATTGCCATGGAAACCAAGTTCAAACAAGCACAAAATTGAGATACTTCCCCCACTGCATTATTATGAGTGGGGATGTTGACGGAGGTTTTAAGAAAAGCTTAACGGAGCATCCAGAAGTGCCTGGCATTTACGTCACAGGAAGAAAGCCGTAGAGATGCGTTAGGCGATAGCGGCTACGGAGCTTGGTGTTTCGGACGTTGAGGATGTGGCGCTTATCGCCTTGATGCCTACGTGATTCAGCAGGCATGGTGATTATTAGGCAGGATTCGAGGAGCACAAATGTGAAATTTAAGGACAACCGTTGATTAGGGCAGTGTGCAAACTTGATTGTGTTCCGTCTGTAGTGAATGCGATAAGATGTCCAATTACTCTTTGCAAAGAAAGCGACGAAACTTTAAACAGGCTAATTAAATTCACATGTATGTAGTGTGATACTGGAGAAATGTTAATGCAGTTTAATGCACACTATTGTAATTACTTCAACCAGGGATGTGGGAGTAGATAGGAATATCATGTTGAACAAGGATGTCATGTTTTGATATGAAAACGTCCTGTGAATGTTGTGCATAGGTATTATCTCTTTAAATTGAAGGTTAGAGTGTGTAGGTTATTCTGTAGGTTGTATGCTGGACTACATCTCTTTCCTGCAGGGTTATCACAATGGAATGGTGTGAGTTTGGTACATGTATCATCTCTCCTCTTCTGCTTGATATGATGAGAGGTTTCTTCAGGTCTGATGATGATGCTTAAAGTCTGGAGTCTAATGATGATGGACTTTGTAAGATGCCTGTCAGTTCTGTATAGTTCTTGTCACTCATACATCATTTACTAACTGATTTATTGGCGGAAAATGTTATGTTGTTTGCTTGATGCTCAGACCATACTATCTTTGGTACGGAATTGACAGGTATAGATTTCTTCCAGAAAAGAAATCTCTGTTGTGTTGAAAAGCTGAGAATAATTTTGGCACCAAACCTTTTTACAAGGCGGCAGTGAGTGACATTCAGCACATGCATCATGGGGCTTAGTCATGGAGGACACAGCGATCACATGGTGAACTTAAAACAGATATAGATATTGATAGAAGAGAGGATAGATTGAGAGAGAGAGAGAAGGAGGGGAGAAAATAAGGTAGGAAAACAGAGAGATTCCTTGGTGATTTACCCAGTGTGTGTCACAGAGAGAGAGAGAGAGACAGACAGACAGACATACAGACAGAGACAGACAGAGAGAGACAGACAGAGAGAGAGAGAGAGAAAGAGAGACAGAGAGACAGAGAGAGAGAGAGAGATAGATAGACAGAGAGAGACAGAGAGACAGGTGAAAAGGAGAGAACTAGACAAACTAACAGAAACAGAGGAAAACAACATTGTAAGAGGATTTGTCAACTACTCTTGTGACGTCATATTTCTTAGCTGTGACCTAGGATAGAGGAAATCAGTCTCTCTCTCTCTCTCTCTCTTTCTCTCTCTCTCTCTCTCTCTCTCTCTCTCTCTCTCTCTCTCTCTCTCCCCCCTTCTCCCCCTCTCTCCCTCTCTCCCTTTCTCCATCCCTCTCCTTCCCCCTATCTATCCCTCTCTTTCCCTCTCTCTCCCTCTCTCCCTCTCTCTCCCTCTCTCTCCCTCTCTCTCCCTCTCTCTCCCTCTCTCTCCCTCTCTCCTTTCTCCTTCCCTCTCCCTTTCCCTCTCTAACTGTTTGTCTCCCTCTCTCCTTGTATCTCCCTCTCCCTCTCTTCTTTTCTCTGTTCGTCACACTCATCTGGTTTGCCTTAGACCTATTTCAGTCTAGCGTCCCTGTGATAAGAATCAAATATTGCCTAAACTAGTTATCAACGAAGGCTTTAGTGCTGAGTGACTTACTGGATGTTCTCCCTTGCAAGAAACACTATTTGCGTTCTGTCCTTACAAGTTACACAGAAACTGCTTTGCATCGTGTGTATTCTACTCTGTGTGTACGTATTTGTAGATGAGTAAGGATGCATTGAGTGAGTGTGTAGTTCTAAGTGTGTATGCGTGGGCAATGAACTCACACCCTGCCTGGCGACCTATAAATAAGGAGCTCCCGTTCAATCGTGCTCTCAGAAGTTTTTTTTCCTAGCGTGTAGTAGTGACTGACATCCCCACGGCCAGTGGTGGTTGCGGGACAAACATAAACTTTTTTGGAACGCAGTCCAACAAACTTGGTCTTCTTTTGAGGCAGGCTTTTTCAAAGTGTGGGGAAGTAAGCTGTGCTGGAGAATCCTGGGAAGTTTTGTGAGGGTTTTTTGGTGTCTCTGTCTCGACTTGAACGGGAATTTGTTGCAGGTCGACTGACAAACTGGACCGGACGGACGGCAAACAAGCCCTTGTATCGTGATATTTTGTTTCTTCTCCTGCTGGGCAGGAGGACCTCCCGTCAACAATGGTTCATCACGGAACGCGTCTTGTTTATTATATTCGGGATATTTATGCCCATGTGGTGAGTTCAAGTATCTGGGTTGAGAATTATTTTATTGAATTTCTTGAATTTTTTTTTGTATTAGGGCAGACTTTTACAAAAATGTATTGTGCCATTCCTGGAACTTTAGATTTGGGATGCCAACATGAAGTTTTCTCCAGACTGCGTGTATCGTATGTCGAGAAGGGCTCTGGTTGATTTGCATTTCTTCAGTACTCCTAACAGTGTTAAGTTTTTAGCAGGTCAGTTTGACAGAATGAACAGGTGGGGTCTCCCACTAAGACTAATGCAGTTCTCTTCAACTTAATTGTGTTCTTGGGATTAATATTTTTAGCGTGAAATATGTCATGGAAAAAAAGAGGCAACTTTCAATGAATCAAAGACAAATTATGCTGCACTCCTGTTGAAAATTAGTGCTTCTAGAGTTTTGTGTAATGAACACATACATATTGATACAGTCCATCTTCACATAATACCTCTAGCTTTTTTCTGCAAAGATGTATTGAATTACAGGTTGTTATACCTAGAAACATGTATACCCCTATATGAGCTACTGTACCAATGCATAGAACACCTGTACATTTGAAAATGGAAACTATGTCCCAGTTCTCTGCTCATCTATGTAATGAACAAACCTCACAGACTTTCCCCCCCCCCCCCGAAAAGTGTGCAAGTGTCATACCCAAAACATGACTTCTCGTCATTGTATTCAAATCTCTGTTCACGTAGAGCGGCATCCTCCTTCTGCGAGTATTAGAAAAACACTTTCTCTGTTTTCTCCGAACAAAAATCATTGCAGTCAGTGACACACATATACAGGCTGGAGCTGTCAATAATGATTACCACTCTCAGAGAGCAAATTGAGTTTGTGTAAGTGAAGGATTGTGTTGTTCAGGTGTCCGAAACCACTTCTAAGAACTCCACACGTTTGTGATTCCAAACACTCATGGCTCCTTACAGGTTTTTCCCCTGCTCTGTTGACAGTTTCCACACTCTGTATTTGTGGTTACCTGCGCAGCACGTAAATCAAAGAGGTATTCTATTCTTAAATTTGTGCTAATATGTGTGCTCCTCTCTGGCTCCTTCTTGTTGAGATCTTGTCAGAGATGTTTTTTTTTCCAGTGACAGGATGATGGGTCATTCTCCCCTAGAGTGTTTGTGTCTGGCCTAACTGGTAGGGGCTGTTTTCCCAGACTTATTTTATTCCATAGAAGGAGGGGGGTCTACCCCCACAGGAGGACAGAATATTGTTTTTGTGACATTCTTGGTTGAAATTCTATGAAAATTGACTCTTGGTAATTGTTAACTATTTTCCAGTGGAGAAGACACTTAAAAAGGATTGACCCTTGAAAAAAGTGTCACATATTAAAGCACAAGAATGATTGAAAAGAAAAGAAATATTGAAATGAGAACATGACCTATTTAAGTGGAAAGATGTTTCTTTAATATTTAACTTGTAGGTTGTAAACATTAAAATAGATATAAATTTACCATGCATGATACATTTCTTTATTTAACCTGTAAAGAAGATAATCAAGATAAATCAATAAATTGATTTTCCACATTACTTGCTTGTACTGTGATATTAAAAAAAGTAGATTGCAAGTAGGTATTTTTCTTTCACGATACACAATTTATTTTGCTACTCTGATTTTTGTAGTATCTAAGTATTGGAATGATGTAGACTATGCCAGCATTTGACAAAGTAGATTAGAAAAGTGTCAACAATATTCCAGATCAGTTACATGTGTGTGAAAAATCAAATGATAAATGTAACAATTATTTTGTTTGCTCAAATTATTGACTCCATCCACTTGCCTAATTTTCTTATCACAAAGCCAAACAGAGATTTAATGGTTCAGTGTTTGTCAAGCTCACAAATTAGTCTGCATTCCTAGACTCAAATGTGATTTTTATTAACTTCATTTATTTATTGATCAGTTTCTTTCATTTAACATTTCATGAATACAAATGTATAATCATAGTGACAATTGTACATAATCAATATTATTTGCCAGGGTTTGGGGAATGATTTAAAAATTAAAAATTGTGTGTGTGTATGATCAGACATGAGTACTTGGTGGTGAAAGGTGTGTGTTAAAAGATGTTTACAGGATAAATGGTAGGTCCATTTGTTGTCTCTCTAGTTCAGACCCATTGATTAAGCCTTATTGCAAGAGGTGACAAAGGTTTGTACATACAGACTATTCACACCCTGTGTATATGGGCCATCCTACAATGGGTGTGTTACCACTGGGTAAATATTACCATGCATTCTGTACTGTAGTGAAGTCCCCAGCTGTGTGTACTTTGCTTGCATGTGAAATATGTACAGAATGATCTTGTTGCATCTGAATGTGCTCTCAAGATGCGCAGAGTATCAATCAGAATTAATTTGATGGGAAATGTAGTAATAATGATGGAGTCTCTGCATACGACGCAATATCCATACAAGCACAAAATACAATACAATGTCTTTTCATACAGTGTACAGTAGCTTTTCAAGTGGAATTTTTAAGTGTGTGTACTTCATGAAGCTGGAACCCAGTTTAACATTTAAAGATCAGAGGTAAAGATAACTGCATGTACATTGACCTGGGTAGTATGTTGAACTTTTGTATTTCCACGTATTGGAACAAGAAGACTACATATCCTTGAGAGCATCACATCCCTTCTTCTTCTCACTCAATTCCTTGATGGAAAGTCCACTTTTGAGTGCTGGGGATGCCATTTCCAGTTCAATTTCCAACCGTCTTCAGAAATGTGCTTCTCTCATCTCCCAGCTCCCATCATGTGTCATTTGAGAAATCCCTCGAAGTATCTCCCCAGCTCAGGTCCCTGGTATGTCTTGTGTTCGTTTGGAACACTGATTGTTGTTTCAGGGCCAATCCTGTTAAAATGCAATATTCTCTCACAGCTATTGCAATACCGATGTGTCTGCTTATTGTGTGAGTGGAAGAGAGGGGTAGGGGAGGGAGAGAAAGAGATGGAGAGGAGAGAGAGAGAGAGAGAGAGAGAGAGAGAGAGAGAGAGAGAGAGAGAGAGGAGGGAGAGAGAGAGAGAGAGAAAGAGAGAGAGAGAGAGAGAAAGAGAGAGAGAGAGAGAGAAAGAGAGAGAGAGAGAGAGAGAGAGAGAGAGAGAGAGAGAGAGAGAGAGGGAAGGAGAGAGAGAGGGAAGGAGAGAGAGAGACAGGGAGGGCATTGATGGCAAGTCCTTGCCAAGACTGTACCCTACAGCACATCTGACGCATGATATTAAGACGAACATGTTACAAAAAATGTGTAAACATAATTTGTCAAAAGTACTCCACATGTCAGGTATTGTTACCTTTGCAACATATTACGCACCTTTGTTACAGCTCTGTAAGACAACACTGCCAATGCATACATATCAAGCACTGAGAATTTCACACCTTGCACTTAAAGACCAACTTCTCATCATCCCTAATAATAATGAAAATAATAGTTAACGATCATAATTTTCATTATGCAATTGCTACAATACATGAATGTCCTCAACTGCACATGATCACCTACCAATTTCTACATATACAGACTCCCCTGGCTATAGCAGTAACTTGAGTCATTTTCCCTCTCTCCATCTAATCCCCTGCAGCATGTACTTGCCAAAGCTCTGTACGACAACACGGCGGAAGCTCCTGATGAGCTCGCCTTCCGGAAGAATGATGTTGTGACAGTCCTAGAGCAGAACACCGGAGGACTGGAGGGATGGTGGCTCTGTTCCCTCAATGGTCGTCAGGGCATCGCCCCTGGTAACCGCCTGAAGCTGCTGGCAGGCATCTACGAGAGCCCCAACCACCACATCACCACCTCCTCCTCCCCGCACAAGGTGAGCAACTCATTTTACATGTGGATATGCTGCTTCAACTTTCTCAGCACCAAGCACTAATAGCCCGTTACCTATAACAGCTTCGTTTCTTGCCTATGGGACTGAGTGGGTTAATCCTGTCAGTACTCTAAGTGCGTGACATTTGTAATAAGTCAACAGGCTTTTCCTGGCTTGGTACTAAGAAGGTTAAGCCTTTCATTACCATTGGATTAAAAAGTATGATTGGTGATCTTTTCTTAGGATTATGACAACCTTGACAATCTTCTGTCTTATTGGATATTATCAATGATATCATGTCATAGTCCTGGGTAAAGCGTTATTTGATCACTCAAACCCATACTCTCTTCCGATCAGAATTTCTTTTTGAGATCATTTGGACCATGAAAAGTACTAAAAAAGTGTGCAGTTAGACAAGAAGAAGACAAATTTGTTCACATAGTTGTTGTTGCAGACTCTTGCTGCCTCTATAAGAAACTTGCCAGAAGTGTTTTCATGCTGCTACAGCAACACCATAAGAATCCCTACAGGTAGTGATGACTGCCAGACTAACTCCTTTGTTAGGGGAATTATTTATATCATTTAAGAAAATTTCAACAGAGGCACATAAAGAGTGATATAGGAAAGTGGCCCAGCCCTTTGCGGGATTTGAAAGCGTGTGAGCAACTCATTTGGCTGATTTTCTAGTGGTTGTGGTAAACCCCTGACCTTTATCCTTCTGTATTTATTCTTTTATACACTTTAAGCATGTATCTCAAACTATCTCAAAATAACCTTTAAAAATGAAGTTAGTAGGTATATGAGTGACAAAATAATATTTTCCCTAGGGGATACTAAAACATGGACAGTGTCCAAGGAGAAATTAATTTATCTTAGTACAAGGTCTATTGTACAGTTACTGTGTACTCGCTGGAAAATTGCGTGAGAAAAATGATTTAATGTAGGAAATATGGGCATGATATTTCTCTTAACGGTAATGCAGATCCCTGAAGTATTACCAATTTGATAGTCCACTTCTGGATGCGAGTTAAGATTTTCTGTAGATTTTTCACACACTAAAAAATTCTTTTAGCCGTTCGTTTTGTCAATATTGGTTTGACTCACAGTCGGTGCCTTTGTGTCGGCATATTCTGATTATGAAAACATGCAAGGTCAAATTGATTAATACTGAAATATGGGAAATTGTGGAATAATCGTTTTTCGACCTAGAGTACACTTTGATAGATATTCCAGTAATGTGAAATTGTGTACATGACCGTAGACAAAAAATGTCAGGGTGAGAATGGATTTAAATTGAATCATAATTACTCATTTAAAAGCTGACAGGAAAATTGATAAAAAAAGGGGGATTTCATGACTACAGATCAGCTGCCATATGAGGGATCGATATGTTGATCCTTCTGTGACTTTCATTATCCTAAATTGAAGTTGAAGAGTCATGATTTTCTCAATAACTAAATTCAATTTGCCGATTAGAGATTAAATAAAATCATGGGCTTTGAATGAGCAGGTGTTAGACCATTTTTTCCCCTTCAGACAAAGATCTTGCACGAACTGGGAATTAAGATATCACCTGAATTAGTTTTGTTTGTTGGCAACGCGCAGGGAGATTTATAACCTTGGGAGGTTGAACTCTAGGCTTAGTGCATGCATTAATTATATGATCCTTGAGGTTAGGAGAGGGGGAAGAAGGGGAGTGAAATTATGTGAGAAAGAGAGAGAAAGAGAGAAAAAGAAGAAAAGCAGGAGATTGAGAAAGAAGGGCAAATATGAAAAAAAGAGAAAGCAAGATAAGAGAAAGAAAGAGAGAGAGGAGAGGTTGAGAAACAGACAGGGAACTACAGAGGGGAAAGAAAGCAGGAAAAATGTAAATATTCTTCTGAAATGTTGACAAGTAATAGAATATGAGCATAAAGTATAAAGTAACGTAAAAAATATGAATTGGTCATTGGAGTTGTTTAAAGCTCAGAGAGTCACATTCATGATTGACAATCACCTTTAAATGGTATGACCTTTCTTGTCTGCTTTTGTAGTCTTGTAGTCTATACCACAGCTAAGTTTAGAAGCAATGGTGACCACATGTATCACCTTGCCCATGTTACAGTACGTGGACATGATTTCCCCCGTTTTATTGCACTTGATAGCACAAAACCATTGTGACATTTATGCAGCCAAACATTCTCCTTGCCCTTAACAGAATGACACACCTTGTCTCTGAAGAATTCACCGATCAGGATTTTTGAGCAGCAATGTCCTCCCTTTATGTGTCAGGTCTGGTTTAGGATCTGCTCATCATAATTGGAGTGAGGTTTTTGTTTTGGGGTTGGACTTGATAGGAATTGACATTTACCTGTAACAATAGAACCTGAGTCATGGGTACAGAGCGGACACGGAGGCAGGGACATGACAACTTGAGTATGAAAAGGGTGTAACTCCCATCAAATCAGATCAGAAAAGCTATAGGTGAAATAAACATCAACTTAAAATAGATGTATTCCTCATTATTAATCAGATTCCAGATTGAGCAAAGCATAATAGCCTGAGATATAAACAAACCATCATATATTTTATATTATTTTGGTACATGTAGCAGCTATTGTAAAATGTGTGTTCTAGAAATTATTAGCTTTTAATTTTACATAATATGACATGCTCCCAAATGAGGCTGTCATAAAAAAATTCCTCTTAGTCCTGACTGTTGATTTGTCTTTCCATTTCCCATTTAATACACAGCATGACAGTGCAGTACCATACGTTTATTGTGATAGTGGTTATACAACATAGTCAGAAACTTGAGATGAGGTTTTAAGTATGAATTATGTGAAAATAATTAAATGGTGATCTAAAGCGGATTTGGTCACGTCCCTCACACATTGTACTTCGCTGAACTTCAAGACGTCCTTGGAACTAATGAGCCGATGTCTGCTCACTGTCGAGCCCCTTGCTTGACGCTGTGAGGGAAGCCATGCGCAGCCTGTCACGTGCGTGCTCATTAAACAACGCGCTAATAGCTTTACCACCTCTGGATCAGTGGAGCCATACATCATCAAGTCAAATGCATGGGACTAATAAAGGCCATTTTTTGTCGCTTACCCCCTTCCTTTCCTGCTAGTTGGTTAAAAACATGCCTGGTTTGCCACGGAGACTGGGTCAGGTGGAAAAGTCACTCTTGCAAGTGTTGTTTGTTTTGTTTAATTTTTGTGAAGGATACATACTTATACAGAGCAATATGTAAGAAACTCTGTTTAGGTATCTGAAATATTTTGCCACAAACAGTGAATGATACCAGATGTATCAAGAGTAGATGTGGAACAATGTGCAGTGTACAACATATATTTCCCTTATTTTTCTTGAAGCCCCCGGCTTTTCAGTGCAATATCCTGTCAATTCTAATTTTTTATATGGTTGAACCTAACATTTTATTGAATAGAAATTGAATTGAATCAGTGGTGCACACATCCTGTGTACTGTGTATCTCACTATTGACAAGACAGCATTACTGAAGCAAAGAAATTATATTTGAAGCCGAGGTAAGGTAGGATTTGTAATGATGGAATGCACACTATGTGGATGTTTCAACCCTGCAGTGATGCAGTGAATGGACTGGAAATGTTTTTTGTCTGTTTTAGGTTTGATGGTGAGAAGGTATTTACAAATAATTCAACTACAGTAGCATCACAGCCTTACGTCTTTAAACTGGTAACTGTCAATATACTATTTGTATTTTTCACGAGTTTTCCTCACAGTTCCCATGAAATTGCAGTTTGGCATACAAATGGTTCACCCACATAGTGGAATGAAGAATGTAGAAGACATGAGGAGAAAGAAAAAAGTAAAGATCAGGATTTATTTTTTTCGCTGTCAAAACCACATAATGTGATGAAATGGAGATAGCAGAAGAAGTGTAACCATAGATGGAACAATGTGGTTATCTCAGAAGACCATCAGAGTATAATTGATATCTTGTGCAGACTAACTCGGTCTAGACCGTTTCCCAACAGTCACTCTCTACATACCCCGCATGTCTTGGGTTTCTTGAGGGAAAAATGAAACTTAAAAAATGGGAAACAATCCTTGAACTTAGCTCACAAGCACAAAAACAACCCGGCTTGGCAAAAGATGCCTTGCCTGTAAATCAATGGGGACTTATTTAGTAATTTCTAGGGATATATATTTTTTTATTTATATGAAAAAAGTGTTGTATTTTCCTCCACTGAATCTTGTCTCGTGTCTCGTGTTATCTACACGTATGGGCATTGCAGTGATAGTTGTGCCATTTGAAAACTAGAACCTCTTGAAATTTTGAACAATGCACTTATAATGAGATTAGATACCTGGATGTTGAGGACTTTGTATTGGTTTTTACATGCACACATAGTTATGTGTTTAAAGGACTGGAATGTAGTATAAGAGGAAAATGCGCAGGTGTTACAATTCAATATTTGATCTGTCAACATTAGTTAGAGGTTCAGTTTATCAGAGATTAATGACGTACAGGTATGTAGTGATTCACACATTCTTAACATTGTTTATGTTCAGTAATAAATCGCCTTTCAAGGATGTCTGTACTACTTCTCAGGAGTTTGTCAATTTGAAACATCATTAAGCTGTTAGTCATTGTTCACAAATATGCGGTTCAACACGGTGAAGTTTGATTCAAGGCAAACTTAGAGTGACAAAAATATTTTCTTATTAGTTAATCTTCTTTTTTATTTACAAATTGGTCATATGATTAAGAGCCAAAGTGCATTTTAAATTGAATCTTTTAGGACATGTTTCAGCAAGACTCTGGAGTGAACACAGTCAGATATATTACATGAAGTATGTGATGAGCATCTATGGTATCTTCAGGGGGTCATTAGTTCAACCGAGACTGTATATGCTTTCAGCCAAGGTCAGATTACGGACGATAGAACATGATGTGATGAACATTTGAGTGACGGCCAGTTGAGTATCTTGAATATGCCGTCTATGCATGGTGATACTGGTGCCCATGAAACAGGTGCATAACTTAGCCCAGAATGCCACGAGTACATGTCTTTAGGAGTTATCTGGATACCTGTAAATGATACCAGGCTGAATTTATGTGATCAGCTCTATCTTGCAATATTTCCTTTTTCTTGAGGTTTTACATCTTGGTGGCAAGAAATGGGGCAACAGGAAGAGAGTGATAGAACAAGAGAATGAGAGAAAGAGGGGGAGAGAAAGAAAGAGAGAGAGAGAGAGAGAGAGAGAGAGAGAGAGAGAGAGAGAGAGAGAGAGAAAGGATAAAACAACTGCTGTGATGCAAGGAATGCACAAAGATATGCAAAGACAATTAACATTGTTCTATGTACAATATATACTTCCTACACATCCTGTTGTTAATATTGTTACAAGCTACTGTACAAGCTACTGTACAAGCTACTATCAAAAGAATGCCATACACCTGGTGAAGGCTACAAACAGAAGCAAATGTATGAAATATACACGCTTGTTTATGCTCCCATTTAAGACAAAGGCAATAGAGATGTGTGCATGTAATGTACAAGATATCTGCCCTTGAAAGTAGACTAGAAGAAATATCTCGTACGAATGAAGGGAAGGGGAGGTGGAAAAAAGAGGAGATTTTGGAGAGGTATGTTGAAGAAGAGGAAACAGGAAGGGTTGTACCCTGTGAAGGTGACTTTGTCTGGAAAAATGTCACCCATACATAGAACATCAAGTTTTTATTAAATGGCGAAGAAAGAATATTCAGCCCAGGTAATAAGTTCTATTCAGAAAAAGTATAAATTGCAGAGAAATTCTGAAAAAAAAATGGAAAAATTTAGACTATTATATGGTTACTGTGTGTCAAAAAATGTGATTAACTAGAGTTGTAATCATGCCATGTAAATTTGATGTTAGCAGTCATGCATGCTCTTGGGATTTTCTTAATTGTTCATGATACACAAGAACAATGAAAAAATACCATTGCAGACCAATTGAGTTCCCTAAAATGACCTGGATTCCAGGATTCAATGGTCATAATAATAACTGAATGAAGCATAGATAACTTTTTTGTATGTCTCATTGTACCAAAGTTTTGCAAATCTCCTTTTGTTTTCATTTAATTCGCTTTGACCACTTAAAAGTGTATGCCCTCCTGTAGCCCTCTCAATACCAAGCACTGACAGCCCTATATTAACAACTACTCAGTTTCTTGCCTATGGGACCGAGTGGGTAAACCCTCTCAGTACGAAGCACTGGCAGTCCCACATCAATACCAACTCTGTTTCTTGCCTATGGGACTGAGTGGGTTAACCCTCTCAGTACGAAGCATTGGCAGTCCCACATCAATACCAACTCATTTTCTTGCCTATGGGACTGAGTGGGTTAACCCTCTCAGTACGAAGCACTGACAATCCTGTATCAATAACAACTCAGTTTCTTGCCCATGGGACTGAATGGGTTAACACAGAATATCCAGATGGGAACCAGGTAGTACACGTAGGCAGACGCAGACATACTGTCTCCGTTGTCCGTGATGATTCAGATTGTTGGAATATGTGCCTTTGAGTCTGCAAAGAACTTGATTTCCATGTAGACTAACTCCCCCCCAGAAATAAGAAGCATATAAAGAGAAACTGCTTGTCAGCTTAAATTTCCTTTAAATATTTGAGATCAACAATAAGAATCGTTCATTTTTTGTGTCAAAGATTAAAGGCATCTGGAATGGTTTTCAGGATAAAAATGTCCACTTCAAAGCATGCCGTCTACCTTTCAGGGCAACTTTCAGAATAGCATATGACTAATCTTTTTTTTATAGAGCGTTCTAAAATCTACTGATTGATTTCATTTTGACGTCAACTTGCAATTTGTATTCTATGAGCTTTGAGAAACTATAACTGGGTAATCTAAAATCAGATCGAGTGTCCAGATAGAGCAGCGATGGTCTCTCTCAGTCACACAAAGGTCAGAGGGGCCTTGTGTGTATGTGTCGATCTCTCTCCACCATGGACTCGGAGAGAGAACAGGAAAGTCACCACGCTTTCTCCAATGCTATTTGGAGATATTAAATCATATTCTAATTATGTGGATGTCCAAACAAAACGGTGATGACATTGGAACATGCTGTCAGTGATGTGATATTCCACTGGTCAACATCTTTGGAATGGATTATTGGGAAGGTTGAAATAAAAATGTGAAAGACGTTTTTAGTAGAATAAGGGTAACAAGAGTCATGTGCAGCCTATTTTGGAAAGAAGGGCATTATCAAATGTGAAACAATACGCTGACCTGGTCTTTAAAGTTGTTTTACCACATTTCAAGATGTGCCATTGCATTCACTTTAAGTTTTTAAATCATATTGATTTGATTGGGTCAAATTTAATGTCTGAAATGCATTTATGCATCGGAGCTGGTGTTATTTTTTAAAATGCATCAATACGGACAAATCATACTTATACAATGTGAATGTGATTAAATCTGGCTGACTTATCTTCCATTAAGAGTGCTTGTAAGCTGTTATGTACATACCTTCATCACTATTCTGCTTTCAGATGGAGAAATACAATTATTTAGCTCTTTGGAAATATGAAACATGGGGCAACAACCTAAAGGGAGTTATTTGTCTCCAGTCTTTTCCTCCATAAACCACTTCAATTTCCTCCCATGTATGGTCATATATGAAAACAGCTGCGACGGTGACTGGAATTAACTCCCTTTTGAATGTTACAAAATGGGTGTGGACTGCTGCCAAGATTAATATGCCAACAGAGCATAGATCCTGCTCAGGGTATCAAAAAGCGTGATAATTTCTGGCATGTTGATAATCCTAGGAAGTTTAATTTTCTTTATTATTATAGCACTTGCAGGCCGTGAGAACATGATGCGCTGGCAAGGATTCGCCTCTCCCCAAAATTAAAGTGACCTTGTTATGAGTCTAGTAAAATAACATTCATTAGCAGTCTAGAATATAAAACAGTAAAGCTGAGTTGTTTACTATTTATGACATCATTTCTTACCTAAAAGATGGAAACATCAATTAAAAATACAAGCATAAAAACCTGAGGATGTCTCCTTTTTGTCTCCTTTCCAATTTTTCTCTCTGAAAGTTTCCTTTCAAATAATGAATTCACTCTTTAAATTTCTCCAGGAACAGGAAAAAAGTGTTTTCATTTGATATGCATGCCTTCTCAGTTTTTACCTCGTGGGTAAAAACGAAGCACTGATGCTTGCATGCCTAGAGGATGCCTAAAGTGACGCGTTGGTATGGGGACTGAACCCACAACCCTCTGAGTGACATCATAGGCACACTAATCCCCTTTAGCCACAAGACCTTCATGATCGATATCACAGCCATGTAAGAGGATGACAAAAAGGGTGGGCTTTGGCGCTAAAAATCCTCTCCCTCTCAGTCATAGCTGTACCCTCGAACCTCCATCAGAATCACATGACCACACTCCCCACCTTAATGATAAATAGCACGGCCATGGTGAAGGATGACAAAAAGGGTGGGCTTTCAGGCTAAAGGTGCTCTCCCTCCGTCATACATGTAGCTGTACCCTCATACCTCCATCAGAGTCACATGACACCCCTCCTCCAACCACAAGGCTCCCCTCCAGAGGGCAGGCAACCTCTACTCTCATCTCATCAAACCCCTAGAGATAGATGAGTACCCATCTCCCTGGAGACACTCATTTCCTGGCCTTGCTCTTGCTTTTGCCTTCATCCTTCAATATTGAGGGGAAAATTTTTTTATGATTGAATATTTTTGGAAGAAGGCATAGCATGTATAAAATACACATGTGTAGGGGTATTTGCACTGACAGCAACAAATTACAATGCTGTTTGCTAAAAAATGTTGCTAGGCAACTACCCCCACACACAGCCCCAATGATTTCTTCCAACATCCCATTTTGGAGCGTGATTTTTTTTTTTTAAAGAAAAGAAAGAGATACAGAAAGAGAAACAGAAAGAGAAATACTACCTGAAATCTCACATATATTTTGTACTTTTCTCTTCTTTTCCAAATAAGGGGAGCTAAAACATGATATATCATATTTAGAAAAGAAAGTGAGAGAGGGTGGTATTGATTATGATTCTAGGAAGTAAACTGATAACTTGAGAAGATGATTGATTTGTAAGCTTATTTATCAGACTTTTAGGTATTTGCATTCATAACCTTAATCCTAACAATCCATTCCTGACTAACAGTGGCTTTGATTTGGTTTTTAAGTTCAATTTGATTGATGCCATTGTTTGGTATCATGGTGTCAACGTTAAGGCTATTGAGTGATCATCAATTATAGCCTCATATCATGTGGGGAATATCAAGAGTACCTGTGCCTTTATTCCTGACGAACTGCCCTGTATATTGAGTCTTTGATTCTTACTCTGAATGTCATCACTCCCGAAGCCAATAAGCTGGACTCGAATCCTTCGAAATCTCTTGCTCACACATCCCTTATCCTCCATCCCCCACCTCCTGTCCATCCCACTAGCCCTCTGCTTGATTGCATCAATCCCACGTCCAAACGTCCAATAGCCCTGTATCCTACACCGCTCTGCCGAGGGGTATCAAGCGAACCACTAATCCCCTCCAAATTGGGGGTTTCCTCTCCGACACACGCCGCGCACCTTGGCACGTTTCGCCGATTAAAAGAGGTAGTCCTCGCATTAATCTCCCCTGGCATGTCGCGTATGAGGAGCTAACTCGTCGGCTTGTCGCCATGTCGGCTTGTCTGCTTGTCTGCTTGTCCTCAGCAAACTGCTGCCGAGTAATTGAGGGTCATGCGTGGCTGCTGACGATAGCTCAGTGGTTTCTCTCTCTCCCTGTCTCCCCTGATTCTCAGCATCTCTCCCCCCCCTTCCTCCCCCTCTGCATCCTCCTCCTCACCATCTGTCCACTGCATGTCCCTCTCCTTATCTCTTCCTTTGACACCATCCGCCATATTCTTTTTTATCATAAAGCATGTCTCTACTTCTTATCTTGCGGTCAGTATCTCCATGCATTTCCCTCACTTTCCCCGTGTTTTGTAATTGAATGACGATAGTCGAAAACTGATCGTTGTGAGTTACAGATGAGTGTTTCCTTCTGCGGTATTATTTTGCTTTTGTAAGTGATTTGAGTTGGGCATTGACTGCTGCGAGAGGGAATCAGACAAAGGCAGAAATTAGTTCATCTGCACTATACTCAGCTACAATGTGAGCTCTAATGCGAGAATAGCACTGAGCTGTTGATACGTTCAGAAAATTGAAAAAACGCCAATTTACACTGGGTATTGCCCTTCTCTTGCACTTTAAATACATTGATTTGTACCTAAAAATACTGGGAACTCGCATCAGTTCATCAGTTTTCATTTGTTCTTGTTCATCTGTTCATCACCTTCTCTTATAAAGTCAAGGATACGTTCCTTTCCCCCTGAATGTAATCGAAAACCAATTTATCACGCCTCTTCAAATATCAGTTGACAGGGAAGAAAGACGGAACATTTCCTTGCTTTTTTCAACTGGGTTGTGCATGCATGAATTCTACAGTTCCTTTCAGTTTCTTTCCTCTCTTTGGTCCCACAAAGCTATTCTTGTGTTATAATGTGCTACAGCATTTCTGAGTTTGAATGAATTCTTGGCATGAATGGATATTCTCTCATTGAATTGTTGTTCTGTTGTAAGAGTAGAAGTGCATCTCATTCATAGATTCAAAGATGTCGAATGTGGCACTGTTGTATACACTTTACCTTTTACCCTTCTGCACATTAAGAACTCACAGGTCTAAAGGTGTACT
This sequence comes from Arbacia lixula, assembly GCA_963669155.1. Taxonomy (NCBI): domain Eukaryota; kingdom Metazoa; phylum Echinodermata; class Echinoidea; order Arbacioida; family Arbaciidae; genus Arbacia; species Arbacia lixula. The sequence continues at coordinate 10,460,717 of OZ022581.1, read as the reverse complement.
TTACTTTGTGTTCTGGGTCTTTATCTGTAGTATTGCTGTTTGTGAATGCAAGTTTCTGCACAATAAGGTACAGGGATATATTCTCTAGATTATGTCATTCTACACTCTGTGATTGAATTGAATTACATGACAGTGGCTATACATAGATGGAATCAGTTTAGACAATGTTCTTTGGGAAAAGGAATTTTACTTCAGAGCACACATATTGATTTTGTTTTCAAGTATGGCACAGTTGCCTGTTGCCAGCTAAAATGATTGCGAATACAGTAAAACATGAAGAAGAAATCCTCCTTGCATATTACAGGTTTATACATGTAGTACAGGTGAGAATGAAGAAGATGTGACAATGCTTGTTGCATCAATACAAAGATAAGATGGGTCTGTGTTCAATGTTTGCTGTTAATATTACTTAGCCAACAATGTATGTAAAGGATTAAAGCCCTGATAGGAAGAAATCAGGATTCAAACAAACAAAAGCGATACAAACAAAGTGATTTTGACATTGTCATGTACTGACTTTTGTCTTCCTCTTTATCTTACTCCGTTGAATCAGTAGCCTAGATTGTTCATGACATGGACAGTATTTGAGACAATCATCAGTATTTGTGTATTTTAATCTCTGATGTACAAATTATCTATGTAAATTTGCATGAAATTTGCGATACTATATGAAATGGATGTTGTAGTTTCTAAAGAGCCTACATGCAGCATGAAGCTAATTTTTCTTTTTCTTTCTTTCTTTAAAGGGCTAGAGACAGTGTTATGCGCTATATAAAAATGGGTTTTTATTATTATTGTTATTACTATTAATTTATATAGCCTTATGTTTGTAAGGAGCAGCTTGGGAACAGTTTTTGAAGTATCCTATAGGGGAGTAGACCCATAGAAAATCATTGTAAAAAGAAGGTGAGAGAGAAAAGGGAGAAGGGTAGAGAAAAGAAAAAATACACACAAAGGAATAGAGAGAAGGACATAAAGAAAGAGAGTAAGACAGAGAGGGAGACAGAAAGAGAAAAAGAGAGAAGAAGGAAATGAGAAAGAAAGAGAAAAAAAAGCGGGAGAAAACCCCCAGCGGTTAAATGGCGATAGTGCAGCAGTAGTTGAGGAGGGTTGTAAAGATATGAATGGAGATTTCTCTATTAAACAGGGTAATTTTTTTACCCACAGTAAAAAAATGCATGAAATGGAAGCATGTCTGTCTTTGTTTGCTGGTGATAAATCCATGTTTGCCCTCAAGAAATGGTAACAAAAGAAAATTAGACTTCCACATATAGCGTTTGAAGGGAGAGTTGCATCTGAGCGCGCCCATGGAAAAATTTACCTGTATTCCCCTCTAAATTGGGAGTGAAGACTCTATGATTATTTATTACCACAAAAGCATTTAGACGTGATCGTGCTGTGTCTGATCTGGGAATCACAATTGAGCACTCTCCATCAGATTTTAGAAGCTATTTATGCTATTCCTTATCTGTGAAACTGGCTTGATTTACCATATGATGTTTGTATCGCATATTATGCAAATAACCATGCTTTTATACTTGCAAAATCTTCCTGTGAAATGCAGACATATTTGAAGAAATTAGTTAGGAAACTCGTGAAATGATATCTTCCTTGTGGCCTATCCTCGTCAGCAGAAGAGCACCCATAAATATTTCCTGAGTTTGTAATTCTCTCACTTATTCTGAATGGGCTGTTTTGCTGGAGTGGAAATAGCACGTTATTTAACAAACTTTGTGCTGGTGAAGACAGACCTACAAGGTGGAATTCTATGGGATACAGCAGTGATTCAAGGGCACATTGTTATGAATAGATGATCACCAGCAAAATAAACAGAAGACTTCAAATGCAAGGAAAATACAAAAGCAGAGAAATCTTTTGAAGAGTAAAGGGTCTTCATTCAGAATCCTGTTTATATAAACTCTAATATCGAGATCAGTGCGACACGTCTTTTGTCCGTCATTGAAGGAGAAGGTGTGATGATCACGGACTTGGCTTGGCAATTACGCCTGGATGAACCCCCATACAGTACAAGATCTAATGTGCTTACTATCACACCATGCATACGTATGTACATTGTCACATACCACAGCCAGTGGACATGAAAGAGACCAGAGCTTAGTGAAGAATTGTCCCAACGAATCTGAATGGTGATCTTTCCACCAGACTACTCTAAGCAAGCAATCTTGGTATAACGGCATCAGTTGTGTTTCTTTCAGCATCTGTGACAACCCTGGATGATATTTTAAAAAAAATGTATATTGAAAATGCATACCATGGAATCCATGGTTCTTTTTTTTTTTAAAGACTATTATATCCTCCAGAAATTTCAACAGTCTTTCAGAACAATAAAGTTTGTTTAAAATAGTTCTTCTGTATAAGGGTAAGTGTCCTCCTTCCTGAAAAGAACTTCAGAAATGTCTAGATTCTCTAACATTATCATAGCATATTATGGATTGAGTTCATATGTTGCTTTAGAGAAATGGGGCAATTAAAAGCCAAACATGACATTGATACCAGACATAAACACTGCCTGACATGTATGTACACTGAAAAGTCAAATCATATCTGGAGTTGTGATAACGAAGCAAAAAAAGCAAGTCTCCCCCTTTTGAGGACCAATCTTCCTGTTTGTGTATCTCATCACGAAATGTCAATAGACTTGATTTGATAATAATAATAGGAAGCCAATCCCACACACAGGTCCCAAGACTTCTCCCTTCT
>OZ022581.1:10362996-10452996 GCA_963669155.1 Arbacia lixula | reverse complement strand
CTACAACTGTGAAAATGAGAACTTTTTGCTCTTGAAGAGATGACGGTGAGAAACTGAATTGATGGAAATGATGTTCATGCCAGCTGCTTGCTTCATCTGTACATACACATGATGGATGTAAGCTGTGCACTGTAGAGTCTGATGAGCTATACTGCACAAGACGTATGCATACAAAATGGCATGAGAAGAAAAGACAAAAGCAATAGTATGTTCTAAAGTTATTCCATTGCATATATGAAGTTTACTTTCATGTTGTAAAGTATTTCTGCCTTCCTGACATTTGTATTTTGCTGTTTTGTTTTTCCAGAGTGTATCAACCAACCCAGGAGGCTATGTGTCACTACAATCAAGCACTGCCCTATCTTCTATGGAGGACTATGATGTCCCCCCAGCCCGCAGACAGCCCGGAGCACTCAGCCACGCCTCACCCTTACAATCGTCCCCTACACATGGCAGGAAGACACCTCCTGGGCATGAACTATACGACACGCCGCCCAGTGTTCAGAGGATCTCTCCTAACGAGACTTACGACGTGCCGCCACGAGCGTTTGGTAGTGGGGAATCGTTGACCTCCACCAAGAGTGGTCAGAGTTCGCCCAAGCAGGAATTAGTGGATGAAATTTATGACACGCCGCCATCTTGTAAGCGCGACACAGAAGGTTTGAGTAACTATTCGCAGGACGTGTATGACATACCGCCTCCAGCACAGAAAGCAAAGGACGACATGTCCCCATCGTCAACCCCATTAGAGGGTAGCGATACATACGATGTTCCCCCCTCTCTGCAGGGAAGTAATGACTTATACGATGTGATTCCACCGCTGAAAGGGGGTCCCTTGTCCCCATCCCCCACGGACCTTTACGATACCTTGCCACAAAGGACTTCTTCACAAAGAGTATACGAGACTCAGCTGCAGAAGGACACTGGGGATCTGTACGATGTGCCCCCCACTAAACTCAGCCAGCCGGGGGAGGGCTACAACACACCTATGAAGCTGGGACACGAGCTGTACGACCAGCCTCCCATGACCAGAGGGCTCAGGCCGGGCGGGAACAACTCCCAGAGGCGAATCTCCGATCACGTTTACGACATTCCCCCAACGGTGACGCAGGACAGGCCGGTGGGCACGCCCATCGCGTCGCAACATTACCGCTCGGCGGATGACATCACGGATGGCGTGAGCAGACTAAAGCTCCCTCAGCTCTCAAAATCAGCAGACTGTATAGATGAGTCTCTTGGAAGGAGACTGAACCTAGATCGCGATGCTGCCATGGACTTACTTGTGAAGCGGCAGCAGGCTCTGGACTCTGCGGTGGCTTATATGCTAAGCTATGTCAGCAGCACATGGAGGAACCAGGGATCCCTGGAGCCACACATTCATGAAATCAGGGCTGCGTGCAACCAGCTCAAGCTAGCGATGAAGGAGTTCATGGAGTTCTGTGATGGAGTCCTTGTTAACGCGTTGTGTGTGTCGGACCAGAATCTCCACGACAAACTCAGCAAGCAGTATAAGCCCATTCAGGATGAACACCAGGTCATGGCAAAGGCTTCTGCAATGCTGGATGAATTTAACTGGGACGTTAACACACTAGTGCAGAAACCCGGCGTGAATGAGAACAATGAGCTGGACACGTTCGCCGTCACTGCCAAGGCTATTCCAGAAGATGTGAAGCGGTTTGTGGTATTTGTGCAGGGAAATTCATCGCTGCTATTCAAGCGAGCGGGCGTGATCCAGAACAGACCGCTGCCGACACCGCCACCGAACACCGCCACATCTTCCAGCAACTGGATGGCTGCGGAGAAGGAAACCATGGTGACGACAGCCCCCATCCAGGCCACCAGAGAGACCATCCGCAGCAGGCCACTCCCACTGGTCCCTAGCGCCATGGTGGCACCAGTGCAGCAGAATGGCAGCCACGGCGCACCACCGGAGAATGGGAAAGCCCCTGATTATGGCTACGTCCAGAAACCCCAGACCATCAACAACCGGCAGATGCTGATCACTGCCGAGCAGCCGCCGATCCTGTCGCCCGGCGACCAACAGCTCCTGACCTTCTACTACACGGAGGTGGAGACGCTGTTCACCTCCCTCCACAATGCCATCGATCTCTTCTTCTCCTGCATCGACGGGAACCAGCCGCCCAAGGTGTTTGTGGCGCACAGCAAGCACATCATCCTGCTGGGCCACAAGCTGGTGTTTGTCGGCGACACCCTGCACCATAACCTGCACAGTCTGGAGGTCCGGGCACGCATCATCCACCACAGCGACCTGCTCTGCGACTGCCTCAATGTCAGTGTCAACGCCACCAAGAACGCTGCCCTGCAGTTCCCCGCCGTGCTGCCCCTGCAGGAGATGGTGGACCGCATCACTGACGTCGCTGCAGCCAGCCGCGATCTCAAGGAGACTATCATGCTCCATACGCCTGTATGATGGCAGTAGACTCCTAGCTTGAACTTACCAGATGTATCTAGCTTCTTCTCTGTTTGTATGGCACTGTCAATCCCAAGTCATTACCTGTATGTAGGCTAAACACCGATCTGGTGTGAACCATGAGAGGTCGTTATCACATGTAAGGTATCACTTACGGGATTTAAGGAGACCATCATGCACCACTTACCTGTATGATGGCAGCAGAATCATAGCTTGAATTTATCACACATATCTAGCTTCTTCTCTGTTCGTATGGCACTGTCAATCCCAGGGAAATACCTGTGTGTAGGCTGAACACCCTAAGGGGCCCCATCTTGTGATTGATCCAAATCGATTGCAAGTCCAGTACCTTATCATTCAATTCTATATAAAACTGGGCCCTAGTGTGCACCACGAGGGGTTGCTATCACATCAACAGTGTTCAGTACGTGTGTCTGTACCCGATTCCAAAATACTAGTAACGATAGGTGGCATGCTCATGATAAATGTTGTTTGTTCAGGTTTCTGCTCCCAGTGAAATATGTGTAACATGCTGGTCTGCTCCTAAGTAGAACTCTGAGCATATTGATTGGTTGGTTGTTATCGCGTATCCTCCCAGTAAACTCGAGGCTACTGCATGCCACTTGATTTTGCCATGATTGTGCCGTCACAAGGGCCAACGACTGGAAACAGGAAGTCATCTACTCGTACAAATCCCATAACCGGGTACTACGATTCAACCATTTGCAGAGCGATATCACTGATTGGATCATGTCTGCAGTGGTTTTAAAAAACCGGGATTTGAAAACAGTGTAGTGTTAAAAGTTTCTGACAGCCATGGTAATACAGTTATATGTATTATGCATGTCCATATATCATTATATGTTGATTGCCATGTCACTGTACTTGCGCTATACTTTCAATGCAATATCCATTTGATGCGGTATACTAGTAGTTTATTCTTACTTGAACTTTTGATTTCAGTATCCACCATGTACCATACTATTTCATTTGTAAGGTTGTATAATATTGCGTCTTTTTTATCAGTTAAATTTGACACAGTTATAAAAATGGATGAATCTTTTTGTGCTGGCCACATGTCGTTCTTCCACAAATGTATAAACATGTTTTTTTTTTAATGGGTTTATCGTTTGATTGCTCATTTGAAGAAATGAAAATATTTATGTTCTCTTTCATGAAAATCCATGTTTCATCATTGCTGCATGCATGCTTGTCATACTTTTCTATAGGTTTGTACATGATATGTTTTGCATAGGACATGTCCTTCTCTGATATTTTTTATTATGCTGACAAACTACTAATCAGAACATCAGTGTCTTAGTCAAAATTATGATAGAAATTAAAAAAGGTCATTAACTTGTAAAAGTTAAGTATCAATATTGCATTGCATCACTTTCACCTCACCCGTTGCTTGTATCTAACAAGGAATATTGCCATGTCTCGATTGACTTTAAAAAGCAATCTCAAATGAAAATTGATTAACAAGTGTTTGTACTTTGTAGAGTATTCTAGCCCAAGACTTGCAGTGGAGTATGTAAATACAATATATTCTAGTCTTAAAATAGAGTGGAAAGGGTCATGTATTTTTGGATGGTTTAATTTATTCATATATTTATATATATTGCTGGAATGTTGATATTGTTGATATGTATGGAAACATACAAAGAAAAAGTTGAATATTAGTTCTTAGGGCCACTCTCACATAGCATGGTGAATTGTGAAACTTCATCATAAGCGAAAGCTTTTATGTGAAACACATTTTTCTTAGAAAAAAGATACGAGTTGAATAATTGGTTGGAAATCAGATATACATGTATAGGTACTCAGATGATTTAGTTGCTGCAACACAACACTGACCTTGTTCAGTTTGCATGATGATTTGAAAGATAGAGATAAAGCTACAATTATTTGATTTGTTTTTCTCTCAGTATGTTGAATTCTGTCACTTTGAACTTCTTTCCTTAACAAGCAGAAGGTGTTACTCTTTCACTCAAATATTAGCGGGAATGGACAGTTTTCTGATGAGTACATAATTTATTTCAGCACTTTGATCAACTGCCCTCCGACTTCCAAGTCGTGGTTGGCGGTAGACAAAGTGGTACTCTGTAATTTCATGGGAATGAAGACTGTAAAAGTATGAGGTATAGCCTCACGAAATAAGCAAGTTGTCTAGTTATCATTGCACTTGAATGAATTGTCATAACTCAAGGTGATACCGGTATTCAGTGCAGTAGTTAGACCATGTGGAGAACTAAAAAAATTATTTTTAGGGGTAAAAGCAGATGTTTGTGAAGTTTGTATGCCGCTAAACAGCTGATTGAATATATGCATGATTTCATTGCATGTGGGAGTGATCCTATAGAGTTGTGATATTCTGTTTAAGGGTTGATTTTTTTGGTTTGTGACCAAAACCTCATCCCCAACGCATTCCAAGAATGTTTCATTAGAGCTGTATAAATGATAGTGCCATTCTCATTGGGCTTAAAAAATCGCGAAGTTAGAAAAATCGCAAAGTTAGGGGACAGGGACAGTAGGACCATTCTGCTTTTGGTACGGTTGCTTGGCAACTTTCACCCTAACTTCGCAATTTTTCTAACTTTACAATTTTTTAAGCCCAATGAGAATGGCACTGATAAGACTTTATCAAGGTTTAAAGATACTTCTTTGCGCAAAAAGCGAAGTGTCCTGGCTGTAAAAAATGACAATTTCGCTATGTGAGGAAAGGATAGACCAGAGCCTCATGAGGCTGACATAATGCTATGAACTCTTAGGTATATTTTTATGAGGTGCAAGTATTGTTGCAAAACACAAGTTTTGCCGATGTAATTTCAAAATAAGACCAGGGCCCCGTAACATAAAGGTTTGCGATCAATCGCAAAGTGGCAACGGCCAATCAACATCATTGTTACATGCGCTTTTTGTTTAAAAGACTGACCAGTAACCAATCAGAATTTGGCTTTCAAATTTGCGATTGATCACAAACGTTTATGTTACGGGGCCCAGATTCGAAGTTGTGGCGCCATAACAAATATTTCCACCCTTATTCTGATTGTATTTTCTCTTTCACCGGGCTAATTCCTACAAGTCAAAGTAATCTAAGTATGCAGTGAGAATACAGTAAGTATGCTTGAAGATTTACATTATTCTAAGACTGGGAAGGTAATGTGTTGTGTTGTATGTACAATGCTTGCATTGTTGTACAACATTGAACTCGCACCTTCCAAGTCTCTTCCACGTAGCAGAACTTCATGACCCTTTATAATGTTGTTTGGTAATTGAAGCAGTGACTTTAAATTCATGTCTAATCATGTCAATTGCCATAAAATGTATTACATTTTTAATATTTATTTTTTGTCCCATACATTTGATTTATTGTCTTCACCAAGAGTCTGAATCAAAGTATGTGTAAAAAGGAAGAAAATTGTTATCTCTTAAGGATTAACCTCCATGTTGAGTGCTTGTCTTGAGAACATGTTTCTTTCAATTGAGTCGATTAATATTTGCACATTTGATTTTGCTCTCAAAACAAAATTGTTGGAAAAAGAAAGAGAAAAGGATGATGGTTGATTTATTGACTAATTAATGATGATTTGACTGTTAATGTGTTCTAGGTGTTACTCATTCATGCACTTTTTAGAGTGTCAAATGAAATATAAAGTTTAAATCATGCAGGTCGGTGAAATAACAAAGAGTGATGGTCACCTTATAGATGCTGTTTAAAACATTTTCCCCTGAGTAAGATTTATCACTCCAATTATGGGACTTGGTTTGACTTTGCAATCACTATCTATACTTGTATAGTTTGATGCTGTTTTACAAAACATACGCTACAAATCTAACGGTGTTCGTATTTGCACTATTTTGACAATGTTTATCTATCGCAGATGTTGCATAATGAATAATTCCTTGTAGCCCGTAACCTACGACTGTTATCAATCAAAGATAATACCTTCAGAGAATTGTTTCAGAAAAGATTATGTACCCTTAACCCAGACAAAGAGAGGCATGGCCAATTTTGTTTCCTTCTCAGCTACATAATATTTATTTGCCTTTCACGTATTTCTCCTGAAGAAAAATCTACTTAACTTGTACAGGGCTGTACAGGTTAACCATTGTATAAAACGTTCAGAAAATGTTTCTGTACATAAGCATATCCCGTTTGTGTATGAGCTTTCTATGTATAGCGCAAATTGTGTGTATTCATTCAAATGTACAGGAGAATAGGTTGAATACTTAAGTGATGCTATATGGTATAGAATTCATATGATATAGTGTATTATCTGCATAAGTACAGAATATGTAGATGTACAATTTAAAAAGTAGCAAGAAATATTTTTTTTCTGTGAAAGTGTATATAGATAAACTGTGTATGATGTTGCATCAATAAACAGATGTTATAAGAGAAAATGACGGTGTTCTGTTTAGCAATATGTACTGAGCCTCATAGCATATAGAAATGATTGAAAGAACGAAACACACACACACATAATTATACACAATCACCTGCTTTTGTGGTTTCATCGCCAGACACAGACTTGATTGATTTTGAAGAAGAAGAAAAGAAAATTCAGAGAGAATAACTCCTACACAAGTCACAACAATCAACAAAATATTTCTGGTAGTTCAAAAGGTCAATTAACTTGTGTAATTAAACACAGTCTGAATAAATTCAAGGTCAACCATGCTCATTCATTACACTGACAATAACAATAACAATTTTTTTTTCATCAGCATTCACACGGATCAAAATAAGATAAAATATCCACATTCCAATTGAGGGATGAACAATATTTATCATGTGATGTGAAGAAACAATGCAAGTTTCCTTTTCTTCTGTTTCTGTCAGATTTACTTGAAAGAACACTTGAGAGATGTTTAAGAGGGGAGCTGGGAAGAGAGAAAAGAGAGAGAGAGAGAGAGAGAGAGAGAGAGAGAGAGAGAGAGAGAGAGAGAGTGAGAGAGACAACGATGTTAGCCTGCCATAACATGGTGAGGCCCATCTAATTCACTTGTTGAGAAAGAGAGAGAGAGAGAGAGAGAGAGAGAGAGAGAGAGAAGGATAGGTACAACCAATCTGGGAATCATTGGTGTATAACATTTCAGATTTTATTTACATTCCATATTCACAATTTCATTTCAATTCACACTGATACAAAAACAAACTTGCAATAACATTTAAAAACACAACCATCAATTTAACAATCATTAGTGTATGTGGGATAATATAAAATAATGATCACCATACTATTAAGCTCCCAGCACTTGTATGATATAGAATATTCATTGCATTTTGTTTCTATATATTTCTGTCATACCTGTTAAGAAATTTGATTTGTGATACATGTAAATGGCTACTGTTTATAAGTTAGAGAACAAACAAAGATCAAATTGTGCAAGGAGTGAGGTAGGGAGTACAGATAGACACACAAACGCTCTGCTACATAGACATGTCTGTTTTGTTGATATAGTTCATGATGATTTAGCTCAATTAACTGTAACTGTTCATGTTCTCATACTGCTTATTACAATAGAAATTCCAGAAGCAAACATGAAAGAACATTCCAATAGAGTACCGAAGTGTGACCTCATTTGAACATTAATGTCAAAGACAACTGGTTCTAAACAATGCAGGTAGAGCAAGCAACGGTGATCACAGCGGGGACTGTAATTGAGAATGCCGACACTAGACAATATCAGACCGCTTAACCTCTCTTGTCTTGAAAACATGCTCGTATGACGACCCCCACCTCGATACTCTTCAAATTGCTGAAAGCAGATCTCTTAAAATATGTTAGACCATAGGAGTACATGTATTTGCACTTGCATCAAGATTCTGAGTGTGTGAACTCCTCCTCAATACAAATATTTGTTACATTCAACAAATTTACATTTAACAAATCAAAAGGCTCATGTAGTGGGCTAGTTTAAACCTGGGTTAATTCCAGGATCTGAGTATAGTGGAAAATGTGGCCCCAGAGTAAGTTATTCAGAGACCGAATGAAGAAACATTGCATAATGAACACAATCCTCAATAGTTTGAACTTAACCATAAACATCTCTGCTTTCATTACAGAGTACAGACAGTCACAAACACAACTCCTATAAATGAATTGATTTTCATGGAAAGATTTTTAGTGTACAGTGTGCATACATGTACTTGTTTTTGTTTTTTTTACCGAGTACCTTGAAAAGTTACATGCAAAATGAGCACCATAGGAGGTGACAGAAAAATAAACAAAAAAACAATACAACTACATATCAAATATAGATCTATAACACAAACCGGCAAGAAAACAACAACAATTTAATATATTTTGTACACAAAACAACTGATTGTAATTTGACATTACTTCATCTTATGTTTACAGAAATTTGTCAGCAATAGAGGGGGCTATACAACTATCTCTCTCAGCTTACTTTGAGCACTATCACTTCCTATGAAATGCACCCATGGATATCACACATTGTTGATAAGCAATAAGTGAATAACAATGTGTGGAGAGTTAAACTATAATTTTAATAATATATATATCATCATACATTGAAGAAAAATATACAAGAAAAATATCGAAAAGCTAATACTGGAGATAAAAGGGACAATGTTTAATTGGCAATGGATTACCGATCTGTTTCATCACACAGCAAGAAAGTATAGCATCGTCATAAACCTGCTATAAAATTGAAAAACAAGTAACAAATTGCATCAATTCTTTTTAACCCAACTGAAAGCCTAACGTATCATGCACTAAGCAATAAATGAATATAATTTAAAAAGTAGCACCTAAACATTGTTCATGTTAAATGCATAAAATGTTTCTGTCTGCACCCATTCATGTAAAAACATCACTACATAACAGTGAAGAAAGAAACTTTTTAAATCGCCTACATTTGACATATCATATGAAAAGAAAATAGGGAAATACAATAATTACAGTTCTGCACTACTTTGACAAGATAAGACAAGTTGCTCTATAGAATGTGTGTGTATTGATTGAGAACAAATGCACATATACACTACAGCTCAAAGGAATTGGCATAGGGAAAGGGAAAGGGAAGAAAGGGCTGGGGCCGCAGTTTTAAAACCGCTGTACATTTTGTCCAGTTCAACATGAAACATGATGCTTTAACCTAAAAAGCATCATGTTTCATGCTGAACTGGACAAAATATACCATCGTTTAACACTGCGGCTCCTTTCCTTTCTTCCCTTTCCCTTTCCCTATGCCAATTCCTTGCACATATGTAACACTAAGTGTTAACTGGTGCTGGCCACAAGTGCACAACACAATCAAACCTCTTGGTATATATCCATATGATATAAAAACTGACATTGATAGAATTAGATATTGAAAACATCACATTTGGCAGGTTTACCTCAGTACACTAATTCAAAACGATACATGAAATACTAGTACCAGTGTGCATAATATTCCAATTTCAAAATGATTACAATGGATACACATATACATGAAAGCCACAGATAGCAGGATGATATGTCTGATGACAGAAAGCTAATTAATGAACATTATTTATAATTATAAGCTCAAGAAAGCTTGAATAAATGTTTCCAATCATGTGAACTGCAATTCGAGGAAGCAATTAAGCCCCATAAGCTTTGTTGTTATCATTATATTACAAAACAGCATCTGTATCAAATGGGTTGCAAAAACTTGCAACTGTACATACATGGCATATGTGACAATTCAAAACAAGGCATTAGCAATATTGTGTCTCGCCCACTTGCGAAAATAACCAGAAATATTGCGATCTCCGTTGCTACGCAAAAGACTTGACTGTGACCTCCAACGGTACCATAACATGAAGGTACCCCCAGTGCATCTATGACCCAAGTTAGGTTGTAATCCAAGCAACCTATGTGAAGTTATTTGTCAAAAGAGAGTCTTGCAGGTAAACTTTAACGTATGACCTCAAATGACCTTTGACCTTATCCTGTGACCTCCAACAGCACCATAACATGAAGGTACCCCCAGTGCATCTATGACCCAAGTTAGGTTGTAATCCACGCAACCTATGTGAAGTTATTTGTCAAAAGAGAGTCTTGCAGGTAAACTTTAACGTATGACCTCAAATGACCTTTGACCTTATCCTGTGACCTCCAACGGCACCATAACATGAAGGTACCCCCAGTGCATCTATGACCCAAGTTAGGTTGTAATCCAAGCAACCCATGCGAAGTTATTTGTCAAAAGAGAGTCTTGCAGGTAAACTTTAACGTATGACCTCAAATGACCTTTGACCTTATCCTGTGACCTCCAACGGTACCATAACATGAAGGTACCCCCAGTTCATCTATGACCCAAGTTAGGTTGTAATCCAAGCAACCCATGTGAAGTTATTTGTCAAAAGAGAGTCTTGCAGGTAAACTTTAACGTATGACCTCAAATGACCTTTGACCTTATCCTGTGACCTCCAACGGTACCATAACATGAAGGTACCCCCAGTTCATCTATGACCCAAGTTAGGTTGTAATCCAAGCAACCTATGTGAAGTTATTTGTCAAAAGAGAGTCTTGCAGGTAAACTTTAACATAGAAAAAGAGAGTCTTGCACATACTCTTTAATATATGACCTCAAATGACCTTTGACATCATCACATGACCTCTGACAACACCATAACATGAAGTTACCCCTAGTGCTTCTATCAACCAAGTTTGGCTGCCATAGCTGTAACAGTTGCCAAGTTATGGATCATAAGAGAGTCTTGCAGGTAAACTTTAACATTTGTGACGGACGACGGACGACGGACGACGGACGGACGCCATTTGGATCCCTTAGTCTCGCCTTCACCTCCGGTGGGCGAGACAACAAAATGAATGAATGAATTCAGCTTAGAATGCTTGCAAAGCCATTTAAATGTTACAGTCGTCCTAGCGGTAAATATGTTATTGTTTGTGTAGTCTTATGCATTCGTTTCTGTATGTTTTGATCATGTACTGGTAAAGCGAGCAATCTGCTATAGTGAGGAAAAAGCGTGGGTCCCTTTCCCCTCGTTATAACAGGGATTCCCTGTATTGGAAACTGCTTTGACCATTTATAAAACTAAACATATTGGGCAGGAATATTTCAAGACATAGACTTCATATCGGACATTCTGTTGATAATTTCCTCCCACAGTTGATGGGCTGGGACCTAGTACATGCAGCCATTGGGCAGACCTGGGCCCCGTTGCATGAAACTTACCAGTTATTGTAACTCGGTCATCAATGGTAACTACTACGGTAACATCGCTCAACAGCCAATCAAATTCAAGGTTTTCATAGACGTTGCCATTGATAGCACAGTTACCATCGCTGGTAAGTTTTATGCAATAGGGCCCAGGGAATAAAACCTGTGGCCTGCCTGTCCATTATGTTCGTGTGCAGTGGCGGTGTCATTTCAATCAGATTAGCATCTTGTTATATTTATCAATTTATATTTCCAATGCAATATTCTTAGGCAGTGGGAAATTGTATTGTTATCAAATATCAATATGTAGTATCTCATAAAATTTTCAAATAAATGCATACATTTACATCTAACTCAATAAATGTAAATATCAACTAAATATTGCAGTTTTTAATGTCCAAAATTCCTAATTTAAGCCAATTTCCCATCCAATACCCTTGGCAAACACACACAGCCTTTATCTTTGGTTGTTAACTTGGCCACATAAATATGTAGGTGGTCAATGGGACATCTCAATGGTAAAGATGGGCTTTTGTAGAGTAAGATAAGAAACATGTTGGTGGCTCCACAGTCCTTCTCCTATTAACTCTCTCAGTACCAAACAATGGAAATCACATGTCAATTCTGCCCTACTCTGACAAAAGAAAGCCAGTGACAAATCACTCAAATCTGGGTTATTGGCATTCTTAGATTGTACCCAGCATTCCCTACATATGGCCAAAATATTCATCTTGCTGCTAGATATTCAATCTAACATGATGTGGTGTAGCACTGATGCCATTGCAAGTGAAAGTCACAGTTTGCTCATTTACAAGAAAAGTCTCTTTTGTTAGTTATTTCCTTTTGTCAGAGTAAGGCAGAATTGATGGACTATTTGTTGCCTATGGGACAGAGAGGCTTACAGGGAATATATAACTGGCATTCAGCTGGATTCATCAAATATTCACTGGCTGAAAACAAGGTGCAACCTGAGAGTCGTATGCAAGCTGTATTTCTATGTCCATCATTTAGACTGCAAGCAAATTTTTGTGGCTTGTAAGTCTGATATCTTGTTGGCTTACCCTGGTAAGTTTACTGTGCATTGAAGATGGGCATGGTACAAAGTTCCCATGAATGCTGACTACACTCTTGGTAACTCTTTATGCACCATTGAGGCACTTTTGTGCTGGTAATACTCATCATTCAAATAGGGCAGTTTGGAGTCAGAAGAGGAGTTAAGGTGAGTGACATGCATCCTTTTAATTACAGAATATTTGACAAACCTCTCTTTAGAAGCAAGTGCATTCAAAAATAAAAATTAAACTGTATTCAAATCACTCTTCCTTAAACAGTATATTTTCTGTCTTTGTATGTTGTCTTGTAAAGTTGTTTTCCCTTTCAAATAGAATGAACAACAGATTTTTGGTGAATATCCACTCATTGGTTGCACAATATACTTTTAGTATGTGTGTGTTGATGCACATGTAAACAAAGTGCACAAATTACAAAGAATGACAAAATATTGCCTGAAACATCAAATTGTTTAACTTTGTGAGTACACTTCATCAAGTCCACGTGTACCTTCAGCCTCTCTCATATTCTTTATAGTAACAATATAGTATGCCATATTCTGTTAAGGCAGTAGATCCGATTAAGCAGTATTCAAGTCAGTGGTTGCACATGCAATTTTTTACCCTCACATTCTCTAAACTTGTGCAATATTTGTCAGTTAGAAAAATGTACTGTTAAGTTAATAAGGATACATTATCATGTGGTCAATACATTCTAGACATGGTGGTATGGGCAAATACAAAAACAAGCTTAAGGAGGCTCTGAATTTTCAGGAAATCCACCAAGACCATGTCGCAGGCCTCACAAAACATGTAGGGAAACCTCTGGTCTCAAACACATTAATGCCACAAACAGGATGGCATGGGAAATACCAGTAGCCATGTGGGGGACTGAAATGTCTAAGCCAACCACAGCATGGGTAGAAAGGGATGATAAACAGCAATGATGATGATGACGGCCAATTTAGCCATCTCGAAGTGAGGTAAATATTGGCAAACGCTGGTTGACCCATCAACCATAGTGATCCCATTATTGTCTTGTCAGTGAAGGGAAAACAAACTTGGACATGTTTGCCACAAAATATGACCAAAGATCACACACGATGGGCCTCTTCCTACTAATTGATCAGTCCAGCTGGGCCAACTTGCCCTCAAGATGGCAATCATGACATATCCTTTTTACTCGCACTTTGTATATATCAGCACCAACTGGACTGCTCTGCACAGGAGCACATCCCAAACACCCATTCCTTGACATAATGTGCTGAGTGATGGATCCTGTCATGTACCGACGAAGAAGTATTGCTGGTGCAGAGTATTTGGCTCATTGTCTTAGACGGATTCTCTTCGATTAGCAAGATAAAGTTCCTTGATGGCTTGATTGGTTATCTTACTTTCTCCTTCACAGTTGATGGATGTTGGTATCTGCCGGTACTCCTTGGTACCTTTTTTGCTTTCTGCTCTTCTTTCTTGTCTTCATCATTCTTTCCCAGGAGTTCTCTCATCAGTTTGAATCTGGAGAGGAAAGCCACCCACACGATGTACCAACCTGCAGCAAAAAGACAAATATGATCATAAAACTGACTTGCTTTATGGACATGAAACATGGATGTATTGCTCCCTACTGACCACATCTTTATCATTAATTTTGATCCTTGGGTTGAGTGTCAGTTATTTTAACCATCATGAAAGGGAGTCTCGACTTTAAAGTTTAATAACTTTGACTTAGTTCGAATCATCTTGCCAGACACATGAATATGATCAACACTGAAATATATTTTATTTTTTCTCAACATGTTTGTATTTCCTTAATTTTTCTTCATGTTCACACAATATATTTGGCCAGGGTTTATTAATTGAACTGCTCACAATCAACTGAACGAATACAACAAATGGCAAGTTAGTTACAACAATAACAATCTTTCTTTCTCTCTGTCAGTCAATGACATTGTGTGGGACTGTGTGTGATGTGAAGACGATTGCTGACAAGCAACAAAAATAAATCAAATTTCAAGATAGATTCACTCACCGAGCATGATGAAAATCAATACTACGGCTAAAGCAGCAACAACGGACACAAAAGCTAACAGGAAATCTTTCATCTTTGCTCCATTGTAATCTGACACGGAATGAGAGGAAACAAAAGAGAGGTTGTGAAAGATAAACAAAACATGGACAGCTGCTGTCGAATGAACTAAGCCACCACATTTGGAGGCATATAGATTTGTTTGCCAATTTAAGGTACGCTGTTTAAGTTAGAAGCATAACGACCGTTTATAAAGCGGTGTATCGCGGGCAGGCCTAAATGTAAAGAACAGAATGTTGCATAAGAACTTGATTTATCAAATTAGATGGATATGTATCGTTTGTACTTAAACATTTCAAATGGATTTTTAGAGGGTTGTCTAAATACAATATCTAATGCATGTACCCCCAGACCGTTACTGTATACTATCTATGTTTTCAATTACTAGTATTAAGTATCACAGTCTAATCTAATATCTTGTATATGCTGTGATGTTTTTGTTAAGTTTGTGATAAGATGCTTATAAGGGTTGACGATCTTCGGTCACTCTTCACAACCAATTCATCCTCGAATATAAATTCCATAATGCCTAAAGCCTAAGTAACGCTATATTTTATATAATTTGGTTGATCCTTTGCCTTATAGTTCAATAGAGAGCTTAAACAAGAGTTTACAAGACAATATTTCCCATTACGATAGGCCTACTCTGTAATGAGAAATATTTTGATGTTGTTTGGTTTGATTCTATAGGCCTTTTCTCTCTGCCCCGCCCCCCCCCCTCCTCTCTCCCTCTCTTTCTCTCACACCTCCATGTTGATCTTTTAAAAATATATCCTGTCACTTATTTTCTCTCTGATCCTCTTCACCGTTTTGATTTGGGATTCGAGCTTGCATGCACAGTGACCAGAATGACATCTCCCGCATTGCATCTTCATGTAATGTTGCCAAAACATAAACACGGCAAATACAAAATAGCTATGTTTAGTAGCAATTGTATACTCGCTAACAGAAGGTCGAAATTAGTGAATAAATTGTCCTTTTTCACACAGGCAAACATAATTTTTCACAGGGTAAGTAGAATTCAATCGTTCTCATAACTTGTTGGAATTGATAAAATGGAATACAAACCGTTGCTCTCTTGTTCAAAGGAATGCCATCGGAGTTCTCTTTTTCACTGTGTCGAAGGAGTTGAAGAGCAGTCCCAGCAATTTACTTATGTGCATGCAATTTAATTGCAGGGACGGTTTTAATGAATTAGACCGATGCGACGTGGTACGGTATTGCCTCAGTTCTTATTGGCGTCCTTAACAAAGCATGCCGTTGTCGAGACAGACATGGTTTGGAGGCATTCACATCTTACTGTATGCCTCGTAATTATTAGATATGCAGCCATCCATTCCTGCATAACTTGTGGATAAATAAATATTCTGCTCAAATACGTACCTTTACGGTTCTTGTATCGCAAGGCATTATGAGACGGAATTCTAGTACGCGAGCATTCAGTGATCGCTGCGCTTATTGTTTACAATGTCATTTTCATGTTACAGATTTGTTACGTGGATCGGTTCTGACATAATTTTCAGTAAATCTGAATTGTATTTTTACGATGAGAACTGTTGATTCGTATTATTGTATTTTAATAATGATTTATAAAGGGTTTGTTGAGAAAATAATGAGCAAAGAGAGAGACCTCCGAGACGTCTTTGAGACTCGGGTGGTAGTCCCATATGTGCAAAGATGTGTGTGTTGCGATGTGATGTGTGAAATGAAATAAATAAATCAAAAGTACAATACTACGAATCAAAGTTCTTATCGTTAAAATATGATTCAGATTTACTGAAAATCATTGCGTTGGAACCGATCCAAATAACAAATCTGTAACATGAAAATAACAATATTGAACTTCGCGCTAGCCGCGGCTAGCATCATGAGCGTTGCAAACAATGACTGCACGTCGTTAGCTGAACGCTAGCGTATTAGAATTCCGTCCCATCATGCATTGCGATGCAAGAACCGTAAAGGTACGCATTTATGACATATTCGATAGAGTGTGCTTGTGTCACTCATAAATTATTAATTGCTCCTGTGATGACGCAAGCTGGCTGATGGAATAACTGCATGTTTATCTATTGAGACAAACATACGGCTCATGTAGTCTAGTGTAGGTATGTCTTCCATAGAATGGATGAAGGAGAACATGAACAAGTTAGTCATTGTCAATCATTGAATCGTGGCAGTCACACACAGCATTGTCAAGTCTCAAGATCATTACAAAGTTTAAAGAATGTCAAATGCAATGACACTATCCTATTTTTGTCTGATTTTAACAGGCAAACAGAGACACAACCCCAGTATGTGCTAATTTTAATGACTGGGCTCATCATCAACATCGTAGGATCACTCCTGGCTTGATTCTTCCTGTGCCTGTTGCGGAGAGCTGTCTGTATGAGTGCCAAACGACGTACCCGTACACCCAACAGCAAGAAATCTCCAGCCTCTACAGACATCAATGCTGCAACCACACCTATTTCTGCGAAGTCTCCACCAGGTACCAACGAAATGCAGTTTTATTTCTTTGAAAGTACAGAGCTCCGTCAACTAATTGTCCATAATTGCTGCAAACTGTTGCTACAAAATGTGGTGCAATTTGAGGAGAACCTATTTTAATTATTATTAATTATTGATTTTAAAAAAATCTATGATAGTATTGCCATCAATCTTCAACCCCATCAAACTAGGAATATGGTGAGAAATATTGATAATTGTTTATTAATCTATTTTGATTTTATTTGTTGATTTGATCTAATGAAAAGTGAATGTTACAACCTAACTTCAAGCCAAGCTCCAGAATCATCCCCAATATGATGACTATTCTTTGCTAAGATGTGCACTTTATCTAGCAGTATACCTGCATGAATTTTGTCTTAAGTTTTCATGAGAGTTATTTTCTTCCTCACAAACTGCATAGATATATCAGCGTCTGAACTAGCCCAGCTTTTAAAAAAAAACATGTACATGGGCTTAATATTTGCTCCAGAATCAGCCAAGAATTAGAAGTTCATACTGAATAGTTCAAGAGTGTTCTTTATCTTGCATTTTATGTTGAAAAGGAGGCTTTTGTAGCCCCCCCCCTCCCAACTTAATGTATGAATATCACATTGCAACCATTTTCATATCATTTCTTTCATGTTCAACTCTTTATGTAGAGTAAATCATGCATTTTAATGTGTCTCTATCAGCACCTGAATCAGCGCGGAAGGTCAAATTGACAGCGATCCATGCTGCGCTGAATGCCGATCCTGTCAATGTCGCTGCACTCCGCAAATTGGCCATCTCCAGGGGTGGCCTCCTCACTGATGAGCTCCGGAGAAAGGCCTGGCCCAAGCTCCTCAATGTCAATCCTTTTGCCCCACCGCCAAAGCTTAGTGAGTCTGGACTTAGTCAGATAGATATAGGTCCACATTCACGTAAGGTGCAAAGCTTGATCTAAATCCTGAAGGCTGCAAGAGATTTGAATGACAAGACAAATATTGCTGCCAATGGAGAGAAATGGTTGATTCCAAAAAGAAGTCAAAAGTATACTTATGATTATATTATTTCATCCAGAATTAATTTGCAGTTAATTGTTGAACCATGTTGAGAATCTGGGGTGGTATTCTGAAAATTCACAGAGATAACATCTTATCTCGCTCAGATAAAATGTCCTTTAAATACTTAAAATCTGTCCTTTAAATACTTAAAATCTGGTATTCAGAAACACATCTTAGGAAAATTGTAACCAATATGAAAGAGTATTTGCCCTTTGTGCCCCAAGTCAGACAGTAATAAATATCTTTTCATGTTGTTTGCATACATTAACACCATCAAGATGATGGTGTGACGTCATGACAATGACAATGCACATCACGGTCGTTTCAAAGTACTGATTTGGCTCATTTGCATAACAATTTTATCTCTAGTTCATTTGAATATCAGTTTTATCTTTCATCCTAGCTTGGCTTTTTTTTAATACCAAGAGATGAAACATTTCCTTAACATTGCTGTTAAGTGTCATATGTCACAAACTGGACGTAGGATATGTTGTTCTGACTAGTTGTTCATGCCGTGTTTTACCAAATTTAATTGTAACCGCAGAGGAATGCAATACTTTAAATTCATTACATGCTACTATTGTACTTCAGGCCCGATAATACACACACGGCCCATTCTATGAATGCTGTCTGCAACAGAAGGGGTTAATCCACATCTTATATTTGTTTTATAATTTGTTAGAAATGCCCATTGAAGAGCACCGAGACTACAACCAGGTAGTATTAGATGTCAACCGCTCCCTGAAGCGCTTTCCTCCAGGTAGGCACATGACTTATTTGGGACAAAGGCCATTTTAGAGCAAAACTGATCATTGTTTAACTTATAAATTGGCAACACTTTTTTTTTTAATGATTTTTTTTATAAAAAATGGAAAGTACAATCCAGTGTAAATTATGGTAACATAATGTGAAAAACCTAGCATTTATAGGAATAATTGTGCGGGTTTGTTGAAGAGCAAAAAATTGTGATTTGACTTTTTTATCGCATTGCCAGTTTGAAGACTTCCTGATCATATGACACAAGTGCCTTACGAAATTATGATATAAGCAATGATAATGCTGTTGTAAAGAAAGACTGGATTTCCAGGAGCAATGGCACTGACAACCTCAAATGATAGTAGCACCACTTTCATGTACGTGTTTGCTCCAATAGTACATGCCATGCATATCCAGACATTTAGAGCCTCATAACTGATGTTATATTTCTCATCATTTAAAAAAAAAACTCGGGTTCATTTGGACTCTGCTTATAGACAGAAAACAATCTTTAAACCCTTCTTTATTGCTTGTAAAGCAATGTTTGACCATGCACAGAGGATTTTAATTTGGGGGCTATAAACCTCATGAAGTGCAATTTAATGAGACTTTGAGTGTCACTATTAAGCACCCACATTGATATGTTTGTTTTTGTTAAAATTGAAAATGAGAACCAAATCAATAGTTTGTTCAGTGATTGAATGCTCATCTTCATCATAAAGTATATCACAGGATAAGCATTGAAAACTTACCTGGCTGGAAATGTTTGTCTTATAATTACCAGTATGAAGAAATGTGGGGCTAGAAATGTGTCCAGTGGCTGGGGTAATAATAGACAAGTCGTTTCATATCTGTAGAAATATGCTATATGAAATCATACATTTTAGCAAGCACCTGTGTAGAAATACCATATAAAGACCTCATTTTATTTCCCTTTAACCGTGTTTTTACTGAAACCTGTATTATAGAAACCTGTACTTCAAGACCTCCTGCTCATAAAGACTGCATTTCTTATCTCTCTCTTGAGTGGTGTTTCCATGCAGATTTCTCTGTATCATTGCATATTTATTGCAGCATTGATTAATTGTACAATGCAGAAGAATTGAAATAATAGTTCTGAGGTACAGCACCAATGATGCAGTGTGACTGGTGTTTGCTTTGTGCAGGGATGCGGGATGAGCAACGAGAGGTCTTACAGGACCAGCTGGTAGATGTGATAGTCCGGGTGCTCATCAACAACGAACCCTTACACTACTATCAGGTAAGATGCCTCCTTAAGCCATGTCTTATCTACACAACAGCTCAAAGGAATTGGCATAGGGAAAGGGAAAGGGAAGAGAGGGAAGGAGTTGCAGTTTTAAACCGCGGTACATTTTGTCCAGTTCAGCATGAAACATGATGCTTTAGCCTGATAAACATGTTTAATGCTGAACTGGACAAAACATACCACGGTTTAAAACTGTGGGTCCTTCCCTTTCTTCTCTTTCCCTTTGCCTATGCCAAGTCCTTTGAGCTGTAATGTATCTAGGTGCCATATTGTGTGACATAGGCTGTCATGGAGTGCCATAACTCTCTATCCTGAGCTCTTTGTATCAGCTCCAAGTCATGGTAAACAGATCCATGCTCTGCTAACCAGTCAGTCAGGCTACTTATTCAAGTAATCCTCCTTCCCAAAATCTCAACTGTCTAATTCTAAGCTCACATACTTCTGGGAAACTTCTTCAATGGGCACTCTATCAGTCCGGGGAATCGCATCATCGTTCGTAAAACAATACACCTCGTAACTCTGTAAGCTCTTCCTCAAAACTAATGGTCATGTCCATGTTTCACTTCCGTGCATTAATATACAGGCCATGTTAGGTCTAAAAAAACATGAGATGGATGCTTCAGCTATCAACTCAGCAGAAAGCTGGATCATATACATGTATACCACAATTTTGCCAGGTATAGTTTCGTTCCACATTCAGTATTTATGTTGTTTGTCAGTACTGATTTTTGAATGACACAGTGTACAGGTAGATTTCATACCTGGTAAAGAGTGTATCTGCCATTGGTTTGGTTGTCTCTTGCAGGGATATCATGACATCGTGGTGACATTCCTACTGGTCGTGGGGAAGGAAATGTCCTTTGCCCTCGTAGATAAGCTATCAACACACCACCTAAGGTATGTGTGGCTCTTAATTGGAAATTGCTGTTTACATAAATTTGCAAGATTGTCTGGACAAATGAGTGAATGCACTGTATTGAAAGGTCATACAAGTGTATGACGTGATCGTAATAATGTGAAAAAAACATAAAGGCTTTATTGATACTTTCCTGGCTAGGGAGTACCAAAAAGAAAGAAAATCAGGCAGGAAAAATCCACAGTCGTCATCAGCAGCCAGGGTGTGGTAATGATTTTAGAAATTAGATTCATTTCTGAATCAGAGGTAAGACGGTAAACGTAAAATGTCTGATCCTGGCCGAACGAATCCACTGACTAACCTGATTTTCTAATTTTCTGATTTCCTGATTAATCTGATTATATGACAATGAGGAAAAGAGGAGAACGAATACATGT
Source organism: Arbacia lixula (assembly GCA_963669155.1). NCBI lineage: Eukaryota > Metazoa > Echinodermata > Echinoidea > Arbacioida > Arbaciidae > Arbacia > Arbacia lixula. Next base: position 10,431,401 of record OZ022581.1, on the reverse strand, counting down.
AGTGATAGTAATAGTGATGATAGTAGCAGTAACTGTAATGTGCTATTGAATAAACAAATCCAGATAAAATTAATCATATTTTCAGCTTCATTTTAGCTTCATGATATAAATAATTGAAATGAGAAAGGGCAGTTGAAAGTTAAGCTCTTTATTATGTAACTCTCTCAATATCATTGGCATGAAGATGTGTAGTAAGACAATGTTTTTTTCAAGTCCTGGTAATGTAAAGATTGAATCTGGATCTCCTTGTTATTTTCAGAGATTTCATGGACTCCACCATGGACCGCACCAAGCACATGCTCAACTACCTCTTACCAATCATCCGCAAAGCCAACCCCACCTTGCATGACTTCTTAGAAAGGTCAGTGACCCCCATACCCCTTCCCCCCTGCACACACACACATACACAGGGCTTCTGCTTAACCTTTTTTCAAGGTGGCCAGCGGGGCCATTTGAGCACGAGATCCAGATTTTTAGTTGTATCCTACATTTCTATGAGTTGAGGCAAATTATTCTTTTATCTTTAGTGGCCTGCTGGCCAACCGATTCAAGAGTTTCCGGTGGCCCGATGCTGTTTCAGGTGAATTGTGAATATTGAGGGCACTGAGTGGCACATAGCTTTCAATGACGTCTTGAGGGAAGGTGGTATACATGTGGTTGATATCCGTCATTGAGACCTTATGATGGGCCAAGTAGGATGCAAAATGCAATGTTTCCCAAAGGCCTGACAATGAACAACAATGAACCCTGTAGTAGGGTCCATGCTCTTAACGTTAGATGTAAATACAGAGGACCCTTCTCATTAAAAAAAAATCCTGCGGCACGAGGAAGCTAACAAAAATGTTATGCTGCATCGCTGCCTCAACACAGAGAAGCAGTTGGATTGTGAAAATGTTGAGCTTATAACAGGGATCTATAAAATCCTGAACCCTTCATAGCGTTTTTTGACCCTCAAGAAAATCAATCATCAGAGGGCGGATAGTACTTTTTAAGAAAAAGTTGAATTTCCAGTAAAAATATCATCTGCTACATGCGGGGTTATAAATCAATATATGCGTGCGATTTTCTTTGAACTTGTCTAAATTATCTTCTTTTATTCAAATGAATCATTAAGAATTTCTCTACCGGTGATATGCGTAGGTCTGAGGTTGGTACGGTGTTTGCCCTGGCCTGGCTGATCACATGGTACGGACATGTTCTCAATGACTTCCGCAGCATCCTGCGGCTCTATGACTTCTTCTTGGCCTGCCACCCTCTCATGCCTGTCTACCTGGCTGCTGCAGTGAGTAGTGAATCTTACGGTAACAAGGGGGGGGGGGGTGTGAAGGAGGAATAGAAGAAGGAATGGAAGAAGGAATAGAAGAAGGAGTAGAAGAAGAAAGAGCATGAAGAAGAAGGAGAAAGAGATAGAGAAGGAGGAGGAAGAATGGAAAAGAAGAAAGAGGAAGAAAGGTAAAGAAGAAGAATAGGTTGAAGGGAAAGAAGACGAAGAAGGATGGGTAGAAGAGGAATCAAAAGAAGAAGAAGAAGATGGATGAGGAGGAGAAAGGAGGAGGAAGAGGGAGAAAGAAGAATAAAAAAAACAGAGGCTGAAGATGAAGACGAGGAAAGAGGAAGAGGAGGAAAGAGGAAAAGGAGGAAAAGAAGGAAAAGAAGGAGGAAAAGAAGAAGAAGAACAAGAAAATAGAAGAAAAGAAGAAAGAAGAAGAAAGAAGAAAGGACAAAGAAAAGAAGAAAATAGCAGAGGCTGAAGATGAAACTTTAGAAGGGGGAGGGGGAAAGTGTCTTTCTTTCAGGTAATTTTTACTTTATATTGAATAAAATGATTACAAAGAGGAGATAGGCATATCACAAGACCAAGGAGAAAAGAATTTTAATACTGTATATTTCCTCTCCTCTGCAGATTGTCCTTGAGCGCGAGTCTGAGGTGCTGTTGGTGGAGTGTGACATGCCGTTCGTTCACAGCCTGCTGTCTCGCATCCCAGACAACCTCCCCTTTGAGGAGCTAGTCGTCAGGGCGGGGGATCTCTTTGTGCAATACCCACCCCAGGAGATGGCCAAGGAGGCACAGCTCCAGTACAAGAAGAGGTAATGTTTGGGGATTAAAAACTCTGGGTCACACAAAATAATTGAAACATGACTTCCTTGGCTTGGAGTCAGAACCAAACCGTTTTGCAGTGTTTCAAGCAGTGTTTCCACTTTCCAAAAATAAAATTCCTGAATAAACTCTCAAATTTCCTGGAACATACCACTATTTTTTGAAATGTTAGAAAAAGCGCCGGGAGTCGATCAGTGGTTCTATTTTGGACACTTTTTACAAATATTTTAGCACATTTTGTTTTTCTTAATTATTCTTAGATTTCCTGAAATTTCCTGTAATTATTTTACATCCTGAAAACTTCTTTGATGAGACAAAAATTTCCAGAAATCTCCTGAATTTTGGGAGGAATGGAAACACTGACTTCAATCAAGTCTGGGAAACAGTGGTCAATACTGCCAGGGGGTTGTTACATAACATTTGGTGATAGATGAGGAATGGTGACTGTGGGAGGTGGCATGGCATATCAGTGAGACTGATTAGAGGTGACTAGTTTGGTATACAGCATTATTGTAGGAACCAGACAGAGTGTCTGCAAATGTGCATGGGATTGAGAGATGTGAGTAAGGGAGAGACAGTATGTGTGTGAGAGAGAGAGAGAGAGAGAGAGAGAGAGAGAGAGAGACAGACAGAGACAGACAGACAGAGAGAGAGAGAGAGAGAGAGAGAGAGAGAGAGAGAGAGGAGGGGGAGGGAGGGAGGAGGGGGAGAGGGAGAGGGAGACAGGGAGAGGGAAAGAGAAAGAGATGGTAGCAATGAAATGACATGTATGGAAATGTACAAACTTTCAATACATTAACAAAATTCTAATCACAATAGTCATCCTTCTTTTGGAGTCCTTCACTGAGTGCATGTATCTGTAGAATATATTGGTTACTTACTTGCAATGGCTACAATGCTCCTAACTGATTGGGTACCTCAAGTACAAGAAAAGGTACTCATCCAAGAGCATTTTAACCTAGATAGGCCAGAGTGTAGCTCTGAATTGATTTTTAATAAATTCTAAATAATAAATTATTTAAACTGGTCTCCACTAGAAGGCGATGGTTATGTCACCCCAAGTACAATGGGTATCTTGCTTTTGATCTACTCCCATTTCATTCAATTTCACGAATTTAATAACATTTTATAAGACAAATGAGTTAACACTCAGAACCATTTGATAGTCCCATGTCATAACACAACTGATTGCCTATGGGACTGAGAGAGTTGTCGTCTGTTATATTCCACATACTAAGAATGTTGCTATATGATTGGTCAAGAGTTGATCATGTGGTAAAGCGTAGTTTTGCCCATCTGATCACCTGAAAAAAAAAGTTTGTTACACTCTAGGTGATAGTACATTTTGGTTTCGCTGATCTCTTCACTCCTCACAGTCCTAACGCGTGCTCAATATTTTGAGTACGCGCGAAATAAAAGTGCGTTACACTCGGACTATCAATTGACTAACAGTAGCTCCTACTAACGTGTCCCATGACAGCGGTTTGGGGTCAAGTCGAAAAGTAAACATTACTTTTGTACGTCAAATTGTCATTTTTGGTATAGATTTCAGATATGGAATAAAAAGCAAATAATCAACTTTTGGTTTCGGGCATTGACCATCACCCTCACCAACGTTGATTATTTGCTTACTATCTTCCTGCCATGCAGTGACAGCATACGCAGCCACAAGCAGCTGGAGGTGACCCTTAGGGGCCAGCGACCAGACACCATCCTACGGCGGCTGAGGGGCCAGCAGACCAACGGGCCCAGCGGGGCTGGCGGGGGTGCCCAGGCGGGTCGGAGCAGCAGGCTGGTCAAGATGGCTGTCTGGGGTCTGTCGGCGGGACTAGGGGCCGCTGCGCTGGTCGTGCTCAACAGTGCAGTGGAATTCTGGGTTTGATGATGTGGTGGAGGGGAGTGGACGAGAAGAGCATTACACCAATTCGGTCCTACTAAAACCTGCCAAGAGTGCCAATATTAGATTAAAAACCAAGAGTAGCCATGAACAACCAAGGGTATCAAGGATTGCAAAAAAGTAGCCAAGAGCAGCAAAGCAGCTCCCAAGGGCAGCAGAAGACACCAGGAGACACTTACGGCACACAGTAGACCTCTGCGAGACTGCTTTTATGGCTCAGTGAAGTCAATCGGTAGTTAAAAAGAATTTGGTGTAATATCTCTGGATGGGGATAACTAGCGAGAGCTATATCAATAAAAAAAAATATTGACTGCTCTTGGTGGCTTTAAGTAGGACCCCACAAACTGTTTTTGTTTTACACCCTCTATCCCTCTCCCCTCCACAAAAATGGTACTTTGAATCGCAAGTTAACTACTCTTCACTACAATTGGGTTAAAGGCACATGTGGGTAGAATATATATGTAAACAGATGGCAATGAAAGTTCTTTGAAGTATGTGTGTAGAATCTTTGCTTGTTCACATGTTTCTTAAATCATGTCATTGTTTTAAAGTCCTTATTGTAATCCACTTTTAAATACAGGTAATATTTTAGGCCAACAAGACAACAAGCGCACTGATCTTGTCTAGGAATATTTCTGAGAGATTGAAATATTCAAATTTGTACTATTGGCAATATGGCAAAATGCCCGGCTGTGGGTTTCGCAGGACGATCGCAATGCATTATGGGACAGCTTTTGGGACTCAGGCCGTGCCAAAAAATTAGTGCATATACAAAGAAGTGCTTGTGATGGTTTGATCATGATGCAGAGAGGACCTCTCTCTCAGCAAAATGCGTAACTCTTTAAAACATTTGCTTACTTCACCAAACATTTAAACACAATTGTTCAGTTATGTGCAAAGCCCCATATCATTCGCACCTTGAATAGTTGCTATGTCTCTCAAATCTACGATGCCATTTAGTGCTTATGAATTGGAAGTATTTGAGTCCCCGGAACTTGATCAATTAAATCAGCAAAAACGGTACATCCAAGAAGTCTGTTCTTTGCCTACAGTAAGAATTTTTTTTTTTATCAAATGTTTGATTTCATATTTCATTGATCATTACACCTAAAATGTAATTTTCTGATCCCCAAATGGAAATTGAACTGAGTAGTAGCAAGACCTGCATATGATTCAGCAGTAATGCATGTCATTATTGCATCATTATACTGATGTTTAAAGACATTCCAGTGTTGTTTAGGAAATAATGTAGTATGAGAGATATTAGATGTACCATTGAGGTTTTTAAATTCATAGTGTAAATGGAAGCTGTATCTGAAATGAGTTTAACATGTCAAGGGCTATGTTGCACATGGTTTTCAATTACTGTAAGTTACCATCAATGGTACATCAATGTAACTACCATTGCTACAGGTGCAATAATGAGAGCTCATTGGCTGTTGCCATGGTAGTTTGCATTGATGGTAAGTTACAATAGTTGAAAACCTTTAGCAACATAGCCAAGGTGTGCCATATAGGAAACTAAAGTATGAATTTGATAAAATTTGTGTAATATCTTGATTCATTGATTTTATGTTAGCTTCTGTAACTTTGCTAGCTTACCGGTAGTAGGGTAAGCGTTTTTATGTTGAGTATGTCTAAGCTTTCTATGCAGATTTGTTATATTGAAACGGGAAGGGGGTAGGGGGCTGGGGCACATCTTTACTGATACTGTACAAGGATGCAGAGGGTGAAGTTGTCTGTGGATGGGGGGGGGGGGGGGGGGGGGAAGGATGGAGGGGGGGGTGACACAGGCAAAATAGAATTGCCCCTGTAGAATATTAGTTGATTCCTTTCTCAAATTTCTGTCCCTAAAACGACAAGTTTACATTTCATTACCAGATTTTGGCTTGAAAAAAGTCACCAGTGAATGGGACATAATAATCACCCCCCCCCCCCCCATGCTTTTGAAGCCACAAACAAATTGTTCCTTAAAGAAACATTAATTCCTAAACTGACCAATATGTAAACCATAATTGGTTGAACTGTATTATAAAAAGAATTTTGAAGAAGTTCAACCATGTGCTATGCAGTCAGTATGGACTAAGACTAAATTTCTTGCTAAAGTTCTAATTCAAACGTAAGCCTTTGTCACATCATATCTCTCATTGGGTAGAACTCAGCTTGGTTTGATAAGCACTATTTCAGGAGGGTTAGTAAACTCTGAATGGTTTCTGTACTTTCAATTGTGCAATATCTTCAATGTTATGTGTGAGCTTCGGCCACTTAGAAAGAAAATTAATCAACTAGATTCAACAAAAGTAATTGAATCAACTACCCTTATACAGATTTGTGTGATGGAGGACAGTACATTTACACCTGTAGTTTAAAGACCATTCAAGGGAGACAAGACATATGGTCTTTATGAGCAGGTGGTCTTTATGTACAGGTTACTTTAAAACAGGTTTCAATGAGAAATACTTTTAAAGGGAAACAAAACATGTTGTCTTTAGATGGGATATACTGTACTGGGAAGGCAAAAAGCCTCCAAACAGGTGATCGTGAGCAATCTTCTTGCCAATGGTCTTAATTCATGTATTGTCCATTTTAGCAACCTGCTGAGAGTTATTTGCCCTCAAATAATCCACATTTGGAGTAATTAGTGATTAAATCACCAATCCTCAGATTGTTTGGCCGGAACATTTTGAGGATTTTTTATTTAATCACTAATTGTGGAAAATATGGATCATATGAGGGCAAATAGCTTTAAGCAGGGTTCTAAAATGGACAACACATGAATTTAAGACCATTGGCAAGAAGATTGCTCACGATCATCTGTTTGGAGGCTTTTTGCCTTCCTAGTGCAGTATATTTCCTTTAAAGGCAGTTGGTCTTTTTATACAGGTGGTCATAACAGCAGATTTCACTCTTCTAGGAAAAATGGCAAGTAATAACTAATGACCAGGCATTATATTTCCAATGCTTTGAGAATCAATGTACATGATTGAGTTGTATCTGGTATCATTCCCAGCTTTAACAAAACATTCATCTTGGGCATTTCACCAGAAGGAGGCAGAGAGATTATTTATCAGACAAAACAAAAAATAATTGCCATTGCCAACAGTACATGTTTTGTAAAGTCTATGACGTTGGATGGATGGACATATCAAGATAAAGGACAGGGGGAGATATTTTGTGATGTATTTTGATAAAGTCCTTTGATATATTGCTTGATATCTATCCATTTTTTTCTCTTAGTAGATAGAATTAGAATGTAGTTTTAATTAACTTCTTTTTATAGCCTTTTGTAGATTTGTTGTGGATTGTCACACAAGTTGAAAAACATTACCATCATGATTTGATTCATTTAAGTTGACAATGTACACAAATGTTAGTACTTATGGGGTGATTTAAATCCATGTTCTTTATTTTGATACTCCCATTGAATATATTTATCAGGCAACGCAATGGAGGTGTAAAAAACAAATGATAAATGTTTTAATGAATGTGATGTGAAGCTCTTGTTGTAAAGTATACATGTTTGGTGTAGTTTTGTGTCATGTACTATGTCATGATTCTTGCTGTCTCACTGCCATATGTAATGTGTGCATTGTAAGACAATAGCCCGTGTGTGCAAGTATGTTATGTCAAATGTGTCTAGTCTAGACTCAAGGCTATGGGCTGCCTTTCTCCTCTACACTGCAATCACAACTAAGTCTGGACCTGGAGAATAGCCCTTCTAGGCATGTTAGTCCATCTGCTTCATGTAGTCTGGCCTCCAGCCTGTTGGCCATTTTTAATATTTTGTGAGCCAGACAAAATGGTACTGTGTACACATCTATTACTTGTGAATGCACAAACATGTGGCGCATAAGAGAGTTGATAGGTCTGGTCGCAGGAGCCAATCGGAAATCACCGTCTAGTCATTCTCTCTCTTGCGCTGAAATGAGCGAGAGGAGATGTATCTAGTCTTGTCAGTACTACCCATGAATGTAAACTCGTACAAGTTTGGATGAAAATGTCAAACAGCCTGACAGCAGGCTACTGCACATATGTAGCAGAGACGGATTAACTCTGACCATCTTAAAGGGATAGTTCACCCTGAAATTAAGTTGGTTTTAAATAAAAGCAGAAACGTGAAAGAAATATAATCTGTGGAGGTTTGATGAAAATCCGTCAAAGGATGAGAAAGTAACGATTGTTTAAATGTTTGGTTTTGTGATGTCATATACGAGGTGCTCCCCGATATGTTGTACACATTTTTTGGTGAAATTTTAATTTTCTCAAAAGGAAATGCATCATTTTACCTGTTCATTTGTTGTACACATTTTTTGGTGAAAATTTCAATTTTCTCAAAAGGAAATGCATCATTTTACCTGTTCATTTCATACATCATTAAAACATGTTTTTTACACACATACCTCTAAGAAAACAAGTATTCCTTCATCAAAAAGAGCAATTTATTGAAATATACACCCCACAACATATGGGAGAGCGCCTCTTCGTGACATCACAAAACTAAAACTTTAATGATTTTTTTATCATTTGATGGATTTTCATCAAACCTTCTCTGATATGTTTCTTTCATGTTTCTGTTTTAAGTAATCAGCTCAATTTCAGGGTAAACTATCACTTAAACATTTGCATGGAGTGATACCAACTTCCGCGTTTTCATATCTTTCGATTGAGTTCAGCTACAGACACCTGAATAAATGGGTGTGACTAACTGACTACATAACTTGGATACTGTACTCTGAAGACAGCACGTGCACTAGTTTGTTACCAGGTTCGAGTAATGCATAAACAAGCTTCATAGCTGTGAAGGCTTGCAAGTTGGTACAATTGTGCATTTATTGTAGCCTTTCATGATGAATTGGAGTTGTACATGTATTCTGAAATCTCTCTGATGACAACAACTCTTGTGGCCATTTAGGGAGTTGGCATTCTGAGAACTATATAGTTTAAAACAGATTGCAACTTAGATCAGCTTAAATCTTTGAGAGTTTTCAGAAAACAGATTTATACGTCTCATAAATCTTAACTTGCCGGGGTGAAAACCCCTCTGTGCGGAGGTTTTCTCTATTACAGTTTGGTCGCAAAGTTGCTACAGCGGCATGTTACCCCTAACTCGCAAAAATGCGACAGCGGCAGGTTAAGCGTTAAGAGTGTCCTAAGTACATGACTTGTGAGGATAGTCTCTAGAAAACCACCTCAGTTGTATCCATGGTGATCAATCACAAACTGTTATAAGACTTAATGTATGTGCCCTTGTATTCGAATGTTTCATTGTGCATGGACTTCATAGATTAAATCAATATGTAAAAGATATAAATGGATGTAAATATTCATATATGTGCAATGAATAAAATGATTTAAAAATCTATCAACTTTTCTTAGAATAAAATTATTTGATTTGAGTCAGTCTTCATTTTAAAAATGTGTGCATCATATTATACCATGTCATATTCAGCATAATTATGTGTGTGGTTGAGTTGTTGTACAAGTGTTTAGTAGTTTGGTCCAAAGAAAAAGCATAGAAAAACATAGAATACTGGTAAACACTTTGATTTAATTAAAACATTCAAGCTAGATACGCTTTGTAATATATTTTGAGTAACAGCAAATAATGTAATATGCAGAAAATATCTGTTTATCTGCAATGAATATATACAAATATTGGCAGGAGTAAAATTGTGAACTAGTCATTTTCAGGAGTGAAATAGTCGAGCTCTGTTCAAGGGCGGTATAAATAGATGCACATGGGCCAAAACCCCAGTAGTGTATTATGATTAAGTTTTGTACATAGATTTGAATCCAATGCCACCTGTCTTAACTTTGATCTGAGGAAGAGTGGGGAAGAGAATGGAGAGGACACAAAAGATCGATGAAAAAAGAAAAAGCATGAAAGAGGAAAGGCAGAGTGGAAAGTTAGTGTACAAATAGTGCACTACACCTTGAAACATTTGATTTAACATAATACATCTAGAACATATTCTAGTAAATGTATTTACATTGTACTTTCTTTTTGCACAAACATCCAGATTTAATAAAAAGCACTTACTTTTTACACAAACTTTGAAATCAGATGATGTTTGAAGGTTTGCATGGTGGTATGAGCAATCGTGGAAGAGGTATACGTTACACCATGTGTAAAGTCCTGGAAGGACTGAGATGAGATAAAAAAAAAAAGTGGATAGAATTGGAGGTGAATTGGAAAGGAGAGAAAGTGGAAATTCTAAAGTAAAGTATTGTTTCAAAATGAGTGTAGTCCTTAAAACTTTTAAATAAAATATAAATTGTTATTTTTCTATTCTCATAGTGGAACCTGCAAACTGAATACAGCCTTGACCCAAATTACATCACATAGCAAACAAGCTTTTTTATCCACAGAAGAAAATTATGATGTGAAACAGTATAAGTTGCACTGCTATGTTGCGTATCAACTACCCATGTACATACTAGCCATCTGCTGCAAACCCATTTTTCCAAACGCATATATTGTTGATGAATAATTATTAATGTGTCGGGCTGATAAATATTGCACTATCGTGTTGCTTATCATCAACCTACATGCATACTAGCCATCTGCTGAAACTGTTTTTCCAAACATATATATTTTTGATAAATTATTATTTATATATCATATAAATCATACCTCATCATAAGCTTATTTTTTATAAGGGTACTGAAAAATTTATGTCTCTATCACAGATGCCATTTTGGTATGCAATATCTACTTTTCTATGTGAATTAGTTTTTTAATGACGGAGCCAAATGGGATGATTCCAATTTTAGAAAAGCAATTATCGCCACGGTTGGGCTACATCGATTGAATTTTCAGTCTTCACTACTGATATAAGTTGGCAATAGTATAAATTATAACAGGTTAACAACCTCTCTTTTTCAATATACAAAATGATTTAGAGCTGCACTTGCTCACAAAGTGAGTTTTAGAGTAAGAAACACTAGGTTCAAAACAGAAATACAAATGTATATAATATGATGATTGCAATTATGTGTTAGCCCACGCTCTGAATAGACAAACTTTGATTATCGCACCCTTTCAAAATGTAGGCCTATTTTTTCAAGTTCGCTGCCCCCAAACAGAAAAAAGTGTGCAATGGGGCTTGAATGTGAAGGATGTAATTAAGTGTGTGTGTGTATATATGTATGAAAGATGAGAAATGAGAGATAGTATAGGGGGTATACCATATTCCAACCGTATGTTGATTAGTTTGTTTGCTCCTTTTTCTTTCACTGTTTTTGATGTGAGCAGTACATAAATCAAATATACTTACTAAGTAAAACAATGGGTTTATGATCATGTGTCTCTTCAAAGAACAGTATATACATTTTAGTATCGCCCGTCTGCATATCATTGTTTTATTCTATTGAGGTTCTAATTAGATGTATCATTATGATTCCCATTATAATTCTTAAAGATGGCTGTCCCTTTTACAAACATTTGCAAACTTTGTGAAAGTTTGCACATACTATATCTTTGGGATACCAACTGTGAAATTTTAAGGTCAGAGGTACTACGCTACAGTATAAGTCCCGTGGAATAAATTAAAATCTAACTAGTTTTCACTGAGATATTGACTATTTTTGTGGTATGAAAAAAAAGAAAGCTCCATGAATTATTGAAGATTATTTCCTCAAATCAGAATATTACGCTGTGTCGATTCCAGGGAAGGGTTATCTAGCTACTCTCTCAAACATTGACAAAGTCAGGGAACTTTCAGAATTAGGTCTGCAGAAGGGACGGGCTCCGGGACGGGCTATCTTGAACTGTTTTCATCATCAGCATTATCATCCTCTTCCTCCTCCTCCTCCTCATCAAAATTAGCCTCGTCACAAGATATATCACACAAGGGCTGTGGTACACCCCCGGGGGGGGCACTCAAATTATATTTTGATGGGGGTGTGCCTCACGAAACCCTGAAATGGGGGTCTAAGGAACTGACTACAAGGGTAAAATCCGCGTAAAATGTGGGGTCTTAGGAACTAAAAATACACCGCCCGGCATTGTGAAAAACAGGGTCTACAGAACGATCCTCGCTGCACATGCGATGCGCGTTGTGTTTACGTCAGGGTTTTCTTGCAGCTCGCTCGGCCGGCGGGTCGGGCGGCCGGGTTGATGTTGAAGCGTAGCAAGCTGCACGCAAGCCGCGGACCTGGAGAACGGAGGGAGGGGCACAGCGGGGAGGGTAAGGAGCGGAACTTTCGCGGAACTTTCGCCATGCGTAGGATAAAGAGGATCTAAAGAACTGATATCGAGGTCTCAAAAAGGGGGTCTTCAAAGCGGCACGTCCCCGTACGACCAATGTATGTGAGTGCCCCCCCCGGGGGTACACCCTCCCTCCCCCCCCCCCTCCCTCCGAATCCTTTACCCCTATCGCCCTCAATTCATGCATATGTACATCATCAAAATTGCCAACAGTTAAGAACCTATAACATATTCGCGGTTCTTAGTTTTATCTGATCCGTTTATTTACAGGGAGTTGAGAGCGGGGTTGAGACAAGTGGAAAAAGGTTTGGCCGGTAAAGAGAGAAAGCTAGACGGTACGGCCGAGACGGAGTCTGGGCTAACTACCCGGAGGCGCCGCGCACTATTCACCCCGCAGGGACGAATTGGATTAGCAATGGCTTTGTTGACAATCTTCTTCCGTACGGATCCCACGCACAGTGCAATGCAGCGCAGTGAATGTGTTCGCAGAGTGCTGGCGTACGGTACGTAATGCAATAGGCAGAGCGTATTGTGTACAGCAGCAGCCGCCGCCGCCGTCGCTGGATTGTACTGTATGTGGCATTGCATGCAGTAGTGCATTGAGGCTACAGTACAGACGCTGTGATTGCATTGCGCTGCGCATTGGTATAAAGTGACTCAGTCAGCTGTTTGTGACCCATTTGAGTCTCTTTGCCTACCATGACACGGGCTCGAGAAGGTGGAGGGATGGATTTCGTAGAACCAGAAAATGGTTCCCGAATCCTGGAGAAGCTTAGGATTCAGAGAGCAGACGAGAAGTACTGTGACATCGTGCTGAATGTGGAGGGGAAAGTGTTCAAAGCCCACCGCAATGTCCTGGCGGCGTGCAGCCCGTACTTCGAGACCATGTGCAATAGCGGGTTGGAGGAGGACAAAGTGGACACGGCCGTTGCGACCATCGAGTGCACATCGGCAGAGGCGATGGATGAAATTCTGAACTACATGTACACAGGGAAGATCTCCATCAATGCCAACAACGTGGAGTCCATCTTGAGAGGGGCAGATCCTTTTCTTATGAATTCCTTGAAGGAATATTGCTACCAGTTCATGTGGCAGAATATGGACGCCTCCAATGTGCTAGCGGTGAGACAGTTGTCAGACTTGTATGGTTTTGGAGATTTGTACCGGAGGTCACAGCAGTTCATTCGCAACCAATTCATGCAGGTTATCCAACATTCCATGGAAGACATTCTCAGGCTTAGCTATGAAGACATCCTAGAACTAGTCACTGACGAGAAAATCAGAGTGGAGAAAGAGGAATGCATCTATGACATTGTGGTTCAATGGGTTAAATTTGACGCTGCGTTTCGTAAACCACTCTTTCCACGGCTGCTGCCTCATGTTCGCATGCCCCATCTTGGCAGGGACTTCCTGTTGACGGTCGTTGAGAAGGAGGAACTTGTGAACGCCTTTGAGGAGTGTCGGAGTATGCTTGCAGAGGCCAAGCATCAGACGGATACAACGAGACACAGCTACTGCAGTGACAGTCCTGTGCTGAAGCCCCGGAAGGGTCGTTTGACGGACGTGGTAGTGATCATTGGCGGTGTGTCGGAGCAAGGACCCCTGGCTGAATGCTTTGCCTACCTCATCAATGAGAACCGATGGAGCTCACTGCCTCCTCTGCCGAACGAGCTACGATTCCACGCGGCAACCATCCTGAACAACAACATGTATGTGGCGGGCGGGACGAGCAACCAGCTGACCACGAACAGGGTGCATTGCTACGATCCAATCAACAACTCGTGGCAGGAGGTGTCCTGCCTGCTCACCCCGCGTGAGTACCTCTCTCTCGTGCCTTGTGACGGTCATCTCTACGCACTCGGTGGTCTGCGCTGGGACCGTGTACAGCAGAGCGTTGAGCGGTATGACCCTGATGCCAATAGCTGGTGTTGCGTGTCCCAGATGCCAACTAAACGCTATAACATGCAGGTTGTAACGGTCGGCAACAGATACATTTATGCCATTGCCGGCCGTGACTCCTCCCGACGACCAACCCCCATTGTGGAACGTTACGACACAAAGACGGATGAATGGACTTCGGTGGCCTCTATCCCAACCAAAGAAGGTCTATGGGAGTTCCCTGTGGTGGAAGTGTATCAGGGCCAGATCTACGTCACAGACCTCTCCACCAAGCAGTACCGGCTCAACGTAGACCGTAACTCCTGGGTGGAGGCTCACTGCAAGTTTGCACGCATTCCAGAGAGGACTTGTTTCCAGTACTGTGCCATGAACCGCAACGTCTTCATCTTCGGGGGCTGGGGCAGCGAGCGGTCAAACAACTCCCCAATCTCAGACGCCTGTATCTTCAACCAGGAGCTCGGACTGTGGAGCAACATTTCTCCGCCCCCTGCCTCCACCCTCGCCTCTGCATGCTGCTTTCTCCAGGTGCCATATGAATTCCTCTCAGAGAGCGGAACATGAGAGCAAGCACAAGTGCATCACTTGTAGCAGGAACCTTTCTGGGGAACAAGGTATGTCATAACATTCAAGGTTCATGTGTAGAATAATGTAAAAAAATCTGCCTAAAATAATTTGTATTTTTGAAAAATCTTTGAACTCTTTGAACAACAGATTTGCGTAATCACGACCCACACACTACAGCTCAAAGGAAATGGCATGGGTAAAGGGAAAGGGAAGAAAGTGAAGAAGCCGCAGTTTTAAACCGCTGTATATTTTGTCCAGTTCAGCATGAAACACGATGCTTTAGCCCAAGAAGCATTGTGTTTCATGCTGAACTGGACAAAATATACCACGGCTCAAAACTGCGGCTCCTTCCCTTTCATATTCCCTTTCCCTTTACACGTGCCAATACCTTTGAGCTGTAGTGTACACATGTAAAAAGATGCAGCTAATGATAAATTCCAAAAATAATTGCACAGGTTTATAAAGGTTCACTGAACAGTTGTTTACTGTTCAAAAAAGATAGTGGTGGAAGTACAGTGGTGTGTGTGTGTGTGTGTGTGTGTGTATGAAGGGGGGGGGGTTGTTGACATCTTCGAGAGATTTCTTCTAGTGCAGAACTTTGTCTTTTCTGTTTTACTTTATTGATTTACTGCATTTCAACACACAATGATAACACATTGTTTTATTGGCTTACTTTTCCAACTATTGTAAACTATAAATTGTTTATGTACACTTTACGATGCTACACTCAGAAAACAAACCATCATTCACGTTGTTAGTTTTACACAAAATTACCCCCCAGACATGAATAACAAAATGTCTCCCATGAAGGCAGAATGTTGGAAATCAAGCATGAATTGTAAATGTCAAAGCTTTAAGAAAAACTTCCACCCCATGTAGAGCTTTAGTGTGTGTATGCATGGGTTACTCTCTGATGCCTATGTACACAAGCAATGCATTTTTTTCTTCTGATAATACAACAAACATACATTGATCTCACAAAAAACTTATCCCCTAGAGATGATTTAGACATGGGCGTGTAAGTCTGCCATGAAAACTACAAAACATAAAGCATCAACAAACAACAAAGGAATGTGTCAGTAGGTGGGGAATGCATAGTCACTGTCAAATTTTCAAAACAGGATTTTGTTTGACTACTGCCCCCTGTAGAGGTTTAGTGTGTGTGTAAAGATTTATAACTCTAATCTATGTACTCATGACAGTGTATTGTTTACTTTAAAGACACCCCAAACACTAATTTTAACAAATAACCTTGGCATATTATGTTAAGCAGCTTTCAAGGGAGTTTGTAAACTGATGTGTCCAGATCCCTGATGTACATGTAAATGATGGAGCTGAGATATGACTTGTTTTTGCACATCTGAATTAGGATTTAGAAACTAGTGGCATTATCCTGTGATGAATGGGAGTCAGGGTATCTTTGTGAGAGCTCAGTGAGAGAATTAGAGAGAGGGAGAGAGAGAGAGAGAGAGAGAGAGAGAGAGAGAGAGAGAGAGAGAGAGAGAGAGAGAGAGAGATAAGAGAGGAAGAAAAGAGAGGGAGAGAGAGAGAGAGAGAGAGAGAGAGAGAGAGAGAGAGAGAAAGAGAGAGCACTCTGATGAAGGCTAATACACTGTAATGTTTCAGAAAAGTTGGAGAATGTATTACATGTATTGCACTGTCAAGACATGTGTTAAAAACCTCCCCATATTTGTGCGGTAGGTGTAGTGTGTATATGGATCACTCTTAATCTGTCTAGGCTAGCCATATAAATTCTCCCCTGGCCTCAAAGCCCCCCAAACATTAATTCAAATAAATTACTCTCAAAATACTGAAATACATTTGAGGCAGCTTCAAAGACTAGGTCACCACTGTTCGCTCGCTCGATGTGTTTAATGGTGGGTCTGAGAATAACAGTACTAACCCGATCCTTCAAAAAAAAATAAACAAACAAAGAGACTCACATAAATTCAAACAAATTACCCCCCAAATGCTGTAATACATTCAAAGACGCAGTCACCAGTGCTTGCTGGCAAATTGTGTCCCTTGCTGTGATGTGTTTAAATGGTGAGGCTGAGAGAGGGACTGCTGAGAATGGTGTGCATCTTGTTGTGAGCCCATTAGGAACTAACTGCATAATCCCGTGATGAATGGACTCTGAGCAGCCCTCCGAGAGCCCAGAGAGATGGGGCAGAGGCTAATTTCAGGGTACCAGGGAGCTGAGAGTTACCTTGCAGCCTTGATCGGGTGGGCGCTAAGACCAATTTGCGTGAATGAGATATGAATATTCATGAGAATTAGTGTCATGCAGCAAATTATTGAATGGAGGTGTGGGATGTGCAAGCTGGAGTGATAAAGTGCCGCTGTATCCCTTCGTTTGGAAAAGTATCTCTTCTTTATTACATACTTGGTGCGGTAGGCAGAATTTGTTTGCGGGTGACAAGTTTTTTCCTCTCTTTTCTGTATTGGACTCCTACTGGTTCACTTGTACAGTGAACATGTACTGTACATGTGTACAGTGTATGTACAGTACACGTATGTTCAATCATGTTTCTGGAGAAACATTGCATATGCCGGTGCATATAGTTTTCATATCCTTTGTGTGATAATGTATAAAAGTGAACATGTTTAGTGACCCTGATGAAGTTTACGTGGAGATTTTAAGAAAGGGTGTCCATTTTGTCAAAAAAAATTAAATTTGGTAAAAACTATGGAAAATGGAAGAATATACTGTAATACTGTAGAGCTCCCCTCCAAATGATAGAGCTGTAAACTAATGTTAAGTAAAAATAATAGTAAAGTGTAGATTTTGAGAAGGTTTTGGGTGGGTTCGTCCGAAACCTATAGCCTAGAGACCGAAGACCACTGTGCGCTTTGGTCAGCTCCACGGTGCATGCGTTCAATGGGAGCAATTGTTTGTATCGTGCGCTGAGAGGGACAATACAATTGGGGTATATGCTCGCTGCAGTTCAAACGTTAACAGGGATAGTTTTTTTTACTTTACCTGAAAATGCTTGTGAAGCTATGACTGTGAAATTTCATATATGCTTTTGTGAGAGTATACTGCTGATTTCTGCTGAGTTTCATGACTTACATGTATGCAAATGGGCCACACTGTCTTCAATGATGAGATATGATATTGTAGTCATTTCATATTGAGATGACATACATTGCAAGTACACATCTCCCCAATGCAAGCAGAGAATTATGTGTCATCCAATACCAAAGAGACAGGAAAGGTCACGCTCGGCCAAAAAAAAGAATGAGTTCCAAAAAAGTCCTAAAAAAACAGGTATCCATTTCACTGAGTCATAACACACTGTGTGATGTGTTGGGTATTGGGCTACACCTTTTTGTCCACACCAACAGTGTATTATGACCTTGCACACAATGCTCTCCAGTGTAGTGGTACATTACGGAGAGTATACTCACCATGGTAGGCAATGTCTGATGGGCATTGTGCTCCCCATGGAAGACAAACACACAATGACTCCTTTCTTGGGCAAACTCTACTTCTACTTCATTACATGGGTGTAACACTCAATGTCCTATGCTGACCTCTTACACCATTTTCTTCTCCAGTCAGGATGTTTATTTGAAGGGACTACGTAATAGATGAAGATATTATTTCCCTGGCTTGAGCAGGCTTCTGTGATTTTTGGGGAAATGAAAGTGAACTAAAATTCCAATATAATTCACTCTGCGAGATGTCTGCTCATTAAGAAAGCAAACCTGATTTTGTATGCTTGTGTGACCTATTGGGGAAAAAAGTGAACTAAATTTGAACACAATTCATGGTGGGAAATGATTGATCATTAACAAAGTAAACTTGATTTTGAATGCTTGTATGACTAAGTGGGAAAAGAATGTGTTCACTAAACTCAACTCACTGTGGATTAAGATTGATCTTTGAAAATATGCTATGTACAAACATATTTTTTTTCAAGACTTAGATGTACACTACAATATCCAATGTCTTTATTGTTATAATGTAAACACAACACGCATAATTTGTCTTTAACTGTCGCAATCTTATTGGGGAAATTCCCTTTGCAATATTTTGTACAGATTGATATTTGAAGAAGGTTCTTACAATTTTGAACCCATTTTTACTAAATGCATTTTATGACAAGCACAGTATGTACGTGGACATTACATGCATACATCCTTACCAAAAATTCACATCATGTAAGGCAATGTGCCACAAGGAAGGAATGTGGAGTTTGTAGACATGATCTTTGTTATGCCGAATGAAGTGTTGTTAATTTGTTATCAGGGATTACATCAGTGTCCTTATCGCAACCAACATAGTAATTAGCGTAATGAGTGTATTCAGGTGTTAAGCATTGTTTATATACTGAGAGTGTGAAGACTTGCTGTACATAATGAACTCCTAGCACACTTGGGCGTAGGCCCGCAATGTATCAGGTATTTGATATGTTGCCCTGCATAGTGTACATGTATGATGTACATCGGGGGCTTCACGCCAACTTTTTTCAGAGAGGGTCCAGACATCCTTTTAGGGCATTTGTGTTAGGGGCCCCTGTTTAATTTTCTAAATTTTAGGGGTCCAGAGTTCTACATTGGGGGCGATTGTGTGTACCAGGTGCCTGCTAGTATAGAGCCCTGTGTACACGCACACCATAGCTTGTGTTGAGACTTGAGAGCAAGAAGGGCATTAAAGAGAAGGGCATTAAAGATGAACCCTATGAGAACCAGAGGGGGGGGGGGGGGGGTGCAAAGTCTTTGGTGTTAGCACCATCCTGGCTCTGAACAGGTTCCTCAACCTGCCTGGCACTCAATTAATGATAAAGCAAGCTATTGCGACTGAAGCCAAATAGGGCAACTTGCCTCCTTGACAAGATAAACTGCAGGTTTGGTTGAGAACAGAGAGAATGTGTTCAAGCTATGTATACAGTTTATTATTTCATTTACAATGCCTTCAGGCAAACTTGAAGTGATTATACCAGCTGGGCAATTCCATGAATTAGTGGACATGACCCTAAATTTTAAAATTCTGATTTTCTAGATGAAATTTGTTTTTTGAGGTAGAAGATATGTTGAAGAACACTGGCAAAATGTCTAAGATGTCGTCACTTCCAAGAAAATATTAAAAAAAATGTTTTTGCATGGTTGATATTTCAGATTGAATTTATGAACAAAACTTAACAAAATTTTCAATTCATCACTGAATATTCAAAGAAGGGTCTTTCAAGTCAATTCAGGCATATTCAATCATTGAATATAGTTATCTGTCAGCATTCTGAATCAAAACTTTGTATTGGGATTGCTAATGACCCAAAATTTTGGAAGTCTCGGCCCCTTCGAATCAATGTAACGTAACTAACCAAAATATCAACTTTGTTTTTCCTGGAAAGAAAACAACTGCCCAGAATGTTCATATTTTAAAAATTCCTCCTATACATAGGCCCCATATCATAACAGTCCAATTAATTCAATAACATTGTGCTATAGTGAATTGAGAAGCACTCAAAATGTGTAACGTAACTAACCGTGTAACGTAACTAACCGACCATGTAACGTAACTAACCGCTTTGCAACTGATTTAACACTATGCAGTGGCAATTGGGCAGCATATTAGGATATATTTAGATAAAAGAAGGCAGCAGAAGGCAATTGGCTACCCATAATGCCATTGAAAGCATGCTCTTCATGTGCTGCATCTCTGAAACATCCAAAGACAGTGCTGAGCATCAGAAAGCATCTCAAGACACGCAACATGACAAGAGTACATTGATCCAGATTGACTTCTCTGAGAATTATATGCGTATCTCAAGACGAGTGCAGTGTGCGCACTGGAATCAGCACCAATCCAGTCTTCTCAAAGCAGTATTGTGGCATTCTGGTTCCCTACACTCATGTGTACTTGCATCAGATGATCTAACCAGAAGCAAATCCAAGTACGCGAGGACTGTGTCCTTGGAGTGCTAAGGACACAGTCCTCGCGTACTTGGATTTGCTTCTGGAAGACCAGCCAGAAAAAGTGACATCTGTGTCTGTTTGGTCTGATGGACCAGCTTCACAGCTTAAGAATCGATATGTGGCAGCTGGTATGGTATAGTCCTGAGCACTGCAAAAGAAGCACAAAGTTCAAATCCACTGCAATTTCTTCTGTACATCCCATGGTAAGGGTCCAGTGGACGGCATTGGGGGCTCTGTGAAACGCCATGTGTGGAGTAAAGTTCTATCAAGGCAATGTCTTGTGCAGGATGCAGAGAGCTTCATTGCTGCTGCTCAGGGGATGAAGAATGTAGTTGTCACAGAAATCAAGTCAGCTCAGATTGTTGAGAGGAATGGAGCTCTCAATTTAGGTG
Organism: Arbacia lixula; assembly: GCA_963669155.1. Classification (NCBI taxonomy): domain Eukaryota; kingdom Metazoa; phylum Echinodermata; class Echinoidea; order Arbacioida; family Arbaciidae; genus Arbacia; species Arbacia lixula. The sequence goes on along the minus strand of OZ022581.1, from coordinate 10,410,420 downwards.
AAGTGTTTGCACAGGAAGAGGCAATTCCAGGCATTGCGAAGATGCACTCTCTGATGGAAGTGTGCATAGATTTTGTTGTTTGTTTTGTATTCATATTACCAAAAAGGCAAAGACACCCTTCATTTAACCCTTTTGTTTAAATATGTTTATCTGGTGTTATGATGCACACATGTAGGTCATCACTGTTTGATACACATATTTACTTTGGCAGTATGAGCAAATAGGTTTGTGGCGAGTTTAGGCATAATAATGAAGAGATTATCATTTTAACCACCACTTTTATCAAAATATGAGCACAAGATGTGTTGCAAATGTAAACTGCAGTATTCACAATGTTTTTGAAGTTGCCCTACAGGTGCACTTTATCACATTTTGTGTAAGTGTAAGTGTAATGTCATCTTGACTATTTTACTACGGTACTGACCAGACAGAACCCATTGTACAAGTTTTATCAACATAATTGGTATTCTACATGAAAATATATCTATTTAAAATATCATGGCAATTGAATTGTTTTTGTTCCTTTGAAATTATTAAATGTCCTGAACATACACATTGCATGAATGTGATGCACCACATGGTATAATTGCACACAATAAAGGACTATATGCATGTTTTCAGATCTTCCTATCCTACAACATATATTTCCCTGCAAACCAAAGGCTGAATTAGTCCTTTAGAGGCATAAAATGTTATTTAGGAGAGAAAAGAGTTAGATTCAGTGCTAAATTTAATAGTATTTCTATCCTGCACTTCTGTTTCAACTAAATGAAGCCCCATATGCACCCTAGGTGTGAGAAAAATATGACCAAATATAATTTTTTAATGCATGGACAAAGTGTAACGTAACTAACCGTAACGTAACTAACCATGTTTTTGTTGTTGCTGTACAAAACTTGAAAGCTATTACTAAAATGTTTCATATCAAATAACTTGCCAAGACACCAGCAATAACATGAATGTCACAGTTTGTTTCAGTTGAACCTAGTTTGAGGAAACTTTTGGGACAAAATCTTGTCATTTTTTTCCATGTCCTCTTAGTGTAACGTAACTAACCGAAATTTAAGTTCTTGTTATCCCTTACTGAAATGTGTCTCATGATTCTGTTTGATGGTGTGAAGTAGGTTTTGTCTAGAGGTACTCACAATACAAAAATAGAAAAATAATATCGAAGCATCTTCTTGTAGAAGCCAACCTTAGATTGAAAATGACCATAAAGTGTAACGTAACAAATCATGGAATTGCCCAGCTAGACTTTCTCTTGAAATATAATCTAGGATATCATGCTCTCAAGTTCCCATGCTCCGACCATCTCACATCCAAGCAATCATGTCCTTCACCAGGAGAAGTTGTTTCCTTCACACTCTCTCTTACATATCATCTCCTCCTACACCCTTCTCCCCGTACCCCCCCCCCCCCCCGTGCCTCCCCTTTGCCATTCAGCTTTGAGGATTTCCCCCTAAAATTAAAATTGTCCTTCATTAGGAGAAGTTATTTCCTGCACTCTCTCTCTTCAATATCATCTCCCTCCTCCTCCTTCCTCCTCCTCCCTCTCTCCCTCTCTTCTCCCTCTCTTCTCCCTCTCACCTCCCTCTCTCCTCTCTCTCTCCTCTCTCCTCCCTTCTCCCTCCTCCCTCCTCCTCCCTCCTCCTCCCTCCTCTTCCTCCCTCCTCCTCCATCCTTCTCCCTCCTCTTCCCTCCTCCTCCCTCTCTCCTCCCTTTCTCCTCCCCCTCTCCTCCCTCTCTCCTCCCTCTCTCCTCCCTCCTCCCCCTCTCCGCCCCTCTCCCTGTCCATCCTCCACCCCTCTCTGTTCCAGTCAGCTTCTAGTCTTTCTTGATAAAACTGTATTTTTGTTGCTGGTCGTGTGTGCTCAACCCGGCTGCAAACAACCAGCGGGTACTGCTGCCCGCATCACTTTACTGAAATCAGAGCCAGAAGGAGGATGGGAATGTATCTGCAGTCCTCGTGGGTGCCCTTCCGGCTCTTCCATCAGATTTCTGCTAAGAACTCACAAAAAAATCCCCTAAAAACTCACAGAAATCTCCCTGTTTTCCCCTTCTCTCTCTTTCTGCTTACTTCTCATCTCATGCTGTGGTTTGTCTTGTCGACAAGGCAAGTTGGCTGATCAGGTTTCAGCTGTGATAACTGAACTTTTCTCATCTCACTTTATGCCGTGTAATGAGATTGGGAGATAGATAGCTTTAGGAGTGTGTGTGTGTGTGGGGGGGGGGGGGGGGGCAGGAATGACTTACCACAATTTGTAGCACAACAGTACGCAGTGCATTCCATTGTTACTGTACTGTATTTCATAAGATAGTATTGGAGGTCAACTTTTACTGATTATTGCTTATCAGTATGAACCTCACTTTTGACTTTGATGATATTTTACATCAACATGTTTTCCTCACTTGTCGGTACTGGATATAAAAAATAGAGGGAACTCTAATTAACTTAATGACGGCAGGCCAATAACACATGTTAATTAATTACAATATAGTAAACAAGTCAGAATAATAAAGTTAATGAATTTCTATTTGACTCATTTTTGCGTTACAGTTTTGATGCTTTAGTTACCTTTGTTTTTGTGTTAAAGTGAACTGTGTTGATGCAAAGTGCAGCAGACTATGCTGGGTAATTAAAGTGAGTGGTTGTGAATATTGTTCATAGGGGAAAGCATGAAAGAAAAATGCCTGAGGCACTACTTAGGGAGAATCCTAATGGAATCAATATTCCAATCAAAAATAGTTCATCTGTTTTATTATTGATATTTTACATCAAAATATTTTCCATACTTTTTATATTATTAAGATTAGTTCATGGACTGTACATGTCGGTAGTGATTTTTTAGTAAACAAATCAGAGTAACAAAGTCATTGACTTCTCTTTGTCCGATATTACTGATTTTTTAGTTTCCTTTGTTTTTTTGTTAATGCAAATTATATATCATGGTGCCCTGATGTAGAATTGAGTTATGTTTGAAACATGCAGGGCGTCATGCTATAGTCTAGATTTATGAGGGCATATAAGTGGATGTGCAGTAGACTATGCCAGGTAATTATGGGGAGTGGTTGTGAAAATAGAAGCAAAAATGCATGAAAGAAAAATTGCCCCAGGCACTACATTAGAAGAGATTTCAAATGGAATTAATATTGTTATCATAAAGCCTTATGTGACTCCATACATGATTTGAAATGTTCATGGCCATGAGTCCATGACATATGAAAAAGAGGGAGAGCAATGACATCTGTTTCATGAGATGGAGAAAAACATGAGGGTTTCATTTGCCTGACTGTACTGGTTGAACATTCATGCAATTATGCACTGGTCTGTAGAAAAAAAATGCAGGTATTTCATAGATACTGTAATCAAGATTGATACAGATCTTGTTTCATGTCGCTGTGCAGCACTCATGAGCGTGGTGATTGCAGTGAGAATGCTTTACTTCTTCCCTTCCCATCCCTGGGAACATATTGCTCAAGGGCATCGTTTTGATGACTGGATCGGTGGTTCCAGGCAGACAAAGAAGCTCCATATTTACTGCAGGACAAAAACATTTGTTGGGAACCAGGCAATCTGCCATTGACCTGGAAAATTACTTGCCTTTTTTCAGCTTTTGTGCAGGAATTACATGAGCGTGTACAAAAGAATGTGAGAGAGAACGAGGGAGGGAGACAGACTGGGAGATACGTGGAAAGGCAAAGAGAAAGATGCACAAAGAGACTGAGAGAGAAAGAGAGAGAGAGAGAGAGAGAGAGAGAGAGAGAAAGAGAGAAAGAGAGAAAGAGAGAGAGAGAGAGAGAGAGAGAGAGAGAGAGAGAGAGAGAAGAGAGAAAGAGAGAAAGAGAGAGAGAGAGAGAGAGAGAGAGAGAGAAAGAGAGAGAGAGAGAGAGAGAGAGAGACACACACACACACACACACACACACACACACACACAGGCACAGTGTGAGAGAGACAAGGGTAAAGCTAGGAGAATTAAGTGTTTTTTTACAAGTTTTAACAAGTTCAATTTTGTTGAGTGAACAATAAATGTACAGAGCTGCAAAATATATGCGACTGTTTTGATGACAAATAACAGAAAAACCGATTATGGAGATAGCAAATATCAGCAGATGCTGCATTTTGTAAGACATTTGACATCAACAATTGTCTCGTAGTCAGGGAGAAAGAAATGCAATCATTCACGCTGCATTAAGTTCTGTATTTCTAAATGTGAAGGCTTGTCCCCGGGCCAGTTGCTGTCACATACTGCTCCCTCGGTTTCGACATCATCACCTCACGTCGTAACCAATGAGGCAAGCATATTTTCAATTTGTGCTACCCCAGAAGGATGGTGTAAATGATTGAATTCACAATTTTATCCCTTTTTTTCGGTCACAATCGTATCGCTCAGTAGTCAGAAATGCACTTCCATTTCGAAATACCCTGATGCATTGCTTCTATAAGATCAAGTGCAGCCTTTGCCGTTCTTGTGTCTTCTTTGTCCCTCTGGTAATCGTGAAGAATGTGAAGCGGAGGGTACTGGAGGCAAAGTAATACGCATCAATTTCCCTTATGGATATGACAGACTGCTTTTGCACTCACTTCCCCTCTTGCTTGATATGCTTGGAAGTGATGGCATTATGCATGCCGCGAACCCCACGAGAAAACTCTCAGAGACGTCTCAACTGATAAGTCCTAGCCGTCGTCGCCAGGGCCCGGTGTGTTGCCAATGCAAACGATTGCAACCCAGCATGGTGTGAATGAGCTGGTATGTCAGGGTTTTATCTGGGGACGAGAAAAAACTACCTGCGGATCGAAAACACTTCTTTGATTACGGAGCGACACATGGGGGTGCAAGCTAGATGTCTCAAAATAATATACTCTTGTAATCTTTAAGTTTCGGAAAGGCGTGAATTTTGTTTGTGTCTGGCCTTTAGGTTCTCTGCTTGTGGCCGACTCAGAGGGAAATGTGTTACATTGTCATGATATCAAGCGTCAGGATTGATTCTAGGGTAGCCAAGTGAGGAATGTCAGGACTTTCACTTTTATTCCAAATTTTACATGTTTTGTGTGTATGTGAGTTTGGATGGGGTACATGGTTGAAGGATGAAGATTTGGTTGCTCATCATTTTGTTTTGTTGACCTTTAAACAAGATCTAGTCTATACATGTAGTTGAAAAGCAGAACTGGGTTTAGATGGAAACTGAAGTACATGTATGAGAGAAGATCATATACATGTATGAGAACGATATGGAAAATAGATGTGTCAAGAGTGTGTCCAAACATTCTTAACCGCATTTGTGTTTTCATGTATGCTGGAAGTTCTGGAACACTATGCAAGTTACATGTAGATTCATCCGGGTTTGTTATCAACTTGAATAACTGAGTGTCATTTCATCGCCACTTGTAACTCAGGTGTAGATATCGATTGCATTGATCATTACTGAAAGGTAGCCACGAGGTGGGACACCCGAACTCTGTGTGGTCTGTTATTGATAGTAAAAGGTCTCTGCAAGACATTTTTGTAGAAGACTCTGCATTTATAAAATTCGTCTTTTAATCAACCTATTTATGAGCAATTACATGTAGTTCTATGTTAGCACAGCAGAAAAGGACCTTGTTATAATTATTATTGTTATTGTTATTATTGGAGGGGTGAGAAATGTATGTCAGTAATTATATACACTTTTCAAATCTAATGTTGAAAATTAACAATGTCCAGATACATACCTCGTCTCATTTTAAGTTTAAAGCTCACAAACTAAAAATACTGAAGTGCAGTGCTGTACATGTACATGAAGAATACTTCATGGAACTATATTGTAAATAGTTAAAGTCTCCCACAAATAATTCTTTGCTGCCTGTAAAAAAATATGTGCAATGCATTTAGACATGCTTGCAAGGAAGCTCTTCAGATATCTCTCACCTACATGTATTCTTTGTTGACTGGTACATGTAGTCTTGTACAGTTGTACTCATATCCAATATTTTGATGAACACCTGGCTATGCCAATGGTCAACTGCTGACCGTTATTACTATCTGACTGGACACATTGGAAGCCCCTAGAGGTAGGCAGATGTCCATCTAATTAACACCCTACCCTCAAGACAATTCTTGCAGATTACATTAGCATACAAGTTCAGCTTGAACAGCTACCCTGGGAACACACTCCCTTGCATTAATTGGCTATTGCCATCAATTTGTACTTTTTACAGCTAGACTTTAACTCTTATAATTGTTACTTTTATACACATTTATAAAAGATATTTAAGGTGAAGAAGCATGTATCCATTAAAGAGAATGATATTAGTTATATTGCAGATTGGAGAATATTAATTTTGCCTATTTGTTCTATTTCATATTTTTAAAATTTAGAAGCCTGTGTGATATTCTCGGTTGTTGATGCTTTTTTTTATCATTCTATCCTTCTTTGATTAACGTGAAGTAATTTTTGTACCCTGCTTGATGAGTAATACAAGCGGTGTTCTGTGTAATATAAATGAATCATTAATAGATATATGGAGAGAGTATAGCATATTTTTTGTGGCATATTATTCTCTGTTATTTTTCATAAAAAGCTTCAAGGTAATTATCTTTTCCCATCCTCTGAAAAGTAATTTGCTTAATGGATATTTATTTCCAAACAAGACTTTTGTCAGCACTCTTGTCAAAATTACTTTCATGGCTTCCACAATATACAGTAATGTGTGAGCACCCTAGTTAACATCTCTTTAAGTTTGTTCACTCCGTGGATATTCAAAAACTGGGGCCATTTTTCTTCAATCATTGTAAGGGCTTACATCACATTTCACTTTTTTTTTTTATATTTTTGGCTCTGCTAGAGCTAATACAGCCAGACTTTCATTGAAATAAATCGTGTGTTGTCATGGTAACTATTTTCGTATCGCTACTTGGAAATGATAGTTTACCCTGGAAACAAGATTGCCTGGATTTGTAATTTTGGTTTGTGCACTGTGTGTTGAAGGCTGGAGGCGATGTGCCATGCATCTAATGTAGTTGTATACTGTACATACATAAAGCATGGACCCTACCACGAAGGGTCCATGCATAAAGTAAAGGTGCATGCTAGAGGCTCTTCATGCAACCATTATTCCAGAAAGCCCCCATTTATTTAAGACATAAAGGTCCATGTGGTTGTGTAAAATACATGAGAAAATTTGCTGTTAGAACATGTATATTGGGAAAAAAAACAGAAAAGAAAGGAAATTGTGTTCCTCATCAGTAATTAGATTAAGAATAAGCGCTAAACACACCCATACAAAGCACCCAGTTTATGCTAAAAAGCAGAAGAAACCTTTTGAAGCTTCAGCCCAAAGCTAGGCTAATGGACCTTATTATCTGCCAATAAAAACCTAATTAAACCAAGACTAAACCCCAGCAAATGGGCATGTAGGCACACTCTAAGCTGCAAATGACTGACTGAACTATTGATTTGTTCCATTGATCAAATATCTGGGGACTGCTGGAAGAGAGGTGGGAGAAATGAGCTAGGGCCGTGAGAGGATAATGAGCCGTGGTCTTTCAAGGTGTTGAGGTATCGATGGGCAATGATGAGGGTGTCTCCCCCTATCGGTCAACGACCTCTGCACAGAAAGAACAGAGATATCATGGTCTGTGTTAGCCTGGCTTGCATTCAGTTCGGCAGTTCTAATTCAATCTGAATCATATAGGGTTTAGTGAAGTCTACACTAGTAACTTTTTGTACTCTCTTCCTCTCAGGTAATAGGATTTAATATTGATATATGTACTTCTAATGCAACCAGATCCGTTCATTGAATGTTGCAATTCGGCTTGAAAATAAAATAGCAAACAGCCTGGAAGCTAGGTTAGGTCTGGGTGGCTCGAATGTACTCACTGACCGCAGTGTCAATGAACTTTGAGATAGCAGTTTGTCTGATTATTGAAGGTGAATTGGTTTCATTTTGAAGATATGTACCTAATAAGATTATGGATCATTGCAGTGATTGCTGAACAAGAATGACAAGGTAACATGGAGTTGCAGTATGTTTCAGGAGAAGATGAATATATTTTGTCATCAGTAACTCTTTCATTATCATTGGCATGATGATGTGTAGAATACCAATGCAATTTTCAAGGCCTGGTAATGTAAAGATTAAATATTGATTAGGCCATGATTAGCCTAATTTGGAGAAGGCTAGATTACAGCATCATGTATAACTTACATGTAATGCTTAGGGGAGTAGTTCATTGATGGTGTGTATATATACAAGAAGTAATTGTAAACCTACATGTATGTGTGCCTCCAGTGTCCATGGCATCCAATGCTTGTCATCATGACCTGAATTATCTCAATCCGTCAATGAAGGTCGTCACATCTCAATTCGCCAATGAAGGTCGTCACATCTCACATGCATAGAAAGAAGGAATAATCAAGTTTGAAACCAGCCTTAGAACCAAATTAAGTTAATCCTTTATCAAGGCCCATAGCAATAATATGTAACATGCAGTTATGTTCACACTTAAATTCCCCAGTTTCTTGTATCATATATAGGCATTTTGTCTGTTCCAAACATGGGCAGTCATGACCCTCCATCATCTTCTACATCTTTTTATTTATAAGTGCTGGTACAACTAGTGACATAAACAGGTCCTCTGATCTGGAGGGTGGGTGGGGTGGGGGTGTCACTACAAGGGTGTGAGATGGGGTTGTCCCACCTCCACAGTACAAAGATTTAAAGAAAAAAGATTTTGAAGACCGTAAATGAGGTCATGATTTGATATTTTTTTCTGTCTCACTTGATGTTGGCTCAAATCATGACACTGAATTTTAAACTACTAACGAATGTTTTTGAAATATGACTGTAGTTTGACTGTGGCAGATTGAGAATAATGGGGGTGGGGTGGGGGATGGTCACAGACCTGAGACCTGTCATACCAAACATGGAGGACAATAAAGGCCTCTTGTGCCCCCGCCCCCTGCCCCTGCCTGGATACACCATTATTCTGACAGGGCATGTTAAGGACAGCATCTTAGGAGGTTGGCATAGTTTGATCAACAAACACACCAGTGTGTTCATGTAGTGGTGAGGCCCTAGTGTTGGCATGTAATGAGAAGATTGATTGAGGTGGGGGCCCAGGGAGCTTTCTTAATTAGTTCAACACCAGTCGGAGGACAAGAGATTTTAATTCATCTGACTGTAAAGGTTGGAGGGAAGTTAAAGGACGCCAATAGGACGCCTCTTCCCAAGGGCCAAACCCTATCATTTTACTAAGCTGTTCACAAATTGATATAGGGTGTGTGCGAGATTGCGGTAATTGTTGGAAAACTAGATTGTAACTGTACATTAGTATTTTATTAGTAATACCCTCATACATGTAGGTCAACAAACACGTCAATGAACAAATCAATCAGAAAGTCTGAAGGAAATACATTTTCTGAGAACCAACTATGGTATATTTTGTCCAGTTCAGCATGAAACATGATGCATTAGCCTAAAAAGCATCATGTTTCATGTTGAACTGGACAAAATATACAGCGGTTTAAAACTGTGGCTCCTTCCCTTTCTTCCCTTTCCCTTTCCCTACGCTAATTCCTTTGAGTGTTCATGTACATAAAGTTTTGCGTTGGGAAGGGAACTGGAAAGTGGCATCTCTTGAACGTATTCTCTTTTAATAAGGAATCTGGTTTGAATTACTGGAAAGACACTTCACTGTGATGGATAGGTGTGATTAACAGGCATGAATTAGCTACTAATCATTATGAATTGAACCTTCAACCTTGGCTTGTCAATGATTAACGCTTCATGCTTCGTAGAAAACGAGATAAAGCTGGATACTTTATGGAAAGAGATAATGCGTGTATCGCTGGAGTCCTTACTCCTTACAGTTGTCATAGAAACAGATTAGATGGCAGTTCAAGAAATCAAAATGGTGCAAAGAAATCTCCACTTTCACTCTCTGGATTCCTTCATCAAACTGATACCTCATTCCCAGGGCTCCTTGGAGGAGTAGACTTCTTCACTTAGAGGAAGGACTACCCTGGTTAAAAAGAACACGCAATGGAATATAATTGGAAAATGAAGATTTCACAGGGGCACTTTTGGTAATTCATGGGGGTTCTGTGCGGCTTGTGGGAGCTAAATCATCTGGCGCCTTTATGTATTTTTGTCATTGTTGTACTAATCATACAATCTTCACATAGTGGAGAAGGCTGCTCGAACTTTATGATAAATTGCGATGTCATGAATACATTAGACTCCCCCACATGTACATGTTATCTCGCACTGAATGTGCATGCGTACACTGTACTTTCTGGATGAAGATATCAACGACTGCTGTGGGTACATAATGCTGCAAACAAGCTTTTCCTCTGCATTTTGTACGCTGTATGCACAATATGTGGATTATATCAAGCCGACTGATTTCATGGCCACTTACCATGGCATCAATAAGCGTAATGGAGTTTAAAATATCTTGTTTAACCTTCTGGTCCACAATATCAAGTTCATCCACAGCACATGTTAAGCATTTATAAGATTATGCATGATTTGTTTTTATGTTATGTATGGAAGAAGTACAGAGTACAGACTTGACTAGCAATACACTACATCTGTAAACAAGTCTGGATGGGTATCATTTTAATACTTTTACATGGACGTGTCAAATGATGAATTTCCTTAGATGCATGCAATGATATGTAAATGCATACATGCACTTTTGTGAAAACATTGTATTTTTGCCCCATATCATAATTGAAACTTGTGTTTCCTGATCTGAAATTTCACTTGCATTCTTGCAAATGGGAAAGGAATTCCAATTTGTTGATTTGCGTTTGATTTCTGTGCCCATACCGACACAATCATGCTCAACTGTCCGCCAACAAAAGTAATTATCGGGTCAAAAGAAAACTTGTTCTTGTAGTGGGGAAAGGAAGAGAGAAAGAGAAGTTATTGAAGAAGTGACTGAACTATTTTGACAGTACCATTCTACTCCTTTCCAGCTGTATGAGCAATAAGTGTTGCCTACCTGGCGCCAAGCTGGCCTTTGTTGGGAGCGGAGATTTTGAGGCCATCATAATAATGCCAGTTTTCTGACACAAGTTAAAAGCATGAAGCCGTTGAAAAGACGTGCCTTTTGAGAGGGCTCCTTTGGGGGCTCTTGCGGCAGACAAAGATATTTTAAGAGAGCTGTTTGAAGCGAATTATTTTCATGTGTGTGTCAATGACCAGCAAGACAGATTGAGGGAGACAACACATGAAAAGGATGTAGGTAAAGTGGTTTGATTTAACTTTGCATTGTGAATCTTCACAGGTGATGAATCATCCTCAACTAGACACGATATCACTCAGCTGTGTCCTCCAGGCACAAATCTATGTTGTGGAAGAGAGGAGTTGTTATGTTACAAACCATTAATCTTGCATGGCTGTTCAATTAACAAAGAAAAAATGAAGATTGTGGGTTAATTTGTTATGAGCATCGTTGATAACATGCTATCCCAAAGGCAATTTGTGTTGTTCATGTACAATTTTAATGGGTATGTGTCCTATTATACCTGTATGTGACATCTGTTTTGGTGAATAAGAGGTTTTCTTTTGTTATACTCTGTCAAAAGAGACAGCTTGTACATTGTACATGCAACATGAATAATAAATATAGATTATACAGCTGCAATGGCGCATTAAGTGTTGGCAATCGCACACAACCCGTCCTAATCTAAAAATCAATGTATGTGACAAGTTCTAATGTTGCGTTAATTTTGGCGCAGACAATGGTATTGATTAACGGTGCCATGAAAGCTCGTTCATTTCACATGCATCAGTAGTGCATACACATATCAAATACTAATAGAGTACAGTACTCCATGTTGTAGAAGTTTATCTACATTGTACCTTGCTACTTTTCTTGTTTTTGAAATTTAATAATTTATAATTTCAAGACTTCACCAGCTATGCAAATACTTTTTTTTTTAAAAAAGTGGATCATGCCAATGGCTAAAAGATATAGCATTATCATAATTTTTGCAATATTTTCCTCTCAAATCTCAGCTTGTGTAATATCCTTTTCATTTAGCTTAGACAATTTCATCAGATACTTTTCTTTACCGAGTGTAAGTATTATACAAACATATATATACACTGTAGACATACAACAGAAAAAACACCAACCCTCTTCTCTGTATGGTACAGTAAGGGAGATGTACATGGAGGTCTGCCTGTATTGAGCAAGTGTGGCACCATGTATTTGTTTTTGTGATGCTCCAACTCCCTCCAAACACAACCACACATAGTCTGGTTTTCAGGCTGTTGGACATTTCTATGAAACCAAACTATTTAATAAAGGGGTCTGGCTGCAGTAGACTAATCATTCTTGATTTGTTTTCCCCTCCAGCTGGGACCAACTGAGAAAAGAGGAGATGGTCAAGTGACTGGTCAAGTGACTAGTACTCGTGACTAGTACTTGATTCTATTTTTCAGTTTGGATTAGAAATGTCCAGTATCCTGGTAGGAAGGCTACACTCCACCAAACCACACACTCCTGTGTGAGTGTCTGAGAGGTCAGTGACATTGGCTGAAGCCTCATACCATCCATACCACCATATGTACATTACACCCATTGTTTCACATTCCATGGTCATGAAGACATGCCTATTACATGTATGTTACATGCCTACTTGTGTACATTTCATGCATTTCTGTGCTCAGCCCATGGGCTTGGCATTCTTGTACATGTTTGTGTGGAGATGTGGTTTGGGTTGCGTGCAGTGGTGAGCCTCTTGAAACATAAGCTCTCTCTATACACAGAGTGGGTGATAACCTGCTCTGTAGGGAGTTTCCATGTTTTACATATGTGCATATGCCCGATTGGGCTGTACAGTAAGAGTAGCATGTATAAGGAATTACATCTAAACACATATGTAAATGTATACACAAATATCAATTGGTTAATTTTGGTGTTCCATTTCTGGTAGATGTAGGCCTACATTTGTTTGTATTTTCTCTAAGTATTATCTGTTCATGTACAGTGTAGGTATTCAATTCACAATCTATATTATTAAAATAACATGCATAATATTGCATGAAAAAACAAGATGTGAGCTTTATCGAATATATGCACATCATGGGCAAAATATCAGTGTACAGGATTCCATAAATGTGTTAAGTATAGATTTTGGATTGATCTTATGTACATTTAGTTGTGCATGTTGATTGGCCAATAACTGGGTCACGCAAGGTTGTATGAGGAGTATAATGTGAATGAGGCTATACAATACATAGACCACCCATGCGGGTGGAAACCTACCCGCAATGTAAACACAGCTGTTTTCTTCCAGCTGGATACAATTTCAGAGAAACCAGAAAAATAACCATTATAATCAATTAATCATACATTTTAATTGTAAAGGATAAGATTAAAAATGCAGTGATGTATGTGATGTCTGATATTCCATATGATATCAATATTTTGGTGCCATTTCTAAGAAGCATGTTTTAAGCATTTGTCACAAATATAAGGAATAATGTAAAATGTAGACTTTAAACAGACTTGGCAGTTACATGGTATATATTCTGATGAGGTAGGTCATATTACCCTTGATAAATTGATATACTTTGCAGCACTTTGTCAAGTTAGGGTCCTTCATTTCGTATGGAGAGCGTGCTGCGTGTGACGCCACTGGATGACACTGACCTACTAATGCGCGTACATGCAGGGGAAAAGCAATACTTGATGAAAATGGATTTTGGAGTCAGCTAGATTCAAGGAAACCTGGCTGATGTATGCGGCGGCTGAGGGTTGAATCGATACCCATCGCGTACTCCGTGCCGGTGATACGTCCAAGGGTTGTCATCGCTACCACCATGGCCGGCCGGGCCAAGTCACATGCGCATGCAGCGTTCACATTAGGACCAAGACTTGGGGAAAATTATGTATCTTCTAAAAGTAGCGAAAACTGCTTAAATAAAGTACATGCACTGTACATGTTCAGGAATGTATAGAAAAGTGTGCTACAGTGTAAGTTTATACAAAATCTATGAAGAAATCAACATTGTGTGTGTAATCTATAGCCATGCTATGGGGAGGAACGTTAAAAAACATATTACAGTCAGGCTAGCTTTGTAAATAATGTTAAGACTTGTGTTATTGTTGTAAACATCATGTTTTTGCAGTTCATTCCGCTTTTTCTAGATCCCATGTTGTCTCATACCCATTTCATTTACATGTTATGCACGACTTGCCTCAGCTTGAAATTACTTTGAAGTTGAAACATATCACAAAACTTGATCCAAATGGTCACATAGCTGTTACCAGGCCCCAATTCAGAAATTATCAAGCTTTTAGGAATGGATATTTTGGTCAGATTTGATATGAATCGAGCAATTTATTTGTTGTAGACTAATGATTTCAATCGCGAACTTCGGCTCAAATAACTTCCAAGTCTGTCTTCATCTGACCGAAGTTGTAAAATAATGTGCTAATTCCTGATCATGGAAACTAGGTTGAGTAGAAACTAGAGAGTGACATGCTCTGTCTTCGGTCTAATTCAGACACATCTAACTCATGTAAACTGGGCCTGAGCAAAGTGCCAGGATCGTGGCAACCAGCTGACAAACAACTTGAGACTGGGTCTCACTTCAAAAACCATCTTGTTCAATACCTCTCCCTTTTTGCCTAACAACTGCCAGCTCCTGCAGTGTACAGTGTAATGTAGGTCACCAACTCAATTGATGAGGTAACCAGATCTAAAAATATTCCAAAAACAAGGGCAAGGAACTACGTTTACACGCATATGAATTTTATTTTGGCAGGCAAATATAGAATTACAAGTCCATCTAGCTTGTGAAAGATATAAATTTAGGTGCTGTTCGATTTTTTTTAATGTCATCCTAGCAAAGTATGATATTGATACTTTTGTTTTGTCCTGATGCCCTTTGAAAGATGCTTGAATTGCGTTTTGTCAATAAAATTGTCTCAGAGCTTACATGTATGTAATGTACATGTTCACTCTAGTTACCTAGTTTCCCTCTTGACCAAATTGATATCCTGACACTTGTATGTTATGTTTGACTTTGTATTCCGGTTCAAATTGTTATCAACAGAATAAATGTTTTTATAGATTGTTCAATGTATAAACTTACATAGTGCTACTTAATAGTTAGTTCATGTCATCTTACAGAGTCAACATACCAAATTGAAGCTCTTTAAAGTAGCAAGTGTTATAAAAATATCTTTCTATGATAATTTACCTCTTTGTGGTCAGTATAAAGCATACCGTGTAGTGCCCCTTTTTAAGATCCACTGCTGTACGTCAGAATCAATTCATTAGTCGGCTCTTCCTCTTCTGTTGAATGTTTTATAATCTCTAATGCATATATTGGTCATCAGAAGGCAGCGGGCTGCACCGCAGAGGTCAATCGGTGGGCAAATCAATACTTTTATATTTATAATTGCATATTTCTTTCAATCTGACATATGCCGATGCATAATGACAACCAAGAATATTGATCTGGGAGAAGGGAGGCCGGCACAATGGTAAAAGAGTATTCCTGCATTCATCATTGTTTCGATTCCGATATATGATCAGTCACCTGTATTAAAAGCTAAGAGTAGATGATTCATTTGAAGGTTTCTAAAGAGATGACGATCATTATCAATAGACATGTTTGTGTAGGCGATTGCATGGTTCATCAGTATCTTCTGTCCCACGCATGCATAGAATCATCTGATTTCTTTACATTGTGTCTTATGATCAGGGAGAGATAGCTTTGAAATCAAAATGTATTTGTCCTAATGTAAAATGTAAACAGTAGATCATTGAGATAAACATTGGAATGATATTTCAACAGTATTATATATTATGAACCATTATCAGTGTCTTAAAGAGAAAACTAGATAAAGAATTCATAACAGGTGCCCTGTTTATATACCATAACACCACAATGTTATAGATAATATGTGACATATATGTAGGCGACCATACCTTTTTTTATATGAAATAAACAATGCAGATAAATGTATTTGTGGGATTGTAGTGCCCATGGAACAAAGGAATAAATTATTTAGATAACTGGTCATATTTCTGGAAATTTTTCAGACATTCGCTTTAGCAAAGAATATGAAGCAAGACCTTCACAACATGGATGACGTGCATCTTAATCATACAGTCACACTGTCTGGCTGACTTTTACTTCATTCTTTGCAGAGAGAGAATCAGAGAAAAAAAATCATGCTTGGATAAATATGTGAGTGAACCCACAAGTATTTAATATCAGATTACTGCCCTTGTTAATATTAAGTTTTGTAAGTAAAGTTGCTTTGTCAGCCGTGCCCAAAGTCGGTTACTCATAAAAACATCAAACACAGACAGAGAAAAAGAGGAATGCTCTCCAATTCTCCATTGACATACAGAAAGTATTTTCTAATGGCAGAGAAAAAAAGTGTGGGTTGCAATTTTCTGCACCAGAGAATAAATGGACTTTGTCTGATGAAGCTGAGCTGCTTGCAGTGCTTTGTAGAGTACAGAATGCCCCTCTCTTCTCACTCGCATTCCTCTTGCATGAATCACCGCTCAGATCTGTTCAGGGCTTTTGCAGGTAAACAACAATTTAGGTAAACAAGGGCATTAGGGGGTAAACAAGCCTTCTACATGTTGTAAACAGCCTGACTGACACTTCCTCGGACTCCGCCCACTCGGATTCGCTGTCTACCCGCCCAATGGAAAGGAGAAAGAGAGAGAGAGAGAGAGAGAGAGAGAGAGAGAGAGAGAGAGAGAGAGAGAGAGAGAGAGAGAGAGAGAGAGAGAGAGAGGGAGAGAGAGAGAGTGTGACAAAATCTAGCCTGGCTTTCAGGCTGTTTGACATTTATTTCTGATCCATATTGATGGAAGTTAATCACCTAGTAGGGAGTAAAATGTAGGGAGGAAATCAAGAATGATTAGCCTACTGCGGTCAGACTCCTTTATTGAATAATTTGGCTTAGAAATACCAAAAAGCCTTGAGGCCAGGCTAATCCAAACCCAAAGTGTCTGTAGTGCTCTTGTTGAGTAAATCCTAATCCAGGCAAATCCTTAAAAGGCAGATAGAGAGAGAGAGAGAGAGAGAGAGAGAGAGAGAGAGAGAGAGAGAGAGAGAGAGAGAGAGAGAGAGAGAGTGAGAAGGGGGAAGTTATTGCTGTGGTCGGTCATTCATCCGATTTTGGATCTCTCTTGGAGCAGCTCATGGGTGTTATTTGCTTCTGTTTGTTCACCAAAACGTCAGTTAACCCCTTATTATTCCAGGTGTTCGTTACAGAAAAGTGTTTGCGTTTTGGTGTGTGTTCTCAAAAAGCATGGCAAATACCCATTGGTGAAAATATGTGTTTGAGTCCTTCACTATTTTAACAAAGCTTTAGAGCTTCATTTTTTAGCATCAAAAAGCATTTCATAAAATAATGTTAGCAAATCAATTCAATGAATATCCTAGCATTATATATCAAAATGAAGATCTTCTGGTAGATTACTGTTAATTTCATATTTTCACAGTTCATTAATTGTCATGAATTTTGATTTCTTTGGGGGCGTTGGTAATTGTGTTGTTATTTGGATTTCTCCTGGAATTCACATTAATGCCAGAATGTGCCTCTTGGTGGGTACGCGTTTTTATGCACAATGATTCAAGAGGCGTCACAATAGATTGTAAGACAATGACATTCCTGAGAGGCACGCATTGAATGAGACAGGATTCGAGCAAAACAGTCTTTTCAAGATAGAGTTGTCAAAAGCCGACCCCTGTAATTTTCTGTTTGTTTAGAGGGCACCTCCTTGTTTGTCACCCTTGAATTATTGTAGGTACTTTCTGGAGATTGATCGCTATTGCTGTAGATACCATACCTCTGCAATTATCCCCTAAATCTGTCTCTTAATTAGTGTTCTTTCAACTACATATAGTGTGCAGTAAAGTTATCTCCAACTGTAAATCTGTAATGATGCCCCTTTTCAGAAATACAAATTTACTTCAGTGTGAATGGCTTGTTGCAAACATGGATGTAGGTCTTGAGATTAGCCTAGTCCCAATTAGTATTCTCATTCCATCTAATAAATAAAACAAACTATCCTTTTTAAGGAGACCTAAATTCCAAACCCTAACCCCATTCCTAACCATTTACCCCTACCCTTAAATATTTTTTTTGCTCTTTAAATGAAAAGGGAGACGTCCAAATGACACTGCTTCAGATCAACCTGATATATTTACATGTTCCTGGCCTAAAGCATTCATCAGATCTTCAAAACCTTTTCGCTTTTTTCCTTCTTCTGAGAATCTTACTTGTGTGTTAGTTATTTGTCATACCACTTTAAATTTAGAGGTAAATGGTTGACTTAATTATGTTTTAAATAGGACACAGGAAAAAGCCAAAGTAATCTTCTCCTCCCTACAAGAAAGAAATTGTCATTGTGGGACATACATGTTTATGTGCCGAACATTTATGTGAATAGGAAATCTATCCATTACAATTTACATTCCTGTTTTTGAATTGGAAGGACACTGCTGAACAAAACAGGGCTATTTTCATCAGCCTAAAGTTGGCAAAATAGCGTGCTCATAAATCAGGACAAGTCTTCACCTCAAGCCATTCTAGTAGCCTAGTTTCTAGGCTGTGGGATCCATTTGTTTATGAACTAAGTTTGGACATGTTAGACTATTCATTCTTAATTCTCGTGTGCGAGAGAAGCCGAGGAAAGGGTATAAGTCTGAGTGTCCAGACTTTCAGGGATAGTTCATCCTGAAATTAAGTTGGTTTTAATGAAAGCTGAACTATGGAAGAAAAATATTAGTCAAGGTTTGATGAAATCTGTCAAAGGATAAGAAAGTTATGATCTTTTAAATTTTTGATTTTGTGACGTCATGTGCGTGGTGCTCTCCCATATGTTGTGTATAATTTTGTTTGAAAATGTCAATTTTCACAAAAAGAGAAGCCTCCTTTTACCTGTGTATTTGATACATCATTATAGACACGTTTTTACACACATACCTTTATGAAAATAATTTATTCCATTTTCAAAACAGAAAAAGAGCAGTTTGTGGAATCATACAGCAGCCAACATATGGGATAGCACCTCGCATGTATCACAACATTAAAATGTTAAAATATCATAACTTTATTGGCGGATTTTCATCAAACTTTCACTGATTTGTTTCTTTCATGTGTCTGCTTTTATTAAAACCAATTTAATTTCAGGGTGAACTATCCCTTTAACTTTTGTATGTAAGAGAGGCAGAGGAAAGGGTGTTAGTCTGAGTGTCTAGACTTAGTTTTGGTTGCAGCAGTGCATCAGAAAGAAACATATTCCATAGCCTGGAGCCTAGACTACCATACAGTCTTTATATACATGTACTATGAGTGCTGTTAATAAGAGTCTTGTGGCATTGGGTGGAAGAACTATAAAATGATAAACATCATGTGCTCATCAAGGCTCCAGCGATGATTTGTTCGCAGAAATCAAGAATGGCCATGGGAGAGCACAATGAAGCAATTTAGAACATCAAGGTGTAAGAAATTATTTGTCATTATCATCATGGCCAACGTGTTTATGAGTTAACTTGTTATGTGCATATTTCACTGGCTGGTGCTACACTGTATGTATTTGTTTTGTATGGAAAACAGACAATGTACAATATGGAGAGAGTAACACATTTGATTTGATTACTAATTTCCCTTTAAATTTGAAATAAGATATCTGCAATCATACATAGCAATAAGTACATGTAAATTTAACTACTAGATAAAGCAATCATTATGATACTCATTTGCATATTTCTTTGTTTGCAACTTAATTTTGTTTTTCATTTCTGTGAGGATATCTTAAATTTCTGAAATGAAGCAGATGATTATATCTGGCACCAGTATTAATTATACATGCAGGCTTCCACTCCACCACACAGTATATTTGCTCTCCACAATGCAACCTTGGAAACGTTGTAATTGTATACTGCTGCATTATATGATACCCCTCAACCGTATCAACAAAAAGAAGTATCCTCTGGGCATCCACCTTGGAATATTCAAATGACAGGATGCTGTCCTAGCCGCAAACTTCAACTTGTTAGATTTGTGAGGGAGGGAGACATCATGCACACATGGCCATCAGCCATTGTGGTCTGTCAGGGACCACTTATGTAATTCTTATACGTCCATTGGAACATCTGAAGGGTGTCTGAAAGCTGAGACGGGTTCTGAGAGAGTGAGGGAGGCCAGCTGGGAGCGAGCAGGGGGAGAAGAGGGAGGGAAGGGATGGAAGACAGAGGGAGGGGGGTTGGGGTTGGGGGTGGGGTGGGGGAGTGGAGAGGGAAAGGAAATGAGAAGAAGAGGAAGTGAGAGGGAGAAGAGTCAGGAGGAAGGGGGAACAGAGAAAAGGGGAGGGAGAGAAAGGGGGCTAAGGAGAGGGAAAGATGTGAGATGAAGGGGAAGGAGGATCACAAGCATGGGGGAGGAAGGGATGGGGAGAGAGAAGATGATGGAGGAAAGGAGCACTTCGGAAAATGGAGAAATGGAGGGAAGGGAAAGGACTTGGGAGGAGGTTACTGACAGGTACATGGGAAGATGGGAAGGCAGAGAAGAGAAGGAATTGAGACTTAGAAGATGGGGAAGAGAAGAAGTGGGAGGAAGACAGAGGAAGAATAAGAGGGAGAGAGAATGAGTGGGAGGGGAGGGGAGGAGGAGGGAGGACAGAGTGGATAGGGATAAGACTTTACAAGGAGGGGTAGGGATGTGACAGGTATAATTATGTGAGGATGGGAAGAAAGAGAGAAAAGAATGGAGTAAAGGACAACTTGGTTAGATGAAGGAGGTTATTGTGCCGTCTTGATTGATGCTTTGCTTTTCCTTAACATAATTTCTGACAAATGTACAAGTATGGACATTGACTTGTATGTCCTGCCTGAGGTTAGTGTCTCTCCGTCAAGCCTGAAAGCGCTATGTTTCCTGCACGTATGCTCAGCTGCGCCTGCCACTGTCACTAATTTAATCTCGTAAGAAAAGGTTAATGCTATAAACCTGATTTTCTGAATTTCCCATTGGGCAGAAAGCTGCCTGGTCAGAGCAAGAGAGATGTTCACTTTGTTCCCTGAAGACTGCGAAAGCAGAAATGTTTTCCTCACAGTGTACAAACATGGATGTAGGTCTTGAGATATGTGAACTTTGGTAAATGTGTCACTTGTATGAAGTCTCAATGAAAGCTCCTAGGATTTGTGGCCATTTTGTAATCTAGGTTTATTGGAATTGCCCCATCAGTTGGTGGATGTGGCAGTTTGATGGATGAGTTGAGTTAATGATGGGGGAAGAGGCTGGGGGAAAAGTGGACAGAAATGTGCTAGATTTACATCTCATGAATGATTATTTTTACTTTCTTTTTGAGATAGTAATATAACTTTTCTAGAGCTCACATCATTGCGCTACCTCTAACCACACTCGTCTTACTTCCCCATCGCCTTCCTTCCTTCTTCCTTGCCTCTCCACCTCTTTCCTCCTCCATTCTCTTACATTATTCCTCCACTGTTCTTTTCTCTGATATGTTTTTCTTCTGTCATAACCATCTGCTTTTCCCATGTCTGTCTACGTTCTTGTCATGTGTCAAGATTTGTTTTGGGTTCCATCTTGATCTAACTTTCCGAACAAGCTGACGTACATCCATTGACAACATCTGTCTGATATGAATTAAGATGGGCCCTGTCAAACTCATAAACAAACTCACAATATGTCAGCCCTCAATGCCAAATCTAAAACAGATCTATATGTTAAGATATATAAGGCTTGCAAGTTTCTATGTTTGTTTTTGTGAAATACACATCTATTCATGTTTGTGATAATTGGGATACAGGAATAAAATATTATACGAATCCATTGACAAAATATGTTGGACATTTTTTAAAATGCTCTCTTTTAAATCTATAAACAAACTCATAATATGTCAGCCCACAATGCCAATTCTAAATTTATGTTCAGATTAGATCTATCCTTGCTTTTCTGAAATACAAATACCCCCCTATTTATGATAATTTGGATAGAGGGATAATTCACCATAGAGGTGAATCATATTCTATGTTGGGAGAAAAATGCAAAATAAAATTCTCAAATATGTTGATTACCTGACCTCCATAGAGTGGGAAGCTGCTGACGAGCAAGAATACATGCACACATCTGTGAAATTAAAGGTAAGGTTGCTACGAAACCGAAAGCGGGTGTTTCAAACGTAAACATGGATAGTTTTTCACTTTTCCTGAAAAGGTTGGAGGAGCTATGATTGTGAGATTTCATGCATGTTTCTGTTCAGATGTACATGTACTGCTGATCCGTACTGAGTTTCATGACTTTTGTTAAAAGGTCTACATTACCTTTAACTTTGCAATCAGCAGAACTGCATGGGGTTTCTCGTGATTGGCATGTGTCGCAAGTTGCTGTGGTTTACTGAAAAATACTGGAAAGCAACCCAAATTTTGGGCAAGTGTACGTAGATAAAAAAGAGACTTGAGAGAATAAAGAAAGATACTGGTAGAAAGTGAAAGATGTTTGAAAAGAGAAGTGATGAATGATAAGACTGGACAAGACGTGACTGAGAGATTTTGGCGTGAAAACAAGTTTGCCATTTATATTATTAAAACCCTACCTATATGCACTATATGTTGATATTTGTTGTGTTGTTTTCAACCACCTGTAGAGCAAATTGATGTTTTGTTATTCACTTGTTCAGAAAGTGACGAAAACAGATCAATCTTGAATTCAACTATTCCTGACTTCAGCAGACTTTGATGGATTGGTACAGTGGAGAGGCTAGCCTGCATTCAAGGCTGGTGGACATTTCTATTAAATCAAAACTATTCCATATAAGGGTCTGACTGCGGTTGACGGATCATTCTCAATTTCTTCCCCGGCTCTTCTGAACTAAAAAAAAAGAGGATAACGATATTGGAGCGCTAGACTCTATTTTTCATATTTATTACATTAATTTAAAAAAAAAAAAATTGAGCACAAAACTCTATTTTTCAGTTTGTATTAAATATGTCCAAAAGGCTGGAAGCTAGGTTATGCAGAGGGAGGCTGTCATATGGAATGTCCATAGCAGTGTTTGTACCTCAAATAAGAGCAATAATCTCATCACGATCACCGTTTTTGCGATCATACCTGTCCTTTGTATGAACAAGGCATGGCTCTGATCAAAATGTCCCAGCTTGAAAGCGGAATTTGATGGATTAGTGTAGCAGAGGAGAGCGCTGTCAAACTGAGCATCCATAGCAATGTTTGTATGTCAAATGAAGTACAGATGAAACGTGGCGATAAGTGCCCAAAATAGATTACGATAATTGCTGCTGTCTATGTGAACAGGGAATGTTGTGCAAATATACATTTATAAGAATTAACTGATGGATGAGCACATGATTGATATATCGTCGGAAAGAATGTCAATAGTAGTGTTCATACATAATTCTTCCTTCTTTTGCCGTTATAAACGAAAATCTAAATTTATTTCTTTGTTTGTGTAACCGAAGGAATGATAAAATGTTTTGCAGTAGCTGACATTGAATTTGAAATCAAAACAAATATGAGCTTTGTAGAAAGATCTCCGAAGAGGGGTCATAACGTCAAATCAAATAACAATATATTGCACTGAGCATTTTACAGTAATTTCTTGTACAAATATGGACAAAGCGTAGCTGAGAAATGTTCCTCAGCTTACAAAATGCAGTTGTGTGCATTAGCCTGTATCACGTTTCATAACACTGATTTTAAGCTCAGAAATCTCTAGCTTGTGAATGTGCCAGGCACCCTTAGATGACCAAGTAATTTGTTATGGTGTGAAGGAAGCTGTGATGAGGATTGTCTAGGTTCTAGCCGCATTTTACCAGCCAGAATTTGTGTATACAGCATGCGACTCAGCGCAATTTTCTCTGGACTGGCAGATCTATGCGATCGCGCCATCACTCGTATCGTTGCGCTGAGTTCTGTTGCATGCTATGTACAGGAATTCGGGCTGATATAATGCGGCTAGAACCTAGACTATGATGAGGACTGAGTGTGACTTTGCCGAGCAGCCGCTTGACAGACAGGTCCAGGCAGGCATGGGGCCAGCTAGCAGCCTGCTGGCCGGTGGAATGTCTGGCTGATTTGTGGCTGCCAAACAACTGCTGGACACTGGTCTGCCAGGTGTCAAGGTGGTGGCCATATCTCAGGGTAGAGCTGATGGTGATAATAATTTAATGGAGATGTTGATGGAGAGGACTGAAATGGCTAGTGTTACAGGAGCTGCTCATAGGACAGGACGTGTCATTTTGACAGATGGGTAGCTCTTTTGTGGGTCCCAAAAATAAAAATTTATAAAAACCACAGAAAATAGCAGAAACTACTGTATAAGAACTTCCCTGACAATATTAGAATTTTATGTAGTTTTGAATGAAGAAATATTGAAATGTGTGCAAAGTCAATGATATTTGATGTTTGAAACAAAATATCGAAGCAAAACTCGCTTTTACTGCATGATCTTGCTGATATCAGATATGTAATCTAAGTCTCATTTTTCTACTTACATCACAATATATTGTTGCATATGCTTACCAGGGTAGTTCATCTCCTAGCCATTATTTGCAGAAGGGTGGTTTTTCTTTTCATCTGTTTCACCCCAGATCTGGGCACATTCCCCCCCCCCCCCCCTTGGGGCTGATGCCCATCTGTGTTTGGACATAGGAACGCTTCGTTACCCAGGCAGCATCAGATGCCATTCATGTAACCTAGCGCCGTCACACCACTAGTCATTACAACCTATGCCTGTCCTTGTGTTTGTTCAATATATTTGCTGCTTCTTTATCATCATACTGTGCCTCCTGCGCCTGCAGTGAGTCATCTAAAATATGATTCCCTTTCCCCTCTCTTGCTCTCTCTCTCTCTCTCTCTCTCTCTCTCTCTGTCTCTCTCTCTCTCTCTTTCTTTCTTTCTCTCTCTCTCTCCTTTCTCTTCCACCACAATACATATTTGGTTTTCCAGCGTGCACGGGTCGTAGAAATCTACATGTATGCATTGTGAACACGAGCCTGATGTGCATACAAAATTAATGCGTTTTGTTTCATTAACAAAAGTGAGGAAGCATCTGCTGTATATGTGGTAGTCCTTTGATTCACAGACATATTTGAACAACCGATATGAAAGATCCCATTTTAATGTCCCAGTAAAAGATGAGAGAAGGAGGAAAAGAACTGTTTTTTTTTGTTTTGCTTTGTTTAACAAGTTTAAGTGATGTTACTGTATATTGACAGCACTCCAGGGTATGTGTCATGTGCTAGGAAGAAGTGTACAAAGCTCCCAGGTGAGTTGCATACCCTAGAAAGAGGCTAATTAATTAGAGATGATATTGGTATGCATCACGGATCATGGCTGTCAAGTGCGATCTAGTCTTATCTACCAGACCCACATTGAGAAACGGTCACAATTTAAGTCTTTCCTGAAAAGGGTTGTATTTGGTGATGACAGGGATCAGAGCTTGATTCGTCTTTATCCTTTTAATCCTTTTAATAATTGATTTTACTGTGGCACTGCACAGGCTCCAAAAGGAATGTTGAGCTTTGAGTCATGACGTTAACAGATATGTGCAAAATTAAGCATTTCTGCACATTTTATGGTCTACATATTGCTGGATCAGGGAGATATATGATGTGACATATAAATTGTGAATTCTTTTGAAAGGTAAAGGGGGAGAGGATGGGGTTGTGGAAGGAAGCAACAAATGACTTCCACCCAATGAACTTGTGACCATTTCAAATCAAACATTCATGTCAGAAAGCAGTCTTAAGCCTTGCACTGAAGGACACTTCAGACATTAAGGAAATTGACATCCTGCTCTTCCATTTCCCCTGGCTGAGGTGGAGGCTGAGCTCTTCAAGCGGCTCAGGAGATTGGCATTTATGACAGTTGTGCCAAATGTGGAGAAGCTCACAAATGAAAACCTCCCTCTCTCTCTCTCTCTCTCTCTCTCTCTCTCTCTCTCTCTCTCTCTCTCTCTCTCTCTCTCTCTCTCTCTCTCTCTCTCTCTCTCTCTCTCTGCTTGCCTGCCCTGCCCTCAGTTCAGCTAGGGCCTCAGACTCAATTCTACTCTGTCATAAAATCTGAAGACAGCATCTTTGAGCCAGACTCTCTGTCTGCCCCTCAAGTTCACTCGACACCCCCCAAGTTCACCCCAGCTCTTCTCCATCCTCTGCTCTCCGGCTCGTCCAGTCGACCTCCTGTGGAGACAACAGAAAGAAAACAGAGCAGTAGCAACCCGCCCAGTCCCACATGCAAGAAACAGTGTTTGTTTTTGGTATGAGGCTGTCAGTGCTTGGTAGTAAGAGGGTTAACAAGGACATCATTGTCAACTTCAATTCTGACCTTGGCACATTATAGCTTGCTAATATTCAAGTTTTCTCTGCGATAATGGGTTCATTTGAAGTGATTTCTAGTGCCAGTCTGTTATTGACTAAGGTGTATTTTATAGTCACGATATTACCTGCATAGAACATGCTGTAGCTTGTGTATGGGCTTGCTAGAGAGTTAGACATGTTAATTTCATGTGTACTTTTCCATCATTTTTCAAGACATGAATTAAAATCTTCAAACAAAAAGCATGCATGTACATGTGCATGTATACATGAATGCACCATTATGAGTCCTGTTTTGACTGAAACCCTCATTGTATCTCAAATGCAAAAAGCAGCAAAGGCATTGTTGTCTTATTCTGATGTGAATGTATTTTGTTCGTTTTTTTTCCTGAAGTTTTTCTGAACTTCCAGAAGTTCGATAAGTTTCCCTCTTCTCTGAATCAGCTACAATGAACGATCTCATTGACAAAAGTCACCAATGCCAACTCCAGAAGCCCTGTCGTTTCCACTGTGGGTTCATGTCCAACGAAATGTTATGAGTCTGTGGGGAAAACGGGGAATGTTCCGGATCCTTAGCGGGGAACAGAAGCAGTGCAGTGTTTGGGAACCCGATCCACAGAGATGACTGGGTATAAATCCATCCAATTATTTGCCATTAAAAGGCATCTTTGTTGTTGCACTCCTACCGGTCCCCCTGGAGACGGAGACGGCTTGTTTGCCCTGGAGCGAGACAAGCCTGGAAGTCAGGGCAGCAAGAGCAGGGAGCAGGAGGAAACTCAAGAAACTTGACCTTTGACCTAGAAGAAGTTTGTGGACAGAAGATGAGTTACAGTCCCATGACAGTTGTATGGGCCTTTTATTTATCTGGTTGTTCTTGTGCGTGTCGAGTTCCGTGTCATCTTTATGGATGTGTATGTATGGTCCATTGGGTAAACTTTGGAAGAAGAAGGGGAAGAGAGAGAAAGAGAGAGAGAGAGAGAGGGGGGGGGGGGTGGGGAGGCGAGGAAGATGGAGAGAAATGAAGGACAGAGGAGAAGAAGAGGAAGGAAGAAAAGAAGAGGAAGGCTGGAGAAGAAGTGGGATGAGGAGAGGTGGAAAATGTCTTCATCTGCAAACTTTGATTCAAACTGCAATTTCATTAAAATATATGTATGAGATAATTGAGCTGTATCATGGTTAATAGATTAAGTTGTTAAGGAATATTAATAACTATACTGACGTTTGGGCAATTAAGCGAGCAATATTGAAGAAAAGATCTCTAATGAGGAAGGAGATTAATCCTTGGTGAGCCCACACAAAACATAATCCTCTCTCATTATTTTGTAATCATAAGTGGATAAAGTATATAATCCATCTTTGCAAGACTCCCTCCTCTGATTTCCTATGGATTAAATCAAAGATCCGCAACAAATCTATTTTAAAGTGGCTCTCAATTATCGCTGAAATGTGACATTTTTGAAGGATGAAGTTAGCCATACAGACATAATTCACAGGTGTCTCGTGCAATGAATCTCTGTTTGTGTGTGCTTGGGTGGGCCATTACAGAGACATAAATAAAGAGATAAACTTCCCATAAAAAAAAATATTGGTGTTAAATTTTAGTTTCAGTTTGCCACCCAAGATAGAATGGAGAGATCACATCGGCGTCTCTGCATTTTGGAGCAGGACTTGAAACTCTGTTGGTACTGCAACAATGAACTTCCTGTGCCCTTGGGAAAATGACAAACTAGTGTAGAATTTTATGCATCCATGAAATATAATCTGTTTACAGGTACTTTCAGAGGAAAGGAATTCTTTTTTTGGTATTGATGTTCAGTGAATGTTCTTGAGATGTAGTGATCTATGTAGCTGCACAGTTGCATAAAACACAATCAGACCTCTTGCCAGTCGTCATCAGGAGATCTATGTGTCACCGTCTTTGGCCATAGTTAGTCTTCATCCTCAGACTGGTTTACTGATCGACAGGGGGTTTGTGTCTCCAAGCTAGACTAAGTTCCCCTCTAGACAACCCTTGCCTGCCCTTTACAGGCAGTTACAAGGTGTTACTTGTGGTTTCACTTAGGAGGTGGTTAGATTCCGCTGAATAAATAAATGTCCGAAGTTGTGTTTGCTTCAAGTAGGAATTAGGTCACCTGTCCCCCTTTCAGATGGATTGGAAACATGGTATAGAATGATAATGATGTATCGGTTAATATCGGGATGTCTCAATATCGTGATGTCTTGATATCATGATGTCTTTATATCGTGATGTCTTGATATCAGGATGTCTTGATATCATGATGTCTTGATATCATGATGTCTTGAGATGTTGTCTTGATATCATGATAACTTGATATCATGATGTCTTGATATCATGATGTCTTGATATCGTGATGTCTTGATATCGTGGATGTCTTGATATTGTGATGTCTTGATATCGCAGTATCTTCATAGCCCTGCCTTATACAGATTTACGATTGATTGAAATTGCCTTGTGATTGATATCAATCATACGTGAAGATTAGGGATTGGCCTTGTGATCAATCCAGATCAATCGCAAATCTTTATAAAATAGGGCCCAGGTTTGTCAAATGAATTTTAGGGATGTTTATTACCCTCTTTCAAAACATGGGGGAGGGGGCGCTCTGGGTGATTTAGCCCCCTAAATTCTATTTAAAAAAAAAAGAGCTCCATAGATATGCAAAGAGCACCTGATTTAAACTAATGTACATACACATGTACCCCAAGTCAAAGTGAAGGAAAATCACAATGTTTATGTGCAGTGGCTGTCAAAAAGGCACAACCCCCTGATTGTATGCATTATATCAAGCCTGATGTCATCAAACCAAACACAATAAACCATGATGTGCGCTCTTCTGTGAAATTTTATTACAGGAGTCATTTGTGAAACTACAGGGGCACTTTTTGCCTTTCAGGGGCTAAATGTAATCTTTACATTGGTCTGCACTCCGTAGCCTAGAACCTATACTGCATTTGCATTGATTAGTGAAACAATATTTGGAAGGAACAGAAATTGTGTGGAATACAACTATGATGTGAACGGGGAATTATGCTACAATTGTTGGACGTCTGAAAGGGGCTATTGCTGAAGCAGGGGGTCGGGGGTTCCCTGCTCGCGGTTGTGTCAGGGGTTGTGTCCGGGGAGCAGGATGTGTGTACATACGGGCACTTGTACTTGTCTGGGAGGATCCCAGGGAAGTTCTCTAGGTGTAGGTGTGATGTTCAGATGTTTTAATCATGAATTCATGACCATTATTGTACGAGTTATCACTGAATAAGAATGAGGATGAGGTTGGTGTGCAAGGATGAATGTTGAGATTAGGAAATGGAAAATTATTACGATATGGAAAATTATTAGGATGAAGAGTGTGGATGAGAACAAGGGAAGGATAGGATAAAAATCAGGGTAGTGAATGAGGGATGTGGACTAGGAGGTGGATTAGGGTAAGGAATATGAATTAGGATAGGGAATAAGGATCACAAAAGGATGGGAATTGAGATGATGATAAAGATAAAGGCAAAATGGGGTGATTGTGAGACAGAACGGTGGAATATCTCGCCTCGTTAATACTGTAAAGGGGCCTGTATATTGTCTCTAGTGTATTCAATCTTCAAGTGGCTATGTTGCAGACTTGAGATGGCGGAGTTATATGTGTATGTGCGAGTACTACTGGAGACAAACACTGCTGTTAATTGAAGGTGTTCCATTCTGGCATTAATCATGGAGATCCCCTTGAGTAGATGTTCCTTTAAAACCACCTGCATGACTCATGCTGACGGTCTAGCTACATAACACCGGAACCTAGCGATGGCTTTCAGCTATTCATGGGATCTCCCCTTCTCCCGAGTTATCTTATCTCATGAGGCGAACATGGCCCGGCCGGCTTTAATTGCACTCGCACAGGTAGGCATGTGACGGGGGAGAGAGAGGCGGCGGCCAATAATGATGGGATGGGGGGAAATCGAGACGGTTTATTGACATTCAAATGATGCCATCCGTGACGCATACATCACGAGCATTCACAAGCTAGCTAGCCACCTAGCTGCCCCGGTCCCTTGGTATCATATGAAGGGAGAGAAAAGGGAGGAGGAGGCATTGGGGGTGGGGGGCACGGAGGGAAAATTGGTTCAAATGTCGGCGGACGATATCTATTGAGCTGCTCTCGTCTGGAATCGTGGGCACGGACGGAGTGATGCGGCGTGAATCATTGATTGAACTTTACGGTCTATTATCAGTCTCTACCGCCGACCGTCCGACCGACCAACCAACCAAATGAGGCTACGCTGCATACAGCGTAGTCTAGGTCAGGAGACCTGCATGACCTACCATGGCAACAAGCTAGTATGGCAGATCACACTTCTGGGGCAATAATACTACTTATTTTAATCGTAAATGTGAATGTATCATTGATATTGAGATTACTGAATATCACTTCTTTAAATCGAGAGAATAAGTAATCCTCCATCACAAAAATGCTGTTGAATAGAAATGTATCTCTTTTCTGTGAAAAAGAAGTACGCAGAATTTCTCTTGTGGATATTGGATAAGTTTTGCAATATGCATAACCATGAAAAGTGGGAACAAGAAATCAGGATCATATAGAGACATTCATGACTTTGTTTGAAAGTGAAAGGTGTATAGTTCATCATAACAGAATAGAGAACAAGGACAATATCTCATCCCTCTCTTTCTGTCTCCCTCACTCTCTCCCTACCCTCTCTGCTGTCTTTGTCTCCTTGGGTCTTTTCGGGTCGAATCCACTTGAAATTGAAAAAGGAATATATCTCTGGAGGATAGATAGAAAGAAAAAAAACCCTGCTCATCCCTTGTCTGGATGGGACACGCGCAAGCCGTCATCTGAGAAAATTGAATCAGCGACAAAAGTGGTCATTGTCGAGCTGAAGTGGGGCCAAAGAATGGAGAGGCTGATCAAATGATATGAAATTTGACATCCTAATTGGCGGGTGAATGATAAATGATTGACCCCATGAAGGCCTGGTTGGAAGCGTGCTTGCTCCCTGCTCTTCTGCCTAAGTGTGTGTGTGTGTGTGTGTGTGTGTGTGTGTGTGTGTGTGTGTGTGTGTGTGTGTGTGTGTGTGTGTGTGTGTGTGTGTGTGTGTGTGTGTGTGTGTGTGTGTGTTTGTGTTTGTGTGTGTATGTGTGTTTATGTGTGTGTGTATGTGTGTGTGTTTGTGTGTGTGTTTTTGTGTGTGTGTGCGTGTGTGTGTGCACGTGTGTGTGTGTGTGTGTATGTTTGTGTTTGTGTGTGTGTGTGTGTATGTGTGTGTGTGTGTGTAGGTGTGTGTGTGTGTATTTCTGTGTGTGGAGACCCTTTTGTGTGTGTGTATGTGATGGTGCTTGTGCATGGTGACTGCTGATCCTCACAAGTCATAATAATATTGTTATGAATGTATGGGTGAAACTAGAGATGGAAAGGGATGGGTGGGGCAGGTGAGGCAGGTGGGTGTGTGTGAGCATGTAGGGTCCATGGTGTGAGAGAGAAAGATTGGAAGAGAGGTGGAAGAGGGTTGGAAGAGCGGCAGAAGAGCGGCAGCAAGGGAGGTAGAAAAATGGGATGAGAGTAGAGGAATTATGCAGAGAAATTGGCAGAGCTCAATGATGCAAAATGTATTTGTGTGTGACACAGACAGGCAGAGAGAGAGAGAGAGAGAGAGAGAGAGAGAGAGAGAGAGAGAGAGAGAGAGAGAGAAAGAGAGAGAGGGAGAGAAAATGAACAACGAATCCAGCAGGGAAAAGTGGTTATCCTGCACTGTTAAAGTTTTGTGTGCTGCCAGATAAAATGCTGCTCTATGGAAATCGTCTATTACTTGTGAATAAACTTTTAAAGTCACATGTGGAAAACAAAGGGTTAAGCACATCACAGGAGGGGTATGGGGGGTGGGGGGTAGCTGATGGGGCACATTGAGCTTCAATATTTAATAAACGAAGCTCCATACCCCTTTCTGAAAAATAAGAGCTCGGTTTATTAAATTAGAGTACAATATGTAGTATATCTTGAGGTTGTTATTGACTGTTTCAATTAAGAAATTGTGCCTAGGGACATCAGATACAGTTTTTCTTCTCACGTTCATTCATCACTTTTTCTTTGCTGCAGATTTACTCTCTTTCTCTCGCTGTATGTCCCCCCATCTTTCTCTCTTTTTCTCTCTCTCTCACTCTCTATGTCTATCTCTTCATTCTCTCTCTCAATGTCTGTGTCTCTCTGTCGTGTTCTATCTCTGTCTCTCTGACTTCCTTTCTTTGTCTCAGTCTTCATCTTCATCATTATGTCTGTGTGTGTGTGTCTCTGTCTCTGTCTCTGTCTCTCTCTGTCTCTGTCTCTGTCTCTGTCTCTGTCTCTGTCTCTCTCTCTGTCTCTGTCTCTGTCTCTGTCCCTCTCTCTCTGTCTCTGTCTCTCTGACTTCCTTTCTTTGTCTCAGTCTTCATCTTCATCATTATGTCTCTATGTGTTTATGTCTCTGTCTTTCTGTCTCTATGTCTGTCTCTCTCTCTCTCTCTCTCTGCCTCTCTGTCTCTGTCTCTCTCTCTATGGGATTGCATGCATTGTCTCTGCCTACACGTAGCCACCCTGCACCCGTAGGCTGCATGTGGAGACTTGTATGTACTGGCAGCGCTGAATACACTAGCCAGTGCTAAATTGGCCTTATTACACCAATTTGCATCGTCGCTTGCCTAACTAATGCACCCCTCTCGGCTGCCGATCCATCAATGCAAATTTGTGTGAAATGGTAGCGAGAAAAGGAAGGTCTTGGTCACTGGTGCGGCTGCTGTGTCATGTATGTCTGTATACATATGGCTCGATGGTTGTCAACATGCACATGCACATGTACATTGTAACAGAGCGAAGGGAGGTGTCTGCTAGTCTCGGTCATAGACTGTGATGTGTGCTTCTTTCTGATGCACTGCTATAACCGCAAATATGTCTGGATGCGTAGCCTAATACTTTCTCTTTGAAAGAGTGGGGGATGGAAGGATGCTTGCTTTAAGTGTCTAGACTCAGTTGTGGTAGCAATGCTTAGTCTATAGGCCCGTTCACACACACCGGAAATCGAAATTACAATCGCGATCCAAATTTCGATTTTTTTTTTCGACCGTTCATACACAGGGACAAATTGCACTTCCCAGCAAGGAAAGAACGATCAGTGGCCAAATTGTGCATGCGCGAAACTTGCATGACCGAAGACTGACCCCGCTGTCCCAATAGAGTTTCGCGCGCGCGCGATTCAAAGAGACGCTTGGCAAAATAATCGCGATTTTTCTGAAAAATCGCACTAATAGTGCGAGTTGGATCGCGATTAGGATCGCGGTAATTAGTGCGATTTTTCTGTCCACACTGGAAAAAATTTCGAAATTTTGATCGCGATTAGGAAATCGATTTTTGAATCGCACTTTTTCCCTTGTGTGTGAACGGGCCTTATGTGTCCATGCTTGCAGTATACATACCCTCCGTGTTGTGGGACTGAGGCTAGGAGTTTGCAGGGGTTCATGTGCACATGGCTTTAATAGGGGCGTGATGGTGAGATCAGGAGAAGGAGAAGGAGTTGGAAGTGTGTACTGCTGTTGTCTGTGTTTATCAAAATCAAAACATGTTCCCAAAACTACTCTTCTGGAACCTCCCCCCCCCCCCCCCCAAAAAAAAAAAAAAATCTTTCTACCCATCTCTTCTGCTTGACCTATTTAATTATGTGGCTATTTATTCACTTATTTATCATAGCCTTTCTAACGAGTCGCATATGAATTTGACCTTACTCTACATTTATATATAAATTTGATAAACATTTTTTTCTTATGGCAAAGTAGAACGGTTTGATTAGATACACAATATGCATAAAGAGTGTGTATCATGTCAGTAGTACACAATATTTGAATTTTTAAGTAGTGTAATAATTATTTCAAGTTTAATTTTGACACTTTAGATTTAAGTTATGGACATGGCAATTGTAATATTGCAAATACCGTAGCAGAAATTAGCTCCAGTTCTATTTCAAGCATGACCAATTCAGCCATTGCTGTCGTCAGAAAGACAGGAAGTTGTATCTCTCTTTCTGCTCCCTCAATCAATTATTGCTTGACCATTATGAAATGGGCAGAACTAATTTGTATTGATCCGTCTGTCAGATGGGATGTTTTGCTACCAACCATAGCTGAAGCCTCCCGACCAGCGAGCAGTCTCCTCTCAAAACACAGCGTCAAGAGCAGCAGACCGAGAAAATCAAACTAAAATTGTCATTTACTTTCAGTATCATTATCCAACAACTGGACGTATTGCGAATGTTATGTTTAGAGTCCAAATGGTAAGGGTAAAATCAACAAGACAACTTTCGTTGCTGTATGCTTTTTTTTCTGTGAGAGGGTTTGAGTGCAGAGAAGAGCCGCTAGCTTTAGGCTGACTTGAGGAGGCTACATTAGGTGAATGTGGGGGATGGGTGGGGGCAGGGGGGGGGGGGTGGGCAGGCAATCCACACTTGTCTTCACATAGTGCAATTACTTGACATTTGCACTTTGTTGTTCATGGCATGTCTGAGTTTGGAGAAGATACAAATACAGAATCCTCACGAAAAAGTGCATGGAGATCTTTCCTCAACAATGACTGTGGCTGAAGTAACCATGAGTGGCAAATTGCATCAGGTGACTTTTAGAGTAGGAAAAGTAGGGAAAAGCTGACAAGAAAATTGGCAGTTGCCTTCAAATGGGACCATTGCTTGACACATGAACTTTCTGCCCAGCATGCTTAGTGGTTTTGTGTAAATGGACGGAGGAAGAACTTAGAAGCCAAATATGTCAGGAGAATGCAGAGTGTATGTCCCTCCTGTCAACGGACAGGACTGAAGTAAGCCGAGAGATTGCATCGGGGTATCACAGCTGCTGTTTTAAGGCATTAGCAAGTCATTGGTTGGGGCGCCAAGTGCAATGTGATGGCTTATTTTCAGTCAAAGCAGAAGAAGGCAGTCAGTGTGAGCTGGTAAGGAGAGGAAAACATTTGCAAGCTGCAAAGTCAATGTTGAGCACATTTGCTGAAGAGCAGACAGTTTTGCGAATTAAGGAGCATTTTGTGGAGAGAGTAAAGGAGAAAGATGAAGGAAGAGGTGGGGGTGGTTGAGGAAAATCGGGGAAAACATTTCAGCCTTGCTTTGTATCCACAAGTCTGGATTATTGTTGTAGCAAAGTCCCTCTTTGCCTGGAGTGCTGTTTGAAATAGCTGAACTTATCCACTGAATGTCATCACTTGATCTATGGGGGATAAAGAATCTTGCCATTCTTTTCTGGACAACAAATCAAAGTCATGAAAAACATTGTGGGTAGAAGGATGTTACCGCCTATGTGGCCATTTTGCGTGACTCTCGTGGCGAACGCCGCGCTGTGAAAGTGCTTTGAGTGCATTAATTTCCTCAACCTTTTAACCCAAGCCAGGATAATGCACCAAAGTGCGGGAATCAGAGAGCAACATCTCGTCAACTACAGCAGAAAAAAAAAAGTAGGAGCACACACTCGTAACGTCTGTCACGGTGAATTATGAGCAGGATGAAGGAAGAGGGTTGAAGCTTGCCGCGGAGACTCACAGGATCGATTCTGGGAATTAGGTAGCCATTTGCCGAGGCGCCTACAATGACAATTAAAGGCTTATTATGGTGGCTTGGGGGCAGGAGAGGTTTGTGTGAGCCAGAGCGAGCTGATTGCTGCCGGCACACTGATGTTCCAACATCCATCAATGCAATTGCTTACATGACCTTTCAGATCACGTTTGCGGAATAAAAATGCGAGAAATGTGTGGGAGAGAGAAAAACAACTGCAGATGCTAAAAGTAGAAGCTTGCTTCTTTTGGCCTGTTTATGTACTGTTACATTAAGTGTGCCTTGTTTAAAGATGAGAGCAGAACAAAAGTGAAAAGAGTAGAAGTGCGAAGATTGTTCTCATACACGCTGCAAATAAACATTTTAGAAAAAAATATGGTCTGTATGTAGTGTTGTGTGGTTTTTGTTTCATTATTGATTATCTAGTAAACAGAATGACAGTGAATTTCTCCCTTAAAGACACACAGTAGAAATTTCAAATATTTTTTTTATGAATCCCAACTTGGTCTAACTTGCAGGTTTCTTTCTTTTGTTGAAGGCAGTTGAATGTTTGTCTATTTTCACCACCAATTTTCTAATGTGCTATCACTTCTATGTGCAGCTCTGCAGTACTGGTGCAGGTTTCATTCTTCTGTTGAAAGCAGGTGAATTTGTGGCTGTGTTTACCACCATTTAATAATGTGCTGTGTACAGCCTTTGTCATACTTGTATGCATTGTAATCTCAGGAACTCACATGGTGTGTTTATGCTCAATTTGCGAAGGCAGAATCAGCGTTTTGAAGCGCTGATTGAAAACGCTCATCCAAAAAGTGATTTACGGGGGTACTGTTTACGGTTGAGATCACGTCATTTACTAGTAAATGCGTATACATGGAACTGCGTTGAAAATAAGCATGAACGCAACCGCATTTTAAACTAAACGTGTATCAAAACGCTGATTTTGGCTCCCAAAAAATGAGTTTAAACGCACCCACATTTTCTTTTTTATTGTGGGCTGGGCTGGGTATGTCTGTGGGACTGTCAGCTGAATGTCAAGTCAGCTGAGGAGGGGAGTAACCTACCTGTGTGAGTGTTGATGGATTGGGGCAGTGGGAGCATTCAGTGATTGATGCATGGACTTGACTGGCACCCTCAGGAAAAAGGCAAATGAGAGTATAATTCTCAGACTTATGCTCTAAGGCCTAAAAACATGAAAAGTCCTGCACCCAAGCCTCCCCCACATATTTCAGCTGACCCTGAAAACATGAAATATGTCTGAATGGAGCAGTTATTCGTCGGGGAACAAATTGAATTGAAAATGAATAATGCTCATTTAATTTCACAAAAATACTTTAAACGATCCTGTAAATTGGCTCTTGAAGCAGTTCAATCATGAGGAGATGAACTTTAAGACTTGTCTCTTCGCTTGAAATTCAACCCGTTTCTTCTACAACTAGAATGGGGAAGCCCTCAGGGTACCATGTGTGTGGAGAATTGAATCCGACGATGCAAACATTTGCATTGTGATGTTATGTATGCTTTTGTCCATTATGCTAGTTTGCTTGAGGGTTACTTGTTGTTTATACAGAATCGGGAAGAAATGAAGCCCTCTGCATGAAGTTATTTCTGAACAAATTCTTTCCTCAAATAGCAGCTTATAAAACCTTGTGAACATGTTTGTGAACTGGAGCAGACCATTAGGAATTTACATGTTGCCTTTCTGGTTTTCAAAGAAAATATGTCTCCTATTTATAACTTCCTTTTGCTCAAATGTTTATTTTAAATTCTAATTTCTTTTGGACAAAGAGCAGAATAACAAAATTACTCCCATATAAAAACTTTTATAGATTATGAAAACATGAGAGACCTGATAAAGTTCAATATACTTGACCAAATGCTATTTCATTTATGAATGTCAAAAATTGTTAGGAAAACTGCCAATATTTTTTCCATTTTCCACATTTCTTGTGTGATTGTCTGATCCTTGTTCCACACATGCTTCTATAGAAGCTTTGTGTGGATAATCGGATTACTCAGTCTTATATTCAGCTCAAGGAATGGGGAAACAAACTATCCGAAATGCCACAGGTGATCTGCCAGGATTTAGGAGACATGACATCTTGCGAGAACCTTCACAGGAATGCAGATAGGATATGACTTGACTTTTAAGAGCATTACGTGTGGTTTGGAGGTGAATGTTGCCTTATAGGTCATCCTAATGAGTCGCACCCTTCAAAAGCATTTTTGAAAAAGTCAAAGGAACATTTGAAAGGTCAATCCATGCGCTTATATTTATAGCGCAAATGAATAGAAAGGATGGGAATGAGGGTTGTAAGAACTAGTACATTGTGATTTATTTGACAATGAGGTCACCTCATAATAAGGTCACTCCTTCCCTCCCTAGATAATCTCAAACTTGGAAGGCGAAAAGTGAGAACCACACCGGTATATATCGGTTAAAAAACACCCTCGCTGAAGCATGGTCTTTTCCGATCGTCCTGTGAGAATGTGGATTTGCGTCGTAGAAGTGAAATCTACCCAACCAGCCTAAGGGTTTGCTCTATTAAAGCGTGTCACAATTTCGTGAAATACGGAAGAAGAATCTGAACAAGCCTCTTTTTCTGACATTTTGGAAGCGTGATTTAAGTGATATTATCATTGTTTTTGGAAAATGTCAAATTGGATACCTAAAGTTAAAATCTCTGCTGTTAATCTGGGTAGGGCATGTAGTATTGCGCTAGGACATGAAGTATCAAATTAAACGTTACAAAATTATGGACAGAGCACATTTGAATTATTTGCATCCTTATACAAAATATAAGTCCCCGAAAGTGTGATTCCTTTTGTTCTTAGCTGTCTTTGAAGACAAATAAATTGATGATAGTATATCTTCCATGTCTTAAAAGTGTCTTTAATCTAGGCATGATTACATTTACTTGTATGCCTTTCTCAAGAGCTGTGTGAGCTTTAAGGTTTGCAGGCTGTCCTTGAATGTTAAGGCGAGGTGGGGTTTAACATTTCCGCTCCGTGCTCTGAGGCAGAGAACCTAAGCCGTATGAGGTTGTTTTGGCTAAGGCTCATCGGTGGCTAATTAGCAACCGCATCTCGCATCTCACGGGGAAGGCCGATTCGGGATTCGGTGAACATGAGCGACGAGTACAAACTTTGAGAGAGAGAAAGGAGAGCAGGGAACCTTCTCAAGGTTGTTCTTATGGGTCATTTAAGGCAGCATGGCGTAAGATTTTCCGGATATTTAACTCACACCCCCCAAGCAAGGACAGACCCATTTAACCATTTGTGTGCCAAACAATCAACCTCTCTATAGGACTTGTACACTACAGCTCAAAGGAATTGGCATAGGGAAAAGGAAAGCAAAGAAAGGGAAGGAACTGCAGTTTTAAACCGCATAATATTTTGTCCAGTTCAGCATGAAACATGATGCTTTAGCCTAAAATGCATCATGTTCCATGCTGAACTGGACAAAATATA
This sequence comes from Arbacia lixula, assembly GCA_963669155.1. Taxonomy (NCBI): domain Eukaryota; kingdom Metazoa; phylum Echinodermata; class Echinoidea; order Arbacioida; family Arbaciidae; genus Arbacia; species Arbacia lixula. Next base: position 10,371,025 of record OZ022581.1, on the reverse strand, counting down.
CCGCGGTTTAAAACTGTGGGTCCTTCCCTTTCTTCCCTTTCCCTATGAAAATTTCTTTGAGCTGTAGTGTATGTCATAAGTATTTGTGCAAAAATGCATCAATGGAACACAAAGGCTCAAGTGAGTCTGTGTGTTTTAGATAAAAAGGGAAAGTCTGAAGAAATTTAGCCATAAGAATAAAGCAAAAACACCATAATAAAATAATTATGAAACAACTAAATAAAATAAAAAAATATGGTCTCTTACAACCATCAACCATGATTGCTGACAAAAGTTCCGTACTGTGTAGCAATAATCTTATTTTTAGTATCGCAATTTCATGACCTTGATGGTTTGCATGCCTAGAAGAACATATGAATTGTATTGATCTTAGTAATCTATGGCTTTAGTCTAAGACTGATATCACCACAAAAAACAAACATTGCATCTTTGACTTTGGTAGTGAGAAGGAAATGATCGGAAACACCAAGAGCCCGAGGGATGCTCTCGGAAATTATGATGCCACGAAATTGAAATTCTTCTCGAGTTGGCATTGACCCCGAGGCATGGCTGAATTCAGCAACGAGGGCCCTCGGTTGGAGAGTGTCATGCAGGATATTTTTACGCTCCTTCAAATGTTTTTCCTCTCAAAGCATTTTTTTCAAGGCTACAAGATCCTCCCAAGGCATGGGTGATAAATATCCCAATTTTTGCCAACTTTATATTTTTTGTTCCATTTGGAGCTCTTATTGGTTAATGTCTATCGATTAAACTTTTTGATGAGCGTTTATCACTGAATCAGTTCATGAAATATCTCAATAGGATTTGCTTCAGCATTACATTTGCTTATGAGAAATATGACAATTCCCATATTGTATACAAATTTTAAAGATTAGAAAACTTAAGAAAAAATTGCACATTGTCACTTCTAATGCTTGAGATCTACAGTGGATATGAATATACTCCTTGTTCAGTATGTGTATGTATGAAGGTTTCAAGATAGGGGATGCATGTAATCTAATAACAAATCTCTACAAAGAGCAGTGTCTGTAATAACCACCTGTATATAAGCAATGCCTGTCTATAAAGGCCAGGCCACTTGCAGCCCTTCTGAGCAGTGTGTATGTCATTGCACCTGTGTATACTGGCCACCAGGCCATAAAGAGCACTATGTGGGTTTTGCAGATGTGATACATGTTAATCATATAGAGCAGCATTGCATGTGATGGAGAAGAGGTTCAGGAAGTGAGTTTGGGACCCTGAGGGTACGTTCACACGCAAGCTGTTTGCGGAATAAAATGCGAGAAATGTGTGGGAGAGAGAAAAACAACTGCAGAGGCTAAACTTAGAAGCTTGCTTCTTTTAGCCTGTTTATGTACTGTTACATTAGGTGTGCCTTCTTTAAAGATGAAAGCAGAATAAAAGTGAAAAGAGTAGAAATGCTGATATTGTTCTCATACACGCTGCAAGTAAAAATTTTGCTGTTTGCTGCAGGTGCTTGTCATCTCTCGCTCGACGCTCCACGAAATCATAACATGTATTGATATTCAAATGCTTACACTGCTCTCCCACTTAGTCAGGGTGGAGAGGCAGTGTGAACAGCCCCATATGATGGTCATTATAGCAAGCAGCACCAGTAAACAATGTCCAGTGTGAACACACCATTATCGGTGGCAGTTTAGTGAATCATTGAGTAGCTTCCTTGGAGTGATGAAGCAATGGGGCTTAGTGGTAATGCATGGGGTGTTTGAGAATGGTGTCTGTAATGTCACACCAGGGAAGGTTTCCATAAGAAGTTGATTGAGTGGGGTTAACCCTCTCAGCACCAAGCTATGAGCACCCCATAGGTTGTATTGCCTCATCTTGTAATCGGATGAAACTCTGTCCTGATTTCATTGGTTTCTTACAAGTGTGTGAGTCCATCGGGACAGAGAAGGGTTAACATTGAGAGGTGATGCTGCTGTGAGAGAGGTGTAGTAAGGGGGTGGGAGGACCTCCACCTCCTCCTTGTTTTTGGTATATATTTGTCTTGGAAAATATTGGAAATGTCTTGGAAATCATCAGTTTATAATGGAGACTCCCATACGGAGGCTGTGATTTTGTTATTACAAATAACAGCTAAATGGAGAGTTGCTTGATCCAATACCCAGCGGATTGGAAATAATTGTTATGCATGAATTCAGGACTGTTGCGTAAAGTTCCATGGAGGTATACTCTTAACTGGGGCAAGACAGGGACGGGCGCAGTCCACAAAGACTGGGATTGGCCCACTTTCTTCATTCAAACCGACTCACCCTCACCCCCCCCCCCCCACCCACCCACACACGCACACCTCCCTCGCCAACCATTCATGCAAAGTTAATGTGAGATAGAGGAGAGAGATAACCCACCTCCTCATCTTGAATGAATAATGGGGGTGGAAACTGGGATATCCTGGCATGCCGCTCTGAGTGATATACCATCCGTCGAGCCCTGCATTCTCTCCCCCTGCAAAGAAGCAGCGCTTGGTTAAAGTGATCAATCTCCCTTTACACGAATAATTTTCCTGAGCCTGCCCCTGAGTTGATGCTAAACACCAGCTCCTCCGGGAGGAGCTCAGTTTATGAGCTGGGCTGATCAGCTTACCTCTGCCATTCACTAATAGCTATTGTTGGCCATCGTTATTTCATATCATGCCCCGAGGATGATCACGGGGAGGCATCTTAAAGATTGTCCGTCCCTTTTGCAAGCTTAAAATTTGAAATCGTCTATCACGATCGTAAATTGAAGAAAGTGTGATTCAAGACCATTTCTAAGAATATAGCATGTTGAAGCTTTCTGTATATGTAAAAAATTTCAGCCGTTAAATTTCAAACCGACTTTTTTCGTACCACGAAAAAAGTATTAGTCTTTGTTACAGTATCTATGTGATTATTATGCGTGTGTGAAATCCTAATTTTATGAGTAACTACCAAGCTTTGGAGATGATTCCTTCCATAGAACAATTTTTTTCATAATGCGTTTTATAATTTAATAAACAGATTAATCAATAAAGCAGATATTTCAATACAAACTGCTAAGAGCCTGAGGTAAAGACTATTAATCAGACGTGTTTACGTGCATTATTTGAATTTTACACTACGTATCAGTTTCAAATTGTGAATATAGAGCTTGCTAACAGTTCTCTATATGTTTTGCCAATGTTTCGATGGTTTTGTGGTGATCTGAAAAAGGGACTGGCTGTCTTTAAAGGCCGGTGATGATGTTAATTTCAGATGGGACAAAACATTTATATCAAGACGGCACAGCATATCATGAAATGAAGTGACAGGAAAAATGTTGGTTTAAATACTAGAACAGGACTTAAACATATAGCTCACACCTTTAGACCTCAAACTTAATTCTTCATCAGTTCATAATTGTACATTGACAATATGTTTCAATACAATGCAATGAAAAGAATGATATTTTAGCAAGACTTTTGTTCGAGGAGAGAGAAATATAGAGCCCTTTTTGACCTCTGGCAGTTGAATGTGAACAGATAAATATTTCACATTAATTCAACTTTCAAATGATTTACTGATAAACAAAAACAAAATCTTCCCATACATCATTACCTACACATATTTATACACTGAGAGATTTACACATTCCAAAGAATAAGGAGACATGAAATCATGGAGATAAAAGAAGTGAAAAAGAAAATAAAGAGAATAACCTGTAGTCTAGTGAATGTACACCCCAGCTTAAATGAATTGGCATAGGGAAAGGGAAAGGGAAGAAAGGGAAGGAGCCGCAGTTTTAAACTGCGGTATATTTTATCCAGTTCAGCATGAAACATGATGGTTTTTAGGCTAATGCATCATGTTTCATGCTTAACTGGACAAAATATACCGCGGTTTAAAACTGCGGCTCCTTCCGTTTCTTCCTTTTCCCTTTCCCTATGCCAATTCCCTTGAGCTGTAGTGTAAGTGGCTTGGTGATAAGCTGAGGCTGTCTGAGTCTTATCCTCTCTAGACATCATTGACATCAACCCCAGCACCCCTGTGAGTTACTGTACCTGCTGCTGCTTGGAAACTCACAGCTTATACATGTATGTTTAATCAATGGGTGAACATGATATACAGTATACGTCATCAAATATTAGTATGATAAAGCACTAGCGTCATTGACAAACCATGATTTGTAAATAAGTCATGCGTATATATTAGGATATGAGAAGTATCAATGTATTGAAACCCCATCTCAAGAGTCTGTCTTGAAATTTAGATCTGCCATGACGCTGGTATGCATCAAGAAGCGCAAGCGACATGAACGGGTGGGAGATATGGCTCTGTTCAGACCATGAGAGTTATGATGTCTGCTGATGAATGTTACTGCATTATGTATACAGTGTGTGTGTGCAGAGGAAGTCGTGTGTCTGAACGCAGCTCACCTGTGGCTGAAATTTAACATGCAAATCCCCTGTCCTACATAGGAACATGGAGGAACAGTGGGATTGTAAAAAAAAAATATGTTACTCCAAATGCCAACAGGTGGAACTTGCTCTGAATTTGTATTCACCTGATCAGAATATTTCAGTGAAGATCTTATTGCATTTTCTCTTCTCTTTTTCATCCTTCTTGTTACAGATGGAATCCAGTTCACAGGAGCTGCGCTTCTCCATGTCTAGAAGACCAGAAGACCCCCTTTTCTTCTCTCTCCAGTCTACAGCGAATACATCTTGGAGTGGCCATTGCGACATTCTCCATACTTCCCACCAGTCTCATCTGACCGTAACCACCAAGCGAACAACGTACATTTAAAAATCGTTGCTCATCTGGTAGATAACAGACTTTCACATACTTTATTGTTATGATGAAATGTATTAATCTGTCAAACCACAAATATACAAAACTCATTGTTACTGTTCTTCTTGTTCTAGAGAAGATGATAAAGCTCAGGCCATGTTGCAGATGTATTTTCCAGTTATTGTAACTTTCGTGGTAACAACATCAATGCAAAGTGCTAATTGGTTGTATCTATGGTAGTAACAAAAATGGTGCATATTTTGTACTACTATGCCATTACCTACTCATTTTATGGTAAACTTTATCAGGAACACGTACAAACAAGGTAAAGAGACTGAAGATAACATGGTTGACAAGGTAAAGATTGTAGTAGTCACTTAATACTACAGTATTCCACCTAATGCACATATCTTAGATTAGTTTAATGTTAAGATCATTAATCAGATCATTAGATTCCATAATTGAATGATTAACACAATCTGCTGAAAAGTGCTGGTTTTCAATACCGGTAATCATTGATATTAATTGAGCATTCAGCACTTCTTCATTCACTATTATTGCATGCCCAGCACAGCAGTACATATTGATATCTTTCATGTGTGCATGCTGTTATACTCTGTGAAAACTTCTTTGCAAGGTAGTGACTTCTTGCTTCTCATAAGTAGCATGTGAAACGTGTTCAGAGAATGTCTGATAAATGGTCTGACTTTTGGGGTTATTGAAGTGAAAATAGTTGATTTCTTAATCAAACCATCAATGAAAATGAAGTATTCAAAAGCTGTTAAACAGTGTGAAAAAGACCAGTACCAATGTTTAAAAATAGATTCATCTTTTAAGAGGAGAGTAATTTCTTGTAAGAAATTAACAACTGACTCAGCCAACTCTCGATATATTTGATGTTAAAATTCTAGTTGAGAAGATATCCGTACAGAATAATGCTTTCATTAGTTATATATTAGTCATCAACTGTAGTCCCAAGAATTTTGCTTCTGTTTACTTTTTTCTCCTTCAGTTGTTGTGAGTGTGTTAATTTTTGCTCATTAGATTATATTTGGTAACAAAGAGACCTCGCTAGGCATGCACATTGAACAAGTTATTTCACAATATATACAGTTGATTGTCTGTGAATATTATCTGATCATATACTTTCCTAGAATGCTAGTCATAGAGCAAATGGGAAGTGGAGGTATCATTCCAAATTTGTACTATTTTGCAGGAAAACATTGTACTCAATTTGTATTCCCATACCTGTATTCTGTTGTGAGGTGTTTGTAGAAATGCACAGAATTGATCATGTATTCATTTCCGTAGGATCTGCTTTCATGGGTTAGTAGTTGTCATGGATATATCCTTTTATTCCCTGTGTTTGTCATAATGATGATGAATTGGTTGTGCTCAGCCATAATTATGAGTTCTTGAAAGAGCTTGCCTTAAGAGGATATCTCACACGTCTTGGTGTAGATACACATGTATGATGTACCGTGATTGTGGATATTACTCAGTGTGTTTTCAGAGTGCCAACGTTCAATACTTTGTTGTCTAAACATTATGTGGTGCCAATTTGAGGATCTATTTAAAAGATCTTTTTTTTGTGTTGTTATAATGATTGATGATTATAAATGTATGTGACTATTTGGGAAAATTGAAGTTAAGTTTATTATCGTACTAATTACTATTCTGAAGAGCTGTGTTACTGTTATAACAAAAAATGATAATTTTTGCATCCAAAAATCATATCAATGTTTGATCAAATTTTTTCAGATCTTTTGTGTATACCTTTTTTGTGGAGGGTGGTGCACGCTCAGAGGTATACTTCTGAAAAAGAGAGAAATTAAGGAAAATATGGATTGTTTACAGAAGTGCTGTTGACCTGGGAAAATATATTTTAGTGAGAGAAATAAACTGTAAGATAAGGAAGAAGAATTGGGGGAAGGTGGGGTAGGGGTAAAAAATAGGAGTCGGGGAAGGAGGGGTTGTGAAGTGTATGTACAATCATACATGATTGTAATACATGGATATGAATGAACATTGAAGGTGGAGTGGCTTTATATAGTTATGAAAAAAATGTGTAATTACATGTTCAAATCCACATGCATATCAATAGATTACACACACTGGCCATTATTTGCAACCGTGATTTAACTAAGACAGTATATTAAATATAGACTAACTTTATGGGGTACAAAATAAATCTTTAGATGCTGTCACAAATTCATTGACTTTCATCACAGAATCACATCAGTGAGTGATTTCAATTGTTCGCTGTAATTGTAACGCGGACAAACTCAAAATACTATAATGATTCTGAGGACAAAATGTGTTATATCGAATCAATAATAAATGGTGTTTCATTTTGTTTTATTTGGCATCCCATAAAGTTAGTCCAGGTTCAGTACGCTGTTTGTGTTAAACATCTGTTCGGAATATGGGCCCTTGTTTTAAGAATGGACATTATGCTTTAAAGTGCCATCAAGAAATCATATTTGAAAGAAATGAACATGATATTCTTGAGGTCATTTATCAGAGGTAGCTTACACTAACTCATAAGGAGACAAATTATCTCTGGGAAAGGGAAAGGGAAGAAAGGGAAGGAGCCACAGTTTTGAACCACAGTTAATTTTGTCCAGTTCAGCATGAAACATGCTGCTTTAGCCTAAAAAGAAGCATGTTTCATGCTGAACTGGAGAAAATATACCGTGGTTTAAAACTGTGGGTCCTTCCGTTTCTTCCCTTTCCCTTTCCCTATGCCAATTCCTTTGAGCTGTAGTGTAGGTCGCACGTCATTAGCGTGAGAATATTGTGAGCTTGTTTTTGAGACTTTCCAAGTACATGTACACAGCACTGTTGACATTACCATTGACCCAAAATGGCCCTGTTGTCACATGTGTAGACTTTGCACATTCATGTGGGTTAACTTGTGCACTCTTCTGGCAAATTTGTGTGACTTTTCTAGCATTGGCCATGGTTTGGGGGGGGGGGGGGGGGTGGCGGGGGTAGTACTCCATGGGAAGGCTCGAGGCAACAACCATGAGATGTATTTGTCCTTCAGGATTTTCAATGGCAACAGGTTGACTGACGGTACACATGTACTAACCGTGGACCACGGCTATGGGGTGACAAACAAAACCTTTAAAAATGTGTTTCAAAATCAATGATTTTGTCCACAGTCTTTACAACCATTTTCCCAATTTTCAATTGAGGGATTACCCAACTTCGTAGTGATTTTTCTGGGACAAGAAAAATTTTTGAAATTGTGTCAGAATCACAAAATTTGCATTTGC
>OZ022581.1:10290496-10357996 GCA_963669155.1 Arbacia lixula | reverse complement strand
GGGCCTTCCTCCAAGTTGGGCTGGAGTGGGCACGGGCGACCCACTCGTATCAATGTTTGCTCCTGGTCGCAATGAAAATAAAAACTCAAGTATAGTAGTAGCAGCAGCAGTAACAGTAACAGAAGTAAAGATATAAGTAGTAGTATACTACTAGTCGTAGCATGATTGTCAGTAAGTCTATTATCATTATTATTATCATGTGTAATAGAAGAAGGAGAAAGTAGAAGTAATAATTGCATTAACCATGTTAATATAAGCACTAAAGGAAAATTAAAAGTAATTGTAGTTTTAGTAGCTGAAGAAATGCTTTTTCATTTAATGCATTTCAATCTTCAGTACCTCGTGTTCCTGATGCTAGCAATTAAGTAAATCAAAAGAAATCATGAGTGCGCCATCAATTGAATAATGGGTTAAGTACATTCTTAAATGGCTAAACAGAAAGGTCAACTGCTGTTGTACATGATATTTTGTGGCGCCACTGCGTGTGAGGGATATAGAATAAGTCTTGACGTATTTTGACTGTTAGTTCTGAGACGAGATTACACATACGCCTTCCGACGAGTGGGCACTCGATAGACGTATCCATTCTGAAGGACGCGATGTAGATGGAATAAACGAGTCCTGGAGAGCAAGGACAGAGAGGGTACATGGAGACAAGCCCCCCGTGGGCCCAGCCCGATACTGTTTACCCATGGAGGGCTCTCAACAGGGGCTTGATGATGTCACTATGATGCTACGGGGGAACGGGGGGGGGGGGGGGGTTGCGAGGTGGAAGGAGGGGGAATTACTTCTAAGAGGGGTCCGTCGGGAGTGTATAGCCTCCTTTTGTCGGATGAGTGGGAAAGGAGGTTGGAAGGTTTTTTTTTTTTTTTTTTTTTGGGGGGGGGGAGACAGAGGAAGTGGTTTACACGTGAAATTAGATTCTGATGTGAAAAGGGCTAAGACAAGTTGATAAAGAAGCAAGCAATGAGAGCAAAAATAAAGGCTTTTGGTTCGGAGAGGTGCGTGGTTGAACGATTAAAGGCATGAGGCGCAATTATCATATTAGGGGTTGTTCTGTTGTGTTATGTGATGTGATGTTTTGTGCATAACATAACTTTACACACAAGAAAATTATTTTCATTTTAATTGTTTAATCATGATCTATACTCATTTAAAGGCACCATTGCTACACGAAGGCAACTTATCAAACCTTACTCTAAAAAGCATAGAAATAAAAGAAGGATATATTATGGAAAGGAAAGGAGGAAGCAAAGACACGCGGGGACGAGAGAGAGAGAGAGAGAGAGAGAGAGAGAGAGAGAGAGAGAAAGAGAGAGAAAGTGAGAGGGAAAGGTGAGGGCCATCGAAAAAGGAACGGCAAAGAGAAAGAGAGAGAGAGAGAGAGAGAAAGATTTATACGTTCATACTGAAAGAAAGAGAAATGGAGAGAGAGGGGGGGGGGAGGTGAGAGCCAACGAAAAAGGAACGACAAAGAGAGAGAGAGAGAGAGAGAGAGAGAGAGAGAGAGAGAGAGAGAGAGAGATAGAGTGAAAGATTTATGCATGCGTTCATAGTGAAAGAAAGAGAAATGGAGAGAGAGAGAGAGAGAGAGAGAGAGAGAGAGAAACGGAAAAGGTGAGAGCCGAAGAAAAAGGAACGGCAAAGAGATAGAGAGAATGATATACATATGTACAAAAAGAGAAAGAAATGGATAGATAGAGAGAGGGAGAGAGAGAGAGAGAGAGAGAGAGAGAGAGAGAGGGGGGGGGAGGGAGTGGGAGAGAGTACGAGAAAGAAATGTAGAGGTATATCAAGAGAGCAAGAGACAATGGAGCTGGGAATGATGGATATATAAAGAAGGAGAAAGATACAAAAATAGATACATAGCAAGAGAGAGAGAAAAAACACAAGAAAAGCGTACAGAGCAGAAACGACATCGCTTCAAGCAATCAGATCGGATGATGACAATGATTAAAGACTGTGTAGGGCACATTCGAAATGCGAGCGTAAACAAATAAAGTCGTGACACAAAGTAGAAGATACAACTCTCCATAATTAAGGAGATATATAATCTTCGTTGCAGGCAGTATAGCTACGTCTTGTCCAGCCAGCTCGGCGACAATTTCAGAGATTGCTACGGTTCAGGATTGATGGACACTTATCTCGGTATCGCCCGCGGCAAAGACTTTGTCAGAGTGGACAAAGGAGCGCTGAAATATGTATTACAATGTAAGTATAGAAATATCAATACGGTGTGAGGATATTGCGAAAGGGAATGATAGCAATCACGTCAATATTATTGGATGAATTAATCAGATCAATATCGCAATTATTGTTCATTCTGTAATTCTGTTGAACTTTCTCGATCAAAACCGCTTAGCTGTTAAAATAGCTAATGGGAATGCGGACTGAAACAAATGGAGGGGAAAAAAGGCGGAGACAGCAGAAAGAAAAGAGAGATTAGAATACAGATAAGGCTTGAATGAGAGTCAAGGCACAGTCATTAGAGCATGTGATTATAAAATGTGAAACGAGAATGAGGTTTATAGTTCATCGTCTCGACGCCGCGGTTTGAAACAAAAGCGCGGGAGGAACAAAAGAGATTAATTTACTGCTGGCGCCATCGCGGAAGAAATGAATGTCATATAAGGACAATGGTTGTCAATGACTTCAGTGGAGGTATTTGCGTTTTCGGCTCGAGTGCATCGGTAATGGGGAATAACAACAACATAGAGATGGCACAGATAAAGGACCCTTTCACAACATGTGCAACAATCTGTTGACAATAATTACAAACAAAAATATCAAAATTGACACAGGCGTGGGAGAAATTGAGAAACTCTCCTTCTCTCGTCGTCTTTCCCATTTCGTCTTTCATACGCAGACTCTTATACACATATTTCCTGTCGGCTTTCTCAGTATCTCTTTGCTGTATACATGGTGTAAATAAACATTTTGTGAGGGATGTATCATCCCCGATAAAGGAAATAAATATATGCAATCTAATCAGGTAGGGTGATTGCTATATAGATCTACGTCATCGTATCGAGATGTACACGTTCTTCTCCATACATGGTCCTGCTACAACGGTATTGATTAATGCACCATCACTCCATAGTTGCATATCGAAAGTGAAGAAAAATAAGTAATATTTATAGACCCTAATACCTAATAAATTATTGCATAATTAGAATGACATTGAAATGCATCTTTTCTTTTTACACAACTAACACGCTTATATAACACAAAATCAATATATGTATATTGTTTTGCTTTTAGGACTATTGTGCCCTCCTGTCTCATATCTAGAATTGTTTTTTATTGATGCATTTTTCTATTCATAAAGAAATTTGTTACAATCCTTACTAATTGCAAATAATGATTGTGTGGAACACAGTCATTAAGCTTATAAACAACTTATAAAACAGCTAGATAATAGGAGATCGATCCTTCGCATTAATGTAATGAATTTCGTTTATTTGATATTCATCAATTGTGGTAAAATAACCTATGCAGAGAATACATGTTTTTCTATTAGAAAATTGTGTCCCATGTGTATATATTCGGGTATCTCTCACGCCTTACGAACCTAGCCTTCTCTCAACTTAACACTGGAGTTCCGTGTCACCTTGCAATTCTCAGTAACCTAGATATTCCTCGTTGAGATGGTCTATGCATCATCTCCATTTCAAACTCCTTTTAAGAGATTTACATTGGAAAGTGACATCTGGCGTCTTTTTATGCAAGCATTTTAAATGTAAACGGGTCATGCACAGCCCGATCTTTCAAAACACCCTCGATCTAAATTTCAGCATTTATATAAAGCAGTGTAACAAATAAACATGTTACTTATCGACAATTGCACACGGTAGTCTAAATCAAGGTGCAAATTAAAATGATAAGTGGAAAATGTCAAAGCGATAAGGAGAGGGCGAAAAGGAGAAATCAGAGAGAGATAGAGTGGGTGAGAGAGAGAGAGAGAGAGGAGAGAGAGAGAGAGAGAGAGAGAGAGAGAGAGAGAGAGAGAGAATGGAGAGGGGGGGAGAGAGAGACAGAGACAGAGAGAGAAAAGAGACAGAGAGAGAGAGAGAGAGAGAGAGAGAGAGAGCGACAGACAGAGATTCCAGAGAGACACATAGATAGACAGAAAGAGGCAGACAGAAAGAGAGAAAGCTACAGAGACAAATAGAGAAGAGAAAACTGTTATCATGTCAATAACAGTGAAAACAATATTTGTAGGTGAAGGATGGTGTTTAGGTTATAGAAAAAGAAAATAAAATAATGCGGAAAAGGTACCATATAAGGAAAACAGAGGAAGAGAATGAGCAAATAGAGGAAGAACCCGACAAACGAGATTAAATGAATGTGAAAAGGAAAAAGAAGGGCTAGAGAAAAGAATAAAGAAAAGTAGATAAAGAACAAAAATGAATAGAAGAACCAGAAGAAGGAGAAGAAAAAGGAGAAGATAGAGAAGAAAGATAAGACAATGTGGGGAAGGGGAGTGAAAGGAGGAAGGGGGAGAAAAGAGGGAAGGTCGAGGACAAAATAAGCTTTGGCTTGAAATGGACAGGGTGTCGACTTTGTGTGGTTAGCTGATCGATCCCCTACGCTAGCCCCTGCGTGGCACTGCTACACTCGACGTCACTTTAGACTTGTTTAACTCCTTCACGGTTGAAGTGAATGTCAGTCTGCCATCCACCAAGTATACGTTATCTCCCAACAGTACGACGCCTCCGTCTCCCTCTCTGCCTGCCCTTCTCTTTATCCCTCTCTCTCTCTCCTTCTCTCTGTTCCTACTTTTCTATCCCATTTCTCCCTTTCTCTCTCTCCCTCCCACTCTCTCCTCGCTCTCTTATTCAATGATTATTCATAGGAGTGGCATTCTTCCCCCACACCCGCCAGTCTTCATGCATAGCCATGCTTGCCTACTCACTTTCCTGCAACACCAAGTAAACTCATGGACTCTGAATGACCTGTGGAGAAACCTTTTCTGTTTCGATCAATATATTATTAAACAGTATACACCCGAAGGATTCCGGGACTTTGCTATGATCGATATTTCTTCGTGTCATGTTAAGAATTGATTTACAAGGTATCACATTTAGTCGTTTGCATTTTTCAGAGAAACCCCAATCTGCCAATGTTGATATCTTAAACGAAGCTTGTTCTCGTGCGAATGGTAAGACAACCAGGAAATAGATCAAGACAAAGACAATGTTGACGAACAAAATAACACAGGGATGGAGAAGCAGAAGAACGCATTATCATGATAACAATAGGAAGAGGGAAAATGTGTGGGAAAGAAGAAAAAGAAGAAGAAGACGATATTGAAAGAGACGGAAAACAAGACAAAAAATGTTGTTAATGAAAGGATAATGTGCAAACAAGAATCTAATTTATCTAAAAAGATAAAGATGATGAAGAAAAATAATAGGCAAAAAGAGGGTGCCCGATAAAAAAAAAAAAGGGATAAAAGAGACCGAGAGAAAAAAATGCATTCCTGCACGCGTTCATTCACTTTTCGTTCCCAATCAGCGCGGTTTGTCTCGAAGCCAAACGATGTCGCAATAACAAGACGGTTACTGCAGGTAGTCACACGTGGCCTGACAGCTTCACACCGCCTACAGGTAGCATTCATCTCATGGGCGACAAGCCAAGAGGACAAAGTTCTTTTTACCTCACGTGGGAGAAGGAGGACGAGGAGGACGAAGAGGAGGAGGAGGAGGAGAAGCGAGGGAGTAAAGACAAGAAGTCAAACAAGAGGGAATTTACCTTTCCTTGTGTGCCGCAGCCAGCATTCAGCGGGGGGTCTGCTAACCAAAGGGGTTTTGGGAAAGTCCTCGCGAAATAGAACAGATGTAAAAGTTCAGCGGAATAGGTTCATATGGAAGGAAAACTGAGTACAGGAGGGAACTCACGACATGTTTTCACCTGGTGTATATGTCTCCGGGCAAATTCTAATCTGCGTGCACATTAACCCGTAAAGTTGTCAGCGAAGGATGCTGCTATGCGGGATGCATGTGTATCACAATGTGCGATGGCGCGGAAAGAGTGATCGAGCTATGCAAGACAGAATGCTGCGACATGGGATTTATGTGTGCTAAACCCACTAGAGGGATATTTTTAGTAATAGTGGCACATAAAGCGCTTAAACAAATAAAGTTTAGAAAAATGCTAATAGCACAAGATAGACACTAACTGCATGTTGGTTATGTTCTATTTTTAAACATATATTCTATTTGGGATAACAATTACTTTATTGGACGTGCAAATGTTCTTATTAAGGACGCACCGACATGTTATAAATACACATTATATGGAACATGACAAACGTTCGGAAATCGCACCTTCCGAAGAGCGGGGAAACAAATGAAAAAAAAGTAAAGAAAAAAAACTCCCGTAATTCTCAATGCGTCGTCGTCTGTCATCGAAAACCAGAACATTGCTATTATCATCAATCTAACAATGGGGAATCTTTAACCGATATCCGTGGGAATAGAGTGAAAAATGGAAAGGGTGAAACTTACGAGTAAATGGCGCTTTCTACTCAAACCGAGCTGATTTTGTGCGGAAGGTAAATGTCATCCCTGTATTGTGAATTTGATTCTCTCCATCTTAATGGAGGTTGGTCTTACGCAAGGATTGTCTAATGTCGCTCGTCAGTCAACCAGGGGATCCTCACTCATAGGAGTACCTCTAAAAGCTTCTCGCTGATTTCTGGTCTTCTTTCTGTTGTCTTTTTGTCCATTAACAGGTCATGAGAGGTGGAGAGATGGCTGTCTGTCTCGGCTGCTTTCTAGTGATGCCATGACGAGATTATCGGGGGAGGAACGGAAGATAGAGAGAAAAATGAGAGTGATGAGAGGTAGAGAGGGAGAGAGAGAGAGAGAGAGAGAGAGAGAGAGAGAGAGCGAGCAAAGCAGAGTGTAAGAGAAGGAAAGAGGGGAGAGGGGATGCAAAAGGGAATAGAGAAGGAGAGAGAGGGGGAGGGAGAAGGATAGAGAAAGAGAGAGAGAGCGAAAGAGAGCGAGGGAGAGCCTAAGAACGTTTGTTTAAGGTACAGAGACAGACAGGGAAAGATAAAGAGATAGATAAATACATATAAATATATATAAAGACAGAGAGAAGAAAAGAGAGAGAGAGAGAGAGACAGGTAGGATAAAGAAAGAGATATAGTGATTGGGAGAGGATATACGTTGAGAGAAGGATGAGAAATAGAAAGGGGGATGTAGAGACAATATGAAAGAGAGAGAGAGAGAGAGGGGGGGGGAGAGAGAGAAAGAGAGAGACAGAGGGGGGAGAAAGAGGGACAGAGGGAGAGAGAGAGGGGGAGAGAGAGAGGGAGAGAGTGAGAGAGAGAGAGAGAGAGAGAGAGAGAGAGTAAGAGAAAGAGAGGAGTAGAGAGATACAGAAGAGAATAGAGAAGGAGAGAGACGGAGAGAGAAAATACCGGGAGAGAGATAGACACAGAGACAGACAAGGAGGGAGACACAGATAGATAGAGTGCAAGGCTCATAACTGATATCTCTGGGGAGAGAAAGCATGAAAGGAGTGCAGGACAGCAGCTATAATCTTGTGTTTCAAAGTTCCATTACCTATTCATTTCGAGGCTAATGCAGATGATAACTATCAGCCTCCGGGCGAAAACATGGATCACAAAAAAATCGAGCCCGCTTGTAATGTGATTGTAATCGACGATTACATCAAAAAGGAGCGTTAAAAATAACATATTTTCCCGATAAAACGGCTCCATTTCTGCCTTCGATAGTGTCAGCCATTTCTTCGTGCTCATTTCTGTATGAACCCTATACCTCGCAACCGTTTTCTTTTACACCTTATATGGTACCAAGCTGGTCTAATATTTTTGATGCAGTTTTTTTTTTGTCTAGTGGCTTCCGTGTTATGTCGAGTCGTGGGTGTGCATGCATACTGTGGAAATGAGGTATTCCCCCACCTTCTCTTTTCCGATTAACGATTATTCACAAGACACTTCATTGATACTTTGTTTTTCCTCGAAACGTTGTACATCCATAATTACACATAACAACACATAAATGATAGTTATTTGTTTAAGCTCGCTCATTTCCGAACTATTCGGGCATGTATTAAAGCTAATAGCGAACGGCCCCCAAGAGTTCATTATGTTATTAGCTAGAGAAAAACAATAAGAGAGTTTACTTATCGATTCCAAAGGCAGATGAAAAGGGGGCGATCGTGTCCATTTGGTTAGTTTTGAGTTCAACGTCACCACACAATGAATGAAATCGTCCTTTGGAAGCGTCTGAATAAATCTAGTTCAGATATTGTTTTGCTTCGCTTTCTGTTTCCTCTTTATCAAAGCGACCATTTCCGATAGCGATCTGGACCGAGATCGATGATCTGAATTCAAAATGAACTAACTCATCTTATAAGATCAAAATGCAAAAGTAGAGAGAGAGAGGAAGAGAAACAAGCTGACAAATAGAGGCACCTGGGCATTGTCAAAACAAAACTCCGTCGAGATTCTGTCGACCGATGCTTTTCATCACCCAGAGTGCTTCTCTTATCTCCGCAGATTTCTTGTGGGATTTGGCGAATGGATGCAGCAAAAGAGGGGATTTCAGGTGTTGTTTTTCTTAGGCTCCTGCGCGCTACTCACTTCCAATAATAATTAGTCGACAATGTACGCTCCGCCCAGCCGCCTTTGCTCCTTCCTTGTTTTTCTTTTTTTAAATCGCCATGGTAACTAACATACATTTAATGAGTTTGTTTTCCGCTATTCGAACTTTTTTTTGTCCTGGTTTGGGGGCACTTAAAAATCCAATACTCATTACTGGTAATGAAGTGCAGGTATGGACTTCCTCTGTTTTTCCACATAATCAGGCTTTGTCATGTAAACGAGTTTAATCCTTTATCGGCCATGAATTTGTGACTTGTTACGTAAGTCATCAAGGAGTAAGAAAAGAGAGAATAGATTGGTTAAGTACACGAATTGACAAGTAGATTGGTATTAAACAAATACTGTATATCATTTTCGAAATAACTAATACAGATTACTACGAAGAGTAACAGCAAAAATAAAGATTACATCTCATTTTGTCTTTCCGCAAAACATTCAGTTAGGTTGATAAACACCTGTCCCACTTAGGGACTTATGGATTCACACAGATAAATATAAAGCAAGAGAAGGGAAATCATGGGTATTAGTCCATCAGTATCGTCATATTATCAAAGTCAAAGCGGTTAGCCTCATGGGAAGTGTCGTTGACCTGCAAGCAGTAAAATGCAGGTTCAAGTCACCATACACTCTAAGAAAAAAATTTTTTCAGCACCATTTTTGTCACAATAGCGGCACCATTTTGGCAGCACCATTTTGACATAGAAAAGGTTATTTGTCAGCACCGTTTTAGACAATATGATGCTGATAAGAACCTCTCTTACGTCAAAATGGTGCTTGTAAGCGCCAATAAAGATGCCGCTATTGTGGCAAGATTGAGCACCTTTTTTTTCTTAGAGTGTAGTCTCTGCCAATATGTCTTTCTAACACACTGATTAATCTTAATACTACGGAGAGTAACAGCGAGTCAAAGATTTTAATAACATCAAAATATGAAAGCTATTAGCATACTGTAGGGGTTTGGATTCTATCTGGCATTGTCCTGAAGAATTCTGGCCAGTCTTGGCGAACTATTGTCGTCAAATGTCACGCACAGACATGGCGGAGGAATCCCATACGCGATATCATCTCGCCCTGCTTCTACTCTGACAAACGCACGGTAAATATTGCGTGGCTCTTTCATCGCTTTGGGAATTCTTGGTAGAGCTTTACAGCAAGCCTACACCAGTCGCTGAGAAGCATATTGCCAATTTGGTAAATTGGAGTGGATTTACGGAGCTAAAGCGGGGGAGGCAAGCCACTGCATTTATGTATATAGAGAATAAGGTATAGAAGAAAGCTGCAAGTTATGCGAGATACGTCGTGTCCCCAATCAAGTTGTTTTGCATAGCACTGTTGCTCCTCTTATAACATTCCTTTCCTATCAAAATGCATAAGTCTCTCTTCATGTTGTTTCTTTGCTTCTCTCTGTGTTCGTTCCTTTTCTCTTTTCCGTTTTTCTACATAAATTCTTAATCCATCCTCTTCTCTCTAGCGCTTGATTCTCTTCTTCCTTCTATTGTTTGTCCTAATAACACCCCCTTTAATCCTCTCCCCTTATATTGTCTTCGTTTCTCCTTGTTATGATGTTGACACTTAATACCCTTTGTGTGTAAGTCTACTACCTGAACACACTACCTGTAGAATGACGGGCATAACACGAACGGGCACCTGCTTTATAACTGAAAGATTGATACGTGTTCAAGCAACGCTGCTTCCCTCTATCTAGTAGTTGCATTCACCCACTCATTTATTCACGCGTTGGGTGATCTATCTTTCTTTCTCTTTGTCAATGTGTTTATTGAAATTACCAGGAGAACATGATTATAGAGTTGCTGTATTTGTGCGTACTGTAGCACATCGCGTCGACAATCAAGATCTGGCATTCTGCCACCATATACAGTATATCGTCTTTCTATTATTAAAGTCTACCTCCACCCACTCTCTCTTTCTACATAACAAATTAATCCGTCCATGCACTCTCATGACTTACTTTCCACAGCGGTATATATCATTATATAAAAAATATATCTGTATTAATGATTTTTCTATACCTTGCTTTACTTGCGGACATGCTTATGCTACAATCTTAACTGGCGACGAAGGTTTCCCTCTTCAAGTTTATGTTGAAATATCTCTCGCTCCATCTCTTTCTTTTCCTATTTCTCTCTCTCTCTCTCTCTCTCTCTCTCTCTCTCTCTCACTCTCACTCACACACACACACACACACACACACACACACACACAAACACACATACACAAACACATGTACAATCTATCTGTCTGTCTGTATCTCCCTCTCCCCTCCCATCCACCCTTCCCAGTACAGATCCCATTCTACATGCACCCTAGACACCTACAGTTAATAAATGTCAAAGTGTGGAAAAGATCAGGGCTGCAGACTAAGCAGTAGGAGCTGTAGATTTGAAAAGGACAAAGACGACAAAATACAAATAATAAACGTACGTCCTCATTAACCTTTCAAATACAAACCCAAAGGTAATGATGCAAACCCCCTTACCCCCCCCCCCCCGGTCTCCATTCCAATGTGCTTACCCCCTCAGTACCAAGCCATGGACAGCCTTGTAAATCGATACACATGTAATGAACCCATATTACCGTGAGGGTTAATAACAAAGTTAAGTTGAGGGGTAAAAGGCAATCTGGACGCTCCAAAACATAATGATTGCTCTGAACTGCGGGCAAAATGAGATGGTAGTGGTAGTGATCATGATGATGGTGCCAAACGTCGAGAGTGGTGGTGGTGGTGGTCTAACATATCTATACTTCAAGTATTTTAAAAAGAAGTCATGACAATCCATCCAAGCCCACCAAAAAACACACACACACACACCAAAACACACACACACACATACATACAATCACGCACACACGCATACACATAAAAAACAAAAAGAAACCCACAAAGACAAAACAAAAGATTTTACCATAAGAATCATCATAACAAGCAACACAAATCACAAGAAGAAAAAAAATGAATGTTGATATTTTCATGGTGTACCCAACCTGCAAATTGCAAGACTGTATCCATCCGGTTCAAGAATTAGCACCCTTTGTAAGGAGTAGATGTGAGGGGAGGGGGACGTGTCCTTATACAGCAATCTGAATAGAACATAGTTACTCAACTACATTCATGCACCATTCCACGCCCTGCCCCTTCCCTTGATTGGAGGATAGTGACATTTGGTGGTGTCGACAGTTGTTATCAGCAGTGCCCATCATCCCGTCGCTCAGAGACAATGGAATGCTGTCGGCAGGGGAAGGGGGAAGGGGAGGTTTGATGAAGGTCAAGGAAGAGAAGAAAGGACGCATGGGAAGGGTTAAAGGGATACATCACCCTGAAATTATTTTTGTTTTAATAAAAGCAGACACATGAAAGAAACATATCAATGAAGGTTTCATGCAATTCCGTAAAAGGATAAAAAAGTTATGATCTTTTAAAGTTTTGATTTTGTGACGTCACGTGCGAGGTGCTATTCCATATGTTGTGTTCATTTTTTTCTCGAAAATGTGCATTTTCTAAAAAAAAAACATTCATCCTTTTACCTGCATTTGATACATCATCAGAAATACGTTTTTAAAAGCATACCTGTATAAAAAAAAATAATTCCGTTGTCAAAAACAGAAAAGGGGCAATTTATGTAATTATATTGCACACAACATATGGCAGAGCACCTCGTATCTAACGTAACAACATCAACATTTTAAAAGATCACTTTCTTTTCCTTTTACGGATTTTCGTCAAACCTTCACTAATACGGTTCTTTCACGTGTCTGCTTTTATTGAAACCAACTTAATTTCAGGGTGAACTATCCCTTTAAAGCACGCGGGCAATTATTATAATTACGAATTACATCATCCGGGGAAGGATAATGCACAACTCTTAGAAATTTCGAGCACTTTTACTGTTACAGGTGCAAGTTGCCTCTGTGATGTCACCTTGTTATATCTACAGTATATAGCTACAAACATATGAGACGCCATTAACGACGACAGTGATTACAGTGATACTGGACGTAATCAAACGCATAATAAGTATCATCATTCATCATGACATCGGATTAATATTTCACCGTGATTGATACCCATGTCAAGAGCCGAAGTATAAACATTTGCAACATGATAAAGCACAATCATTAGCGCTGATTTGTGTGTAAATCGTGATAATTAGTCTTGTGCAATGAACGTCATATTTGACGTGATTTGTGATCAACAAATGCCAGCTTGATTCAGTGCTCATTATATAAAGTATACAACGTTGACAGTTCCTTATCTCATGAGCTGATCTGTTTTACACTTCGTTTATCCGACGATTTTAACGACTGGATATAACGATAACAATGATGCATGTATTAATTTATCAATTATTGGCATTGAAAGAGCGGATAAGGAGTGTCACTTTTCATCTTGTCCCCACCCCCCAAAAAATGCTGCATATAATTGTGTTCCTGTTAATTCTTTGCGTGCCGTTGTTACTTTTTGGCACCCATAATGGGTGCTTTTTTGCACCCATAATGCACATATAAAGCAGCTTTTTGTTTGAGAGAGAAATGATTAACTAGAACCATTTAAAAGCTGAACGATACTCCTGAAGTAGAATTGTGTGTTTTCACTAGGGAGACATATGTACATGTATGTTCTTTACATCAAGACTACATGTCAGCCTAATTTTTAATAAGCGAATAATACACTGACATATTGATCACAATATCGGATAATTCCTGAGGCTAACATCAAAATACGAAGGAACTGACATCTATAATGGTCTATAATAGTAAACTCTTCAAAGAATATGCTTAACCTAAATCATCATTCATATTCCATATCAAAAACTGTTGTGAATGCGCGGAATCAGCCACTCTATAAATTAGGATACTAAAACCGCTGTGACATTCCAGGAACTATCATATATTCAAAGCCCCCGGAGGTATTACTGACAGATGATTTCGAACGAACTAGAAAGTCTTTCAAAGTTGTTCATCAAAATAAGGAATTAGGTTAGGTTTCATCCTAATTCTGTCAGAAAATTAATTCATTCTAAGGGTTTTCCCCTCTGAGAAGTAAGTCTTTACTCACGTCACATTTCTATATTCATGAAAAGATGCATTGCAAACAATTTATGATTGATTGATTTTAATTTGATTATAAAAAGTTTATTTTCCTTGAAATATTGAATCATCTTTTTGCATAACTGATTGTAAATTGTAACTATACATTTGTCACATTATTGAGACTATTGAAATATGATAACTAAGCGTAACTTAACATTGATTTATATCTTGAAAAAGAATACATTATGATTCATTCCAGTGTGAAGGAAGGTGAAATGACTGAAAGCTTTCGCTCGTGATTATGATCGAAACTTGTCACACTCAAGCCTGCCTTTTTATTCGAATCAATGGTTAAAGTTAGATGAAATGTAGTATTACATCATTCATCGCAATCACAAATATGAGATAACATGGATAACATTTCGTGAATTTAAAAGAGATATTGATCTCAGTGGGCGAAATGTATATACAGCTACGATCATACGGAAGCAGTTACCCGTTGCCGCTTGTGAATTGCAGTTTAACACCGGCGGCTTTCGTCGCTGAAAACCACGAAATGGTTAAATTAATTCATTATGTACATGCGCGAGTAGTCTCACTTTCCGTTAAAGGACATAAACTCCCGATAGAAAGGCCATTAAGGCAAACGATGGCGTTCCCGTTCTGAACACATCTTAAGACGGAAGAAGGAGGTACCTTTAATGCTGAAGATACCGCCAAGACATATGGGATGCGCCGCGCGTGGTTGCTAATATAAACAAAGAACAGGGACCATCTGACGACGAGAGATTCACGACCGGGCCTGCAAGAAACAGCGCCGATCTATCAGCCTACTTCCACCTAATTGGCCTGGAGTCTCGTGTAATATTCAGTCACTGGCGTGGAGAGATAGGGTGTAGATAGATAGACAGATAGGGAGAGAGAGAGATATATATATAGAGAGAGAGAGAGAGAGAGAGATAGATAGAGAGAGAGAGAGAGAGATAGGACACAAGAGAGAGTGAAAAGAGATAGGGGAGAAATATGTAGAGATAGAGAGAGTGAGGGAAAGAGATGAAGAGGCCGAAAAATGGAGACTAAAAAATATACAAAGGATATATATATATATATATATATATATATATATGTATATATGTAATACACAAGTTAAACGGATGACTGGGGTGGATTCGTCATGGCACAATAAACATGACGAATCCACCACAGTCATCCGTTTAACTTGTGTATTATTATTTAAAAGCTCTTCCTGAGAAGGACTGCGAGCACTCTACATATACAAGGATAGTATTCTTCAAGTATATATATATAAATATAGATATATATATATATATATATATATATATATATATATATATATATATATATATATATATGTATATAAATATATACACACATACACAAAGGAAGGAGAGAGACTGATATAAAGAAGGCAAAACAGTGAGAGCAAAACAAACGGAAAAAAGAGTACAATCGGCATGAAGACGTTTAGATGAATGGAAAGAGGGAGAGCTAACAGAAGAAAAATAGCGGGAGACAAGAGAGAAAGAGAGAGAGAGAGAGAGAGAGAGAGAGAGACGGGGGGGGGGTGTGATTAAGCTTGTGGTGACATTTATCAAGCTGTCCTTTGTATCGATGTTTAGTTTATCATAATAGTCAATCAATCGCGAACTCTTTGAGCAATGTAATTATGAAAATTACATGATGACCTATATGTATAAAAATCCCTCGCCTCATGCCGCATGACATTTAGTGAGTGCTGCGGAATAGGCATGGAATGATCTAAAGTGGTCTTCATTTTAACCACTACTACCACGCAACCCATGAAGTTACGACTGTACGCAGAGAAGGTATCGCGCAATGCTAAAAACTGGCTTATAAAGACTTTATTTGAGTTGATTTGATTCGATTTGATTTGGTTTCATATATGCACGGGATCCCTCGATCGGCAAATAAGGCTGTTTTCAGCAGGGTAGTGACTGGTTATTGATCGCAACTAGACTAGGGATCGATATAAATTACAATTCTGCAAATTAGAGTTTAGGGATTGGACTTGCGATCAATTCAGATTAATTGCAACTCTTTATAAGACAAGTCCATAGTTACACCTACGGATCAGAGACACCGCGCAATGCTGGTTACACCTATACGAGGTGGAGGCACCACCCAATGCTGGTTACGCCTATACGAGGTGGAGGCACCACCCAATGCTGGTTACGCCTATACGAGATAGAGGCGCCACGTAATGCTGGTTACGCCTATATGAGATAGAGGCGCCACGTAATGCGTTACGCCTATACGAGATAGAGGCGCCATATATTGCTGGTTACACCTATACGAGGTAGAAGCCCCATGTAACGCTGGTTACGCCTGTATGGATTATAGGCGCCACGTAATGCTGGCTACCCCTATAGGAAGTGGACGCGTCAGGCAATACTGGTTACGCCATCACCTAGTGGTGGCGCCACGTAATGCTGGTTACCCCTATACGAAGTGAACGCGCCACGCAATACTGATTACGCTTACACCTAGTGGTGGCGCCACGTAATGCTGGTTACCCCTATACGAAGTGAACGCGCCACGCAATACTGGTTACGCTTACACCTAGTGGTGGCGCCACGTAATGCTGGTTTACGCCTGTACGAGGTGATTGCGCCACGTAATGCTGGTTACACGTGTACAAGTTGGAGGCACCGTGCAATGGTAGTTACATATGTACGGGGTGGAGGTGCCACACAATGTTGCTGATAAATACGAAGTTCACATCTAACGTGGATCATTGACATCTTGCAGATCTCGTGATAATTGTTAAAAGTGTGCTTTTGGGTACTTAAAGTGACTCATAACTTTATAATGTCGAAATATAAAGTGCTATAGATGTAGAATGATATATCTGAAGGACACATCTCGTGGGAACAATGCGAATCAAGGAGTCTAAAAGGAAACACGGGGATGATAAAAGCTTCTAGGGAGAGAACGCAGGATAAGAAGGAGACAAATAATGACAGTAATACGAACAGGGTTAGAGCCTCGTTCGTAAGTAAGTTAATTGATATAAGCAATATCATAATGGAAATCACCATGGTAACAAGACTTTTAATGGCATCGTGGAAGAAAAGAACGCTTCAAAGAGAAGTGAGGACAAGGTTGTTTCTAAGCAACGTGGTATTCACAATGAAACGCTCAATGTGCATGATTCAGCGTTGGAAAACGAAAGAGAGAGAGAGAAAAAAGAAAATGAGGTATACCATAAAGATTTAAGGTCAGAGGTATATCTGACTTGTGACTTCATGGCTGGTGACTCGCGCATATCTGACGTTCGTGGTTTTTGGTTTTATTCATTCTCCACGCTCTCTCGGGCATTCTAATTCGGTAAAGAATTTCTTCATGAAGACGGAGAAGTCCAGCTTTCTCAAAATTGAAGCGAGAATAAAAATAAACACGGGTGCAGAATGTCGCCCACGCAAAATGTTTATTTTCATTTCTCGTATCTTTATTGACTAATGTGTGACAGGATCAGTTTACACGAATATAGGGCTGTCTGTATTTTATGATCCATTTGCGATTTGAGAAGGTCGGATTAAAAGAGGAGATGGGACTTCCTCGTAATGACTCACTGCTCGAATCGTGGTGGGATCTAGACTTGTCATCGGGGAGGCTGATTCTTTGGAGCCAGACCGTACCTTACCTCTTCCATCTCCCCCCCCCCTACCCCCCCCCCCCCCCCACTCCTCCCATCTCTCCTTTTCCGGGGGAAATGACGGAGCTAAGCCCGACTGTAGATTGGACCTGATCAGACAGATTAAGCCTTGGCGTTCGCGTGACAAGAGGTTGATGAGTGAGCGCAGACGTAGACTGATGGAGGCGTGCTTTGTAGGGGTTTCCCCCTCGCATTACTCACTCCCTATAGGTGTGATTTGAAGGGGAAAATTAAAAAAAGGATAATACCCGTTTTCGTAATGTATTCACAACTTTCTCCCTAACAATCGTATGTGTGGTAACGAGGTATGACATTCACTCTCTAGTTTAAGTTGGTGGAATGCACTCTGATTCTATTAGCTGTTGCTACTCGGACAAAGATCGGACATGCTTTTGGGCTACCAATAGTGACATATTGTTTGAACGACGTGCATAAAATCTGCATAAATTACCAAAATGGTTTATTGGATATAAATGCACATAACAATAATCTACTTATACATGTGCACATGACGAGAAAGAGGGATCAAAAAGAGAAAAAGTATATTTCTGTGTGTGTTTTATATTCGGAAAAGAGAGTTTATGTAATTGTATAAACAGAATAGATATAATAAGAGGTGCATTGTTGTGTATAGGAGGGGGGGGGGGTATATGATATAGGTTGTTGGATAGGAAGATTAAATTGAATGACATTAATATAGAGTGTGTGTGTGTATGAGAGAGGGAGAGAGAGAGAGAGAGAGAGAGAGAGAGAGAGAGACTGATAGAGAGGGGGAGGGTTCGTGTTGGATATGGGGATTATGAGGAGTATAAACCGATCACACTGCAGTATGAGTGTCAAGACATTAAAAACGATAAAACATGAAAGAAAGAAACGACCAGATAAGGGGAGGTGAGAATTAGGAAGAAAGCGAAAGAGTCTGAAATAGAGTGTTGAACGTAAGTTCAAGATGGAAAGGGTAGGGGTGGAAAAGGGATGGAATAACAGACAGCGCATACAACCGTAAGGTGAATCTTAACAAACACAGAAGAAAGAATTATTGTTGATGTGATCACAGTGAACGCGCATAACTACCGGGCTCGAGCTTTACTTTTATCGATTAATCAATGTGAAGGATCGAGGCTAGCTCGCAGGATTTAGACATAATGGAGTCTAGTCAATGGGGAGGGATTCATCATTTCCAGAAACACGGCGTTCTCGGTCAACCTACATTATCATCAAGCTTATTTATTCTACCCCAATCCCTCGTGTCACCTTTGCGCTCACTTTTATTTTTCAAAGGATTCGAAAGATCTTCGTTGAATCCTTCTTCATCTGCCAGAAAAGTCATCAATCGCCGTTTTCTCCACGATTTTCATATCATATTGACAAAAAACATATTTTAAATTAATCTTTTGAAAAAAGTAGGTCAAATTTAATCTAGAGATGATCAGTCGGAGAGATTTTCTGCCTCTTTGGTACCTGATTCTGATGTTTTCCCGAGTGACTTAGTGTTATAAAGTTATGTAGATGTGAGACATATGGAGCACAAAGTCAGCAACGTTATTGTTACAATAATTTGAACTGGTGTTTAAATATATCTTAGAGATGTTTTTTTTTTACCACATTGATATTCCTTAAAATCATGACAAAAGTGCTCAGTAAAAGTGTCAATCATTATTTCTAGTAAAGGAATTTAGTGTTAGCTTCTGAAATTTGCACATCTGTACACCCTCCCCTTTCATGTATCCCGCTCTTTTAGGTCGCCATTTTGCTGTCATGTTTGAAATGTCATTCTGTTCGGCACCTTCGCCGGTAATTACTGTGTGCTTTTGACAAATCACAAAGCATCGGACATGCCGAAAGCACAACCTGGTGTAATGCATATTAAAATCTGCGCTAGCATATTATGTTGACAGCAACGAAGGTCGCAATGTATACAAAACGCTGTCTTTTTAGTGATATGAGAAGGTGAGTACTTGGTTACATTATTACGGTAAAAGCCCTTGGGCTATCACTAATTATAGAGCTGCACACGAAGCGAGTTAACGCTAATGCAAGACTAATTAACTCACAAGAAAGAAATAACTTTCTCGATAGCCTGGATATACTGAAGAAGAGATTGGCTGGTATGATGGAATAATTGCGTAAATTGTTTGCAATCTACAAAAAGTCAATCAGCCTTCTCCCTTAATGAGAATATAAACCGTAATCGTTAAAAATCCAACTCTATGCAATGTTTTAACAATCTGATGTCTGTATAAATCTCCAATTTAAATGAAACAAAGAGGTGCAAAGATAGAATAAAAACAAAGTGGAAATATTAAAACGAGAAAAATCGTTTTTCCCTACGAGTCAACCAGCATGGATTTGTTTTCGCAATTACATTTTGGCGCCGTACCGCTGATTTGCAAATAAGCTAAATCCACAAGCGTTATACGCTTTATTCATTAGGTCTATATTTATACCGAAACAGTGGATAGACAAGATGTTAACTAAGTCTTAATAACGTGAAATTGATAACAGGGTGATAAGGCTTAGTTCATTAATTCCATTCATTATTTGGTCACATGAATGTATCACGTTTTAATAGTACCTGTATTATATGTGCTGGAGTGTAGATATCATAGCAGATTGGGTATACGTATGTTGGCATGGCATCCATTATTTTGCGGATGAACGTCTCTTGCAGATTGATTTTGGTATTCGGATATGTATGTGTGTGCATGCGATTAGTGTTTATATGTATATGTGTATTAGGACTTTTGACACTTTTGACAACTAATATTAGATACGTGACAACCCTAAGAAGGCCGAATTTCACACATCATAAAATTAAAGGATGACAATCTTTTACAAACAGGTTTCGTGACATTTTATCGATTATTATTTTTGTAATAATTCTTTGACAATTTGATGAGATTTTAATTTTATAGACAAATTGTGTGCTAAAAAGTGTGTGTAGGATAATTATACAAACTCATCAATGCCTCAACAGGTAATCCACTAGCAAATGTTATTTCAATGCAATTAAGACCTTGTAAAGACCTTGTAGGCTGACTGTTGTACGCTTGGTGCAGCAGGCCAGGGCGGGAAAAGAGCATTATTGTGCGAGAAGTCAATCAAGCGACTGCGATAATGTGTGACACCACGCGCATGAAAGGTCGTTATGCATGTAAGGCCATTCACACGTTTGACGCATGCGTAATGGCGTGAGATCCAAGAGTCGATACATTTGATTGGCATGTTGCCAATTCATTTCTTAAACCTATGGCGTCATTTAAAACAAATATTTGGTATTTGGCTTTGTGGATGTCATGTTCACAGGTGTAGGAGGGACAGTGTATTGTGATAGCAACTTCTTATTGTGTGCGCACACTAAAGACATGAAAGAGGGGTTTTAACTTTATCCTCAGTTTGCGGCGTCGTATAAATTGCGCTGACTGGATATGAAGTTGAAATGGGAAGGGAGCTGCACCCCCAAACCTCCTCATTCATGTGGCAGTTGATATTATGACGTAACTACTCGGGATGAGAGCACTTTCTACCCTCGAGACTAGACTATTACGGATCGATGGTAATGCTGTAAACACGACGTGCCTTTAACGATGCTGTGGGTACGTTCCACGGAAGATGGAACCATGGCGAAGGTATGGGGAGAGCGGGAGGGGGGCCGTTGGAAGTAGGTTAACGAATTTCAGTTCGGTAACGTGGATGATCCCATTTAAACACGTGAGTTCCATTTCTTCGATCTTGCTCCCATTGCAACCAACCCTGTTTACGCACACACCCACATTTTCCCCCAATGATCTTTGTTCTTCATTCCATAAACAAATTATATTTAAACAACCTTTATGGATGTGTTAAAAAAATGAAACAAAAGACTCACGCAATATATTTATATTCAAGTTAAAATAAGGATAAGTTAAGTGAAAACATTTTACATGATTGAACAGTTGTTTGTAACGGACATACTTGTGGACAAGTATAAGGTGGTCTGTAGTGACAAATTCATGCAAAGACCTAGGCTGGTAAATACACAGTGACACCATCTATGCATTAGAAATCAGAGGCAGCGCTCAAGAAAGCTCATAGCGCACGTACAACATACTAACATTTTAGAAACTTGCCTGGGTGGTCGCAAAATGTAATAGATAAAGGGGAGAGAGAAAAGTCAGAGAAGTCAGAAAAGTCAAAATGCCATAAATGCCAACGGCGTGTACGGAAGTCAACAATATACCATTTTCGTAATGTATTCACAACTATCCCCTAACTGCGTAGTAACGGGTTAATGTATTCACCCGCATCTTGTCATTCATATTCAATGAATGGAATGCAGTTTGAATATATAAATTGTTGCTACTCGGACAAACCTCGGACAAGCTTTGGGCTTCCCATTGGTAACGTATTGTTTGAACGGCGTGAATAAAATATTCTATTCACGCCGTTGACATTTTTTACTTTTCTGACGTCACTGGAGGTGTGCGTTTTTGTTTTTTTTAATTTTCGTCAAAATAAGACTTTATTTCGGCAAACGAATGTGAAATTCGTTTTCAGTGGATAATTTTACAAAGATTAGTAGAAAATAATTTTTCTAATTTAGTGACCCTTTAATGATGCGAGGTGAACGAATAGTTGCGTAATCATTTAAATACGCACACACACAAATACTAACGCACATAGGTATATGCCTATACACATACTATGCCCACAAACGAACACACACACACACACACCCGAGTGCACCTACATATACATGGATATACACACATCACTCACACACTAACACACATACATGCACCCACACACATTACCACCACCCTCCTAAGCCGAGCTAATGTTCGTGTTATTTTCACCATCATTCGTGAGATTATATCCAGCTGCCAACTTTAATTATGATATCTGAGAGCACGCACGTGCGCACGCCGGAAGCTGTACGTCTTAGAGCACGGGTGCGATACCGTGCTGGGCATGACGGGAGACGGGGGACAGGGGACAGGGCGTGAGATGGATGAAATACACCCAAGCACACATACACGGCTCTTAATCAACGAGCTCTCACTCCTCTCTCACCAAGAACCGCAAGATTATTAATTACCAAGCTGTGAAAGTTTATGATCCCTTTCGTTAAATCTCGGACAGGATTGATGAGCGTGGCAAGAGGGTAAGAGAAACGTCCAGATGAAACATCGTACGTTGCCGGAAGGCGATGATTTTGGTTTGAATCCCCCTACGGTCTAATCAACATCCACTAAACTTTCCACCATCTCGCCCCAACTTCATACACAGGCACACAAGAGTGCACCCTGACAACCCGACGGGTTCTACTATTTCACCACCGCCCCTCTCCTATCCGCCCTGCTCGCCTAATTTTCTCCCTCCCCTATATCAATGATGTAAGCTTATATCAAGCTACAGTCAGTGAGGATGATATTTGAGCGGAACCGCGTATGCTGTAACGCAACGGTGAGACCAAGGTTAGAATGATACATAGGGGGTATCTGTGGAGTTTTGATTTGGGTGCAGGGCCATTGAAAGCCATAATATAGCACAGTAGCTCCAAATGCTGGCATATATTTTTAGACATTATATAGGTAAGACAAATTATTACGCGATTATCCTAGATGCTCCCAGTAATTACAATATCTAAATTTTTGGATTTTGGAGGCCGTAAGTTTTTTTTTGTAGTACTCAGGGCGATAAAACTGGGAGTTCCTTTTATCATTTAACAGAGGCTTTCTCAATGATTTAAACAAACTGTTAACAAACTGGTCCTTTACTTTCAACCTTCTGTTCTGCTCTCCAACCCTACCCCACCGTTCCCCAACACATACCTCTCCCAGGAGTCGCACTATCACACAATTATAAATCGTGATGATTCTTGCATTTTCCTCCCTGTGTGTGCTCAATATTGCTTCCAATACAACAATCTCTGCCGTAGCGCAAACATGGCGATATCTTGAGCAGGCTTTCATCAAAATGATAAACCAATACCTCCTCTCTCTCCTCCCCCAATTTTCTCAACATCACAATCCCGCGTCTCTTTGCCTGTCATATGTCACATTTTGGCCGCTTAATGTGATCAAATTTGAAGTGTCATCTTTTCTCCTCCCTTGGCGTTGTGCCGTCATTCATGTTCGTTCATTTCATCTTCAAAAGCTCTTTGGAGCAAACAAAAGACGATCACATCGCTTCATCAAACTTTTCTCCATTTTCCCCCTTCGAACAGTCTATCTAAACGTTTTCAGATCTTTGACGGCCTCCTGTCCTTCCGCGATAATGGTCTCGCCCCCGTACTCTGTTCTCCCACCTCGCTGTTTCCCAATCTAATTCTGCGCTAATCATGTCTCACATTATCCGTTTCCATGGTCACAGGCCTATTTGCAGTCACAATATGTTGCGTCACCAATTTGATTTACAGCCGCGCAAAAAAGGTAAGGTAGTGTAAGAGTAGACGAATGTAAAGCGGTACATTAAGATATGATTACTCCCCGCTGTTCGCAATCTATCTCTAAATGAAACGCCTCATGTCATAGAGTGATCAAGGACGTGAACACTTTCAGATAAGCCTCAGTTCTCTCCCTGAAATCGACAACAGCTTTCTCTTGTCGTACAAATAATTCCTTCCGGACCGAAATCAGCACTTTACGCAAGTAGTTTCCTTTTCACCTATTAAGCATGAAAATATAATTATGCAACATATTTTGGCTTGTTCCAACGAATGAGGAAAGCATGATCGATGTTGAAAATAAATGCAACCCGGACAAGAAATATTCGCGATTTGACCGTGCATTCTCGTGCTTGAACAAAGCAATAGCCTTGAATCAATATAGCGAAGAGTCGTCAAAATGATGTAAGGCAATTATTATTAGTCGCATCCTGAGACTTGGGAAGATTCCAAACGGTCAACATTGAAAGATAGACGTATCAAATTATGTACAAACTTTTTAAAATCATTATCACAACACTAAACTTACCAGAAGTGGCTCCCGCCAAAAAAATCCAAAGTCTTTACGTCACGTTGCCCCTTTTCATCAGTAAATAGTCGATTAAAATAGACCCCACTTCCGTTTTTGTCAATTTAATCAACCAACTATCACGATGTCGCCAAAATGCAATATCAGAAAGTTTCAGGTTTGGGGTATATGTATTCTTAATTTATAATCGTAATGATTTGGTAATAGGAGTTTCTAAGAGAAATTGATGTGATTAGAAGTTGAGTGGCATGGTTTATATTTGAATCATATTTGCTAAAAATCACAATCATGTAATCTGTATAGTTTTATCATACTTTTCAAACTGTGTTATAATTTGTGTACGAATTGTACACCAACTATTCATTGTACACATGCCCAATTCAGTTGTTAAACTGCCATTCATGTACTTGTATGACAGCAATTCTCATAAACCATTATTGAATTGAATTGAATTGAATTAAATTGAACCGAGCAATGACTTATTCTCCAGCCCCCCGCACCCTCATCCCAAAGTCGCTAATACCAATTACATCATGCGCAGCAAGTGTTGCCTGGTCAGCGCCTAAAAATGGGTGACATGGCTTTGTATCTGCGGGATCTGCTCGTGCAAAACCTTTGCCCGCCTGTCACACCTTTTACCCCACCCCGCCTTCACGCGCACTCCTAGTCCTAGGACCATCCGTCCCCCCTTTCACCCCACCCCTGTCACCCCACCCTCCAGCACACCCCTATCCACGCACTTACAGGTGGTGTTTCACTGCACATGATTTGTATGGTGACATCACGCTTGGGTATCAGTTACCAACCCGGTGATGTCCCCAAACCGAGCCCCATTTTTCTTATCTCCGTAGTATAATGCCGCTGCACTTTTAAATTCAATCATGTGCCCCTTTTAGCTCCCAATGTCACCATGGTTACATGGGAAAGAGGCGGAAACATAGAATTTGATGAATTTGATGAGTATAAGAACATAGATCAAAAAGGCACGGTGACTGGACATGCTCTTTGGTAATGTACGTCAGAGAACGAATATGTGGACTTAACTGGGATCGATTTTAGGACAAGAGAGAAGAGTAGGACATGAACGTAATTTTGTTTTACCCACGGTTGGGTAGAGAGAGTGTTGTAACACGTCTACCAATGCTCGGATGCGGCAAATTCGATCCTTTGTCGGCAAGATGGCAGCAGCAATCAATAATGTCTTACTTTGCATTCATTCAAACAGTTCCGTTTTATGGAATGTTTGATGGCGGTATGCCCTTTTCCCGCTTCTCTTCAAAAAGTTTGGGAGCAGTTTTGAGCCAGCACCACCGCGATCTGAAAGTCTGATGCGACCTTGTTTGTATTCAGATTTTAATATCATACGTTGACAAATCAGTTTTCTGCTGCATAAACATCACATGATCTACTCCTCGTTTGCCTAGCTCTTTGTGTGTGCGGTTTAGTTCTTTACTTGGCTTTCCAGTGGTATGTATTCCATGTCAAGAAAATGAGTTGATGTTTTACGTGTCAGACGTATCATTTTTTCAAATCAATAATTTCTTACTTTGCATACATTCAAATAGTTCGGGTTTGTCGAATGTCTGAAGACGGTATGCCCTGTTCAAAAAGTTTGTGAGCAGTTTTGAGCCAGCATCACCTCGCTCTGAAAGTATGATTCGATCTTGTATGTATTCTGGTTCCAATATCATTTGTCAAGCTGAAACAGAGACAGAGCATCACATGATCGTCTCCTCTTTTTTCTTTGCTCTTTGTGTATGGATCAGTTCTTGTCTGGGCTTTCGAGTGGTATGTATAACATTTGAAGAAAGATGAGTTCATGCTATTTGTGTTAGACATATCATTTGACTAAAAAAATCTGAACAACCATGCTCAAGAAATCCGGTTTGTTGGAAATTGATAAAAATATGATCCCTTCCCCATTTTCATGATTCCTTATGACATCTGAGGAGACATATAAAAAAGAGAGCAAAAATAAAGACTATAATGAAGATACACACACATTATATATATATATGTATATATATATATATATATATATATATATATATATATATATATATATATATTTATATATATCATTATGGAAACACCAGCTCTTTTCACTTGTAATGAGATATGCAAAGCTTCTAATTGTTCTGTAGGCGTGTTGAGAATATTCATCTGTGTAAATCTAGTTCATCTCCGAATGTTTGCTATTAAATGTCTTTATGCAAAAAAAATAACAACGGCGGACCTGCCGAAAGATTTTTTTCATTGGGTGCATTCTATTTTCTACCCAAACTCATTTCTAAAGTCTTAATCACAGAACGTCCAATATATGAGGAGGATTTCTACATCTGTTATAAGGCACATACCCACCAGTGCCTGTGAGATTAATCGTGACCGACATGTAATTTCCACCTAATCTCAATATTACCGGCGGGAAAATGGAGCAAAGATTACTGACTCTTATGAATAATGAAAAGGGCGGAATTCGCGGAAATTGTCACATATCCAAACTAAGCTCGGGGATCCCAGATGAAGCAGGTTTGTCATCTATATTCATGGCGTTTCCACCATTTGGATAAGTCGAAAGAAAACTAAACCAAACCACAAAATGAGCAAATTAAAGCGCGCGAATTTTCCATTTAAAGAGTAACGGAACTCACGCTTTTTTTTTTTGTAAATAACAAATCAATGAGTAAGCCGAGTATGAACGCCATTGATTTTAATGAAAACAATAAAATAGTAATGAAGCAGTAAGAAAGTGAGTGACATCCAATTATATTGCACATGCTTATCATGGGGTACATGATTATTTACTGACCGAATTTTCCAGGTTGATTTACCTTTCCTTCCCTTAAAATGTATTCCCACCAACAGATATATACCCACGACGCACACACACATACATACATACACACACACACACAGACACACACACACACAGACACATACTTATCTTTCTCTCTCGTTATATCTTACTCTACTCTTACCCCCGCTCTCACCTTTATACCTCACATCTTCCTCTCCCGATCAGTTCTCGCGGAGAGCAGGCAGAGAGAGGTTATAATAGATTTCTGTCACTCGCCTTGTTCCGACCCCCCGCGTCGCTTTGTCAAACTCTGTGACAAGGCGCGCCCCATCAGCAGCCGTCCGTAATTACACGCACTGGACGCATTCCGGGCTGCAACCCGACCCCGTGTAATTACTGTAGCAGGGCACCAAGATCCTCGCACCTGCCTCGTTCCAGGATTGTTAAAGCCCAACATCGGTTTCTAGGACGCGTTGCAAAATGTTCAATGAAACGTTCCAGCCAGGGAGATGTTAAGTTTCCTGTTCCCTGTTCCATCCATGCATAGAGTGTAGATGTATTGGGAAAGGAAGCAATTCATTTTGAGAGTGTTACAATATTCTTGGTTTAACTCGTTACCTGCTACTTTGGCCAGTGTGCACCAGGAGGACGTGCATTCCATATAGACTGGTGTTATGCCTAGCACGGAAACGGTTAAGACGGGGTGAGCATCATAATCGACATCCAGATGTGAATTTATGCAAGGAAACTTTATCCATGATTAGAAAACGACACGACAGACTGTACGATTTCGTTTCCCAGGGCTCCTAGGGAGAACAGTCCTTGTGATTGAAAGTACTACCCTGGTGAGATGAGACGTGACATGGAAATGGAATAAAAGACATATCCTTGAATATTGAGAAAGGTTCCAACCGCTTTAAAATTATAATCCAAAAGATTAATCAGATCCTGGGAAGTTTGTCATTTTAGGTTCCAATCCTATGTAATTACAGTCTACCCTTATCTTTGAGGCGAAGCTTAAAAGAAAAGTTACCATCGGCGAGGTATATTAAATGGTATATGTTGCAACATACAACACAACGCAAATAAAAACAATGAAGTGTTAATTTACAAAAAAAAGTCTGCGAAACTGTGTTGGAGATCGACTTTCCTCTTTGAGGGGTAAGGCGCAGGGGTAGGATGACGCTATCTCTTTCATTAATAACCCAGGGTGTCACCCCGACCTGTGTGTTATCTGGACCACCTGAGCCTACGATCCATATGGCAACTGGCGGGTTTTGACTGGCAAAGCGCTCGTTCAGAATTTGCTTCGTTGCTTTACCGCCCATACCTTCATACCACACCTTTTTGGTATATTATCCAGACTGCAGTGATTACCCCTAATGTTAGTCATCACCGGGCAATGTAATCTATGTTTCTCTCAGTCACTCCCCTACCCCAGCCACAAAAAACACACTCACCCCCTCCACCCATTATCTCTCCCCCCCCCTCCTGCGTTGCCTTCATCACATTAGTCCAAGTATCTTTTGCTATTAGAAGTAGGTAGAGCACAGAAGTACAAGTCATGTCTATTTACTGTGCGTTCCTGAAATGGGAAATTTCCCCCTGTTTTACCCCTCCACCTAACATCCACCCCCCCCCATCACTTGCTTCCTGATCTTCCTTTTCTCTTGGTCAGCATATACGGACGTTTAGATCCGATACCCATAGTCATGATAGTTGCGTGTTAAACATATTGCGGAAGACCGATATGCGCAAAATGCTGCTTTACAAATATCAAAGTTTCAAATTTGGAGAGCTATTACTACTATGTAATGAAATGGGAAGTAATTGATTTTTACACACATATAAAGCATGTATATAGGCAGTTTTTAAAACTGTTTCAGTCCACTAATGAGAACGATTTTTGAAATATGAACCAATACGTAATTGGAGAAAATTAAACATATTGGCATTTTTTGTTTAAAAATGACATTTTTGCCCAAAGGTTTCATGAAAATCACCCAAAAGCCCAATAAGATTGGTACCATCTTATAGAGAATATGAATAGCTTGGATATGATGAAAATAAATATTCCATTAGAATTTAGAATGGCGACCATTTTCCAAAAGGCTCGATATCCAAATTGGCTTCGATAATTACATTCTACATACGTGCCAAAGTTGGTGCTGGAGACAAAAGTGAACAATTATTCAACTATGCTGCTGGACTATTGCGATTTTATGACAACTATATTACAAAAGTTTTTCACCTGAATCCTGTTGAATACAATCACTTTCACCTTAACCGGTACTGCGATAGACTGAGATCATTTTCTTGAATCTCGTATATTTCTATACCTTTATTCCCACCCACTCTCTTTCCCATTCTATATGCCTCTCCCTCGCAAACTCCCTCTCCCCCCTCCTTTAGCCTCCACATTATGTGTTTGCATACGTTCATTGTGACATAGAATCTCATCTGTATACCCTTACCTGTGAGAAAAAACATCCTCATTTCCTCTTGACGTATGGGGATAGAAGGGATTAGTTGATGTTCTCTGTATCCATGGTAACGAACGTTTATAAAGCATTATGGGGTATGCACTTTGAATATTATATCCAACGATGATTCAATATCCAACGAAGATTCAATATTCATTGGAAAAACATGTAAAAGCATTTGCTTAATACTATTCCGCTCTGACTGGAGGGCAGGTTCCCTCTCACGGAATCCTCAGCGGAGCCTGTATAAAGACATCTCGGTTTTAAAAAAAAGGTGGACTACGGTTGAGAATGAAAAATGCAATTTTATCTTTTGTACCACTCTACACGTGCATGGAAACTACACCTATCAATACTACCCAGTGCTTGAATCATGTGACGTGTCAAAACCTTTAGCATTTCACTTTGTTTTAT
Source organism: Arbacia lixula (assembly GCA_963669155.1). Taxonomy (NCBI): domain Eukaryota; kingdom Metazoa; phylum Echinodermata; class Echinoidea; order Arbacioida; family Arbaciidae; genus Arbacia; species Arbacia lixula. Next base: position 10,327,959 of record OZ022581.1, on the reverse strand, counting down.
TTAATCTAGGCTGATGAAACTCAAAAATTTCGTCAACCTCTTTTACAGATGACATGTACAATGATATTTCAATCATTAACACATAAATGCTCTAATCATTCATTTGGGAGTATCAGCACGAACACTTTTTTGTCAAAAAACAAAGAAGAGCCGGAATAAATCAAAACCATTCCTTTTATTGACGAGATAAAAGTGTAATGATCATTAAAAGTTCGTCAACCTTTGTTACTGATGACATGTACATTGGTATTTCAATCATTGCCATATATAAATTCTCTAATCATTCATTTGTGAGTATTAGGACGAACCTTTTTTCCAAAAACAAAGATGGCTCGGAATAAAAAGAAATCGTGCACTTTTTTGACGAGATAAAAGTACATTTATAATGATCAGGAAAATCTCACCAACCTTTGTTCATATTTCACTCATTGACATATGCTGTAATCATTCATATTGTGAGTATAGAACGAACATTTTTGTCCAAAAAAACTTGTTTCAGAATAAAGCAAAATCATTCCTTTTATTGACAAGATGAGAGTACAGTGATCAGGAAAATTTAGTCAACCTTTGTTACTGCATGATATGTCGGTTTATCTTTCAATCATTGGCATATATAAATGCTCTTCTCATTCATCTGTGAGTATAGAACGAACATTTTTTTGTAAAAAAAGAAGGTTCGGCATAAAACAAAATCATTCCTTTTATTGACGAAATACGACCAAAAGTATAGTGATCATGAAAATATCGTCAACCTTTGTTACTGATGACATGTACGTTGATATTTCATTCATTGACACATATAAGTTCTCAAATCATTCATTTGTGAATATGGGACGATTTTTTTTTCTTCAAAAATGAAAGATGGTTTGGAATAGAACAAAATCATTCCTTTTATCGACGAGATAAAAGCATAGTGATCATGAAAATCTCAGACTGCGTAGGTGTGGTGTCCGTATTACCTTAATTTAATCAAGCACGGCAACAGCTTGCGGGCTTTCACCATGAACGCGACAGAGAACGATATCTGAGCAGGGAATATCATCCAATCATTTGGGAGCGAGAAGCGTAAGACATTCATGAATGATGAACTTGTAAAATAACATCGCCTAAGGAATTGATCAACAGACGGGTCTGTTTATCAGGAGGTGCACCAAGATTTATTTTACTCGCGGGGAATAAAGTTTATTTTGTATGCATGCTGAATGTTGTTGTACTTCGGGGAAAGCTCTCTATCGCGTGTATTGAAATTGTATTTGAATGTACCGAATACAACTTGGGTAGTTGATTAAATCTAGGGAAAGAGACATAGAGAGAGAGAGAGAGAGAGAGAGAGAGAGACAGAATGAGAAGAGATGCATAGAAGGGAAATCTGAGATCACACACACATGTACACATACACTCACACACACACGCACACACACACACACTCACACACACACATAAAGGCACACACATATACACTCATATAGATGGATACAGAGAATAGATACAGAGAGGGGAAACATAGAATTCTCTCTCTTTCTCTCTCTCCCACACACATATACACGCACACACACACAAACACACACACCCACACATATACACCCTAATACAGACGCGGAGACAGAGACAAGACGAAAAGGTTGGAAACTTTAGAGATCCCTCTCTCTCACACATAAGTAAACACACACACACACATACATATATATATATAATATGCAAACATGCATGGGGACAAAGAGAGACAGGGTAAGAGAGGATAGAAGAGAAGAGATACAGGGAGGGGGGGGGGAAGTGAGAGAGAGAAAGGAAAACACACGCACACACACACACACACACACACACGCACACACACACATAAAGGCATCCGTACAGGGAGAGTCACTCATACCGAGAAGATGGAAGATATCGAAGGAGAGATTGGAGGGACGCAAGGTAGGCTATAACCAGTGACAGTCTCATGAATGAAATTATATCTCGTGCGGCACAGATTTACGAGCACTTTCATACCATAGACTATGAATTTGAATTGAATAGATAGGTATATTCTTCTTCACTGTTTTCTGTACTAAGATACTGTAAGTGTACATTCTTTTTAATAAGAACGGCATAATTGGTTGGACAGTGTCAATGACCATTATTTACACATTTCTTTTGCGCTCATGCATTCTCTATCGTATACATTCGCTCATTACGCTTATCTTTTATGGAAGAGAAAGAGAGAGAGAGAGAGAGAGAGAGAGAGAGAGAGAGAGAGGAGGGAAAATTTCCCCATCTGAAAAATTTAAAACGAAATAAAACCCATTTTATGAAAATATTGCCGATTATCACTGCAAGAAATCAATGCAAACAAAGTATTGTATGTCTGAATGTTTCCATGAAAAACATCTCGCGGCGAAGGCTTCGTAGGAGAGAAATTTCTGACTCTTAAAGCCATATCAGGCTTCATAAATCAAACCGCAGAAACACAATAAGCGACGGCGCACAGTGCAGAGATGCTCATTTCACTGAATAAGCTCATATTTATTGCGCCTAAAACGCACCCGAGAGAATATTTAAAGCCGGATGACGAAATACAATAGAAATGTATTTTCAAATTGCTCGCATGCATATTTCTGGCGTTGGGGGTATTCATTGGAGATTTCTGGGAACAGTTTTCTACCGGTTTTTAATATCGCGAGCCAGTCTTCGATCATTTCCAGCAGAAGACTTAACGTATAGTCATTGTACTCATGTGAAATATGAGTATTAGTAGCGATGGCGCAAGTGAAATTGAGGAAATTATAAAGAGACGGGGATCGAAAGAGAGGGAGAAAGAAGGGTGGGGAAAGAGAAGAGGAACAGAAAGGGGAAGAGGGAGAAGAAGGAAAGAGAAAGAGAGAGCGAGAGAGAGAGAGAGTAAAAAGGGTGGGTGAGAAGAGGGAAAGAGAGAGAGAGAGAGAGAGAGAGAGCGAGATGGGGGTGGAGATGGGGATAGAGACACAGACACGCATAATGAAAAAGTCTTAACATTCATGATAAATTATAGAATGCAAGAAAATACGGACCAACAGGGAAAGTGCAAAACATATTTTACTTAAATCACAACTATCATGACTACTACACACCATTTTTTTGCGGCTTTTATTTTCTATTTGTGATGTAATTCTCTCAATGATAGATTTTAAAGGATGATATTTGACAAACACATAAGTATGAACCTGAAATTATGGTCAATATGTTGATCAATTGTTGTTAGTATTCAAGCACTGAAGAGTAAAAAGAACGTATTAATTTTATGCCAATCATATTACTGTTTGTGATTCGAGAACAAATTGTCAGTTATGAAAACTTATAGTATAACGTGTACTAAAGTATAAGCCTACATAATTAAGTTGTTCTACAGGATGAAAACTAAAAAAGAACAGTTCGTGAGTCATCTCTATCCTGATGACAACATTATCATTATGTATATTTCATGAATGAACGAGAAAATGGATTAGAGATCGGTGAAATCACTAAGTACATCCACACTTCGCTCGGAGAAAATCAACCCTGACCTGTTTTATTTTGCCGATCGGGCGATCAGCTCGTGTTCGTTTGAAGTTGTGCCGCTATTGCGAGGGTTTAATGCATCTGGGCGAGACAACGAAAAGGTGGCGAGATCATAATCCTGAATCGGCCGTTGTCTAGGTTTTCAGGGCATGCATTCTATCGCTGTCTACCTGCTTACATGCCAATTCTTCATGTAATCACCTCAACTCTTGAATATCAGCCGTTGTTAATGTATGAAAGCATATACATATTAATATATTCTTTTTGAAAGCCCCGTCTACCTGCTAACGTTGATCGTGTACCCCACACTCGTTATTACTATAATTGCTTTTTCTGTTGCATTGTGGAGGTATCTGAACAGCATCGGATATCACGCACACATACACCATACAAACGTAATTATACATATTCTCATAATCATACACCATACAAACAATATACATACACTCATAATCATACACATTAACATACTCTAAATACACACGCATCATCACATGCGCACACAAATACACCACACACATAAACACAAACACACACACACACCCTCCTCTCTCTCTCACACACTCTCACACATACTGTAATGTATATAAGAGGCGCGCACACAAACACACATCGCAATACACATAATAGAGGGAGAGAGAGAGAGAGGTTGGTTCAAGGCTTCTGGAGTGAAACATCAATACATTGCTATTCGTAGTATGCAGTATTCTTCTTCCACATCCTAGTGTCAATTTTGTTACAAGCTACGATACAAGACACAATGGGAGGAATGTTATTAAGGTTTTTAAATGGTGAAATGCACTCTCTGTTTATAACAGAGGAGGGTGTGAGGAGAGAGAGAGAGAGAGAGAGAGAGAGAGAGAGAGAGAGAGAGAATGAGAGACAGGAGAGAGAGAGAGAGAGAGAGAGAGAGAGAGACAGAGAGAGAGGGAGAGAGGCATGGGAAGAGAGCTAAAACAACGTGATGACAGATTTGTTACTGCCCTTGCTAATGTTACGCGTACTGCTAACATTATTATTCCCTGGGCCTTACTTCCCAGTAAGAAACGTTCGTCGCGCCCTAGCATTCTTAAATGATTTATTACATACAGAATTGAAAGTTAAGTACGAAATGTACGTAAGTACTGCTTTCTTGGGAAGGATTGATTCATTGCCTTAGTGTACGAAAAGATATGTTGTCTTGTCATGTTGTCTCAATTGACTCAGTTAACATAGAACTAGGAGTTACTCAGAGCCGAAGTGTTTCTGACACGTCTTATGGCAGCCACTTTTGAGAGAAAGTCAAGAAGCAAGAGTTCTTTTGTGCGAAGTGGAACATGTATTGAGATAAACTGAAAAAGGACGAGAGAAAATGGAGGAAGAGAGAGAGAGAGAGAGAGAGAGAGAGAGAGATCCTAACGTATGTCAACATTGTGAAACTCAAGTTCACATTGTCAAACTGAAGTTCATGATGTAAAGGAGGGAAACTAGTACACCTCCCTGAATTAATATTGCCATTTCGATTGACTGGGCTGTTGCATAGATTTTAAGAATCATCTAGAATGAGTATTTGCATTTGTGTTTAAAAAGTACCAATAGTCAGTAATAGTACAACAATTACAAGGATTTAAGATAGAGAGAGAGAGAGAAAGATATATGGAGAGAAATAAAGAGAGATATGAGAGAGAGAGAGATGATGGGGGGAGATGGGGGAGGGGTGGAGGTAGATGGGGTAAGGGGTGGAGGTGGGGGATTAGTGTGAAGAGAGAAAGATGGGGTTGGAGCTGGCTTCCGTGCCAAATCTTTGAGTTACTTTGATCATTTTATGTGACATCCCCACATAAACTTACAAGAGAGAAAGAGAGAGAGAGAGAGAGAGAGAGAGAGAGAGAGAAAACCCAGACAGACAAACAGCTTACAAGTGCGCGCCCGTGATATATAGAAACGAAGGAAATAATGTTACTTCGAACACTATGAATACATTCATAAGGAGCATGAACTTCTCTCCTCTTTTGTTTATTTTTTGATTGCGTCCCTCTATTCGCTACGCTCTAAATATTACCCCAGATAGCCACTCACTTGATTTATCATCCCTTGTTGAATCAAGCTCTATTTGCCAGCGCATAAAGGTCCCTATCAGCCGATTAAAGGCGAGAGAATTGCGCTTAAGGGGACGAAATGGATCCATAATATCCTCCCTGGGGGGCGATGTTCCCCCGACGCCCCAGCCAAACTGTTTGTAGATTGGCTCCCAAACACGCGTCCCTCGAGCACTTGACGTTGGAAAATTTTCTTATTTCTTCCCTTCCTCTCCTTTGACCATTACAGAAGAAAGCCACTCCAATCAGAGGTGTAGCGATAGCTAGCTCGTCTTGATAAAAAAAAATGCTAAAAAAGACGCGTGTGTTAACATGAATTTCTGGTTGAGTAGGGCTTTTCCCCCGATATATATTTTTTGTCCATGAGTTCAACATTTTGCTTTTATTGCGAGCACGCGCGCAGCATTTACGACAGTATAGTGCAACGCGCTGCATTTTTCCCGTGATTAACATCGTCCTTTCACGAAAATCGTCAATATCCTGCCCCAGTTCATTCCCAAAGAGTACGAATGCTTTATTTCCCACACGATCCGTACTCGTCGTCTTTGCTAAATTGCATTTTTCCCAATGAAAGCTTCAATAGTTTTTTTTTTGGTTTATCAAAAAAGGGGTACTAAATGGAAAGATATTCATCCAAAGCTTCTGGTTGGTGCTAAGTGAGATATATGGTTATGTTATCAACGCTGTTACATTCCATACAATAGTCATGTTTCTAATATCATCAGTGCTGGCTATATCCCCGAAAGGTCCTGGGCCCCGTCTCATAAAGATCTGTGATCGATCCCAAATTGACTTGCGATTGAAATCGATCGTGACTTTTAAGACGGGGTCCACTTTCTTCTTTTCCGTTTTAAATTCACCCCATCATCAGCCTCCACAAGATTCAAATAACAGATGCGACACACTTTTATATCACTTAATTCAATACAGGCCTCCATCATACTTGATTTAACCGAACGTTGACGTCCCTTTGACCGAGCACTGACTTTTCAAGTTGACTAGAGGTGCACCAAATCAAAGTTGGTCGTTGTTAATATGTACATTTCTCACCTTAAACAAAATGTTACCTCATCAATTTGAACAGGTCTGGAAAAGTTTCATCAGGAAGAGAATAGAATAGGAAGTGCTCATAAATCATCAAGAGAGAAAGTGAGAGAGAAAGAGAGAGAGGGAGAAACAAGAGAGAGAGAGAGAGAAACAAGAGAGAGATAGAGAGAGAGAGAAACAAGAGAGAGAGAGAGAGAGAGAGAGAGAGAGAGAGAGAGAGAGTGGAAGAGCGAGTGAAAGAAAGGGATATAGATCTGTTGTGGTCAATGCCCGTGTGTGTATGTGTGAACTTGTGTGTTCTTGTATTCAAGTATCTGTCATACACAAGTCATGAGCATGTTCACGAATAAACACATAGGCCTATATAAACACACAATAGGCTCACACACACCCTACACATATATTTATACGCGCACAAACATACAAACATACTTTCGTACACACAAACACGCATATATACATACATACACACACATATACAGGCGCGCGCGATAAACATTGGGATGATAGAGACACATTAGCATCAACCTTCATAAGATATGAATCTACCTACCGTAATCATAATGATGGCTGGCCGATTACTTTAATCGGGTTTTTAGAATAAACCTTTGAGTACCTTGAATATTTCATGGATATAACACATGTACGGAATATGGAGTGAAGCTTAAGCTGACCGAACAGCGACATTTGCAGTTGACTAGAGGCGCGTTAAGGTGCTACATGTCCACTGCAATAATGAGCTCCACACGTAAAGTTACTCATGCAATTGATTGGGAAAGCATACAAGAAGGACGGGGCGAGGAAGGGATAAACATCTTATAGGGAGAGGGAGAGTCAAAGAGAAAGAGGGAGAGAGAAGGAGGGGGGTATAGAGAGATAACGCGAAAGAGAGAAAAGGAACAATATAGAAAAGAGAAAGAGAGAAAAAGGAGAGCGAAGGAAAGAGGGAAAGAAAGAGAGGGGGACAGAAAGAGAGAGAGAGAGGGAGAGAGAGAGAGAGAGGGAGAAAGAGAGTGAGAGAGAGAGAGAGAGAAAGAGTTAGAGACGGAGAGAGAGAGAGAAAGAGTTAGAGACGGAGAGAGAGAGAGAGAATATGAAAAACAGGCGTGAAAGCTATCATGAGGATACATCACACTATGACTATCTACGTTAGATGTGAAACCAGGCAAATGACTGCTCTATGTTGTGGTGTCTATGATGCTCATGTGTTTTACTCGTGCAATGTGCATTAGTGGTTCATAAAGAGTTAAACTCACTCCATTACCGTTTTTTATTACGAACGAAAGAAATAATGAAAATGAACTCCTCCAGTTCTTTCATTCTTGAGGTCTTATTTGCTTTTGCATAGTTAATAGGCACACAGCGATCTTTCTGTCTCGGTATATAGCACCAGGTCCAGTAATGTCACCACACGTTGGGGCTTGCAGTGCAGTCAGCACCCCACAAGCACGTCCATCAATTTGAAGTCTGTTCATAATTTTCCATTTGGCACGTTCCCTGGCGCACGAATTTCCTTTCAAATATGACACAAGAGAACCAAATTGAATTGAGCACGCATATTTCTTCTTCACTCTTTTTTCCCCCTCAATACCACGTGACATGCCTTTTCAGCAGTCCGCGTGTCAGCCCCTCATTCCTATTTCTCCTTTTCTTATAATGTGGTTAAAATGTCCTCGAATCTGCAGATAAATCTCCAGCGTAAAAGTGTTTACAGTCCCTGCTTAGCCGCCGTACTGAAAGACGTCATCTGATCGCTCGCGTGCGCAGCTTGTTGACACACGAAACCCTATACGTGGGACCACAAAGAAAGGATTTCTCCCTTTTATCTCTTATCCCTACCTCCACCGTAATGGATTTTGCAAATACACAGAAGACGGTATCTCTAACAATTTCCCAAATGGAGGGAGAAGTCTTGCCTGCAATGAATGGGCTTTTATTTCCACCCTGATTCGTCTCAAACAACCGGTAGTCTGCCCGATTGCCATGTTTCGGAGCTAAAGATAGCGTAGATCGATAGCAAGCTCGATTGTAGGAGGGCTGATTGACAGGTGTGTTTTCAATGCAAAACACACGGTGCTGCAGTTGGCGGGCACGTTTTCAGAACGTTAAGATGTCGATCCGTCAGCTGTCTTCTTCAGTTGTTATATGAGACTGGCAAGATGTTGTTTAAAGTCTGAAAGTCACTTTCTATAGAGAACATTTCTATAGATGCACGGGTCGTTCAAAGACCAAAGACTCAAAGACTTCAAAGACTCGCTCTACGCCTCTGCTCATACAATGTAGTACAATAAGTAACTGAGGGTAACAAACTTAAACCCCATACCTGACTTAAAAGATGTGCTGTGAAAGAAGTTTCGTTTCCTAGACAACACCGCATACGCTATTCACCATCTACTATCTATTTCTCTATTGGTCCCTGTTGCCCCCCCCCCCCCCCACCCCCACTTACTGCAACTTCTTCTCCTATTCTTTCATCTTCTCTCTCTTTCTCATATATCTGTTTCATCGTTTCTTTCTTTCTTCTGTTCTCGTACGAAGACCCGCTGAATTAGGTCTAGTTGTTTTAACAATCTGTACTTTGTCACATCTGTTGTTATTTACTGGTACGTTTAATAAAAGTGTTTGTATGATGATTCTTAGCCGGATATGATTTTAATACGCTCTACTCTTTATACGCTTTCGATATAAGACGATGCCCAAAATACGTTGCACCTTATATCACTTTTGGAATCGCAAAATGCTGCTCTAACTGTATCGTCTGTATTACTGGATTTACAGATATCTTGTAGGGCAGAAACGGGATTCACAAGCAATACTGTAGTTTCACTGTGTATTGTGTTCATCAACAACTTAATCCGACTGAAGCCCACTCGAGTGTGGTGAGTAGTCTCTTGTCAGGGTCTGAACTACCGAGACTACGTCCCGCAATGTTTGGACACGCCTCCTTTAATTGGCACGTATTAAAGTGGCATGTACAAGTAAGTCTCTCCTCTGAGATTCCAGACCACATGTTTTGAGACCATTTCACAATGACACAATACATAAGCTAGGACAAACATTTTATGGAACTCAGTTTGGACCGATGATATGGAATGAAATACCAGCTGATCTTAAAAACAGACCATATCTTTAAGACATGGAATTTCAAACGTTCCTACAAATCTTGACTTATAAGATCGTGTTTGTCTTCTAAAAAAAATTAAGATGCACTTGTTTATGTCTGTTGTATGTTGTGTCATTGTTTTGCCTGTATCTCCCTCTTTCTCTATCCTTTTCACTCCCTCTTCCCCTCTCTGTTTTCCTTTCTTTTGTTTTACGTCTTTTCAAGGGTAAATCTACTTCTTATTAACCATTCCTTCTGGAGTCAATGCTGATAAGGTTAAGTGCCCCCCTTCTCATAAACTCATAAACTCGTGTATCTGCGGTCTTTGTGTATTCCCATACTTTATACTTGTTCCTGTTTGTGTGCTTGTTATGGTTGTTTTAACATGTTTATGTCTGTTTTTATAACGAAAGTAGCAAAATGAAATGAACTGGATTGAGCAATTGAGTGTGCGCCTGCAGTCTATGTGGAGTTAATGCCGTACGCATTATTGGCGACGTACATGGCGTGGTGGCGGCTCCACGCGGCGCGGCGCGGCGGTGCTAAGCGCGATCGAGTCGAGAGGAGAGGGGCGCAGAAACCGTGTCGTCCATGTGGGGGAGTAATTTGGGTAATTGCCCCCACATGGGGGACTCGGCCGCTCCTCTCGTGATGTCATCGAGTGATTGATGTATGTACCGACCGACCGAAGAAAGCTTACCCCAGAGGATGCACACAGCGCGGGGACAGTTAAGCCTTAAACGTTTTTTTTTTGTCCCCCACCACCATCAACACACACAAATCCCATAGGGCAGCATTTTATCTAGCACGCAAAGGGTTGTTGCATTGAGCGCGCGTAATGTGGCGTCAGAAAAATAGATAATGCGTCCATGGGTAATACCATAAGGTTAACTCTCTGTGTGCCACTGGTCGCTAGTGTGGCGCCAAAATGCATGTAGATCCTATTGAGCGCCGTTTTGTTAGGCACCAATGGGTTAAGAAGACTCTCCTCTTCTTTCTCCAGATGTCCATGCTACATGTCTTTGTATGCATCCATCTTGATCTTCACCACTCAATGAGATGATGTTCCTTTGTTCATTTATGTCCCTTATGTGCTCCAAATAAAATCTTAATTGCAATTGTCATAAAAAAAAATTTATACAGGTAAATATCAATTTCGTTGAAAAGGAACATTAGAAGCTAATCACATCCTTTTTGGTCAATTTGAAAGTCAGCAGGTTAAATGAATATTCATGCAAATGTAGATACGAGTTAAAATATGGTAAACTAAACCAACTTCTATATCCTTCACGTGACGCAAATCATTTTGGTCAATTTGAAAGTCAGCAGGTTAAATGAATATTCATGCAAATGTAAATACGAGTTAAAATATGGTAAACTAAACCAACTTCTATATCCTTCACGTGACGCAAATCATGTTTTGGAAGATATCCAGGTACTTGCACGCGTGTTTACTGGATATAAATTGCAGTAATCCTACATACATCAGAACCATGTCAGAGCTGCAAAAATTGTTTATTATACGCCTTTAAATATTTACTCGAAGGCAGTTGAAGGATGAAGAGTGAAAGAAGGATATGTCACAAGGCAAACACGTCCCATCTTGATGAGATCAGTGCATGGCTTTAATTCCCTCCATCTCTAGCCACACGAGCCGGCCAACGAGCCAGCTATAGCTAGACCATCAAGCCAGATGGCCTGGGGTATCGAGTTCCCTCCTGATGCGGTGCATGACTTTCCACATTATTTTCTCAGCCGTGAAATAAAACGAGGCTCATTGGAAATAAACGAGGCGATGTGGGTATCGAGTTCATGTATTATAGCGCGATGCCCGCGCGAATTCAGCCGCTAGAATTATCATTGCCCACGCTCGTTTGCAGCACATTACCACGTGACCGCTGCATACGACGTCGACCCGGCAAAGCATCACGGACTGCCGTGTGTATACACCAATGTATGTCTGATGTAGTCGAAAATCTACCACCAGGTTTATTCGAGTAAATACATTGAAAAAAAAGTAAAAAAAGTAAAAAGCATTGATTTACCTCAATGGTTGTTTACCACAATCATTTTTCCTTTAAGAAATTGATTTCAAAATTGAAAGAACAACTGAGCTTCAACAATAGTCTCACAAAATCTATAACTGGAGAAGGGATATACCAGAAGCATAACAAGGAAGTGCTACATGTTGACGGAACGGTCTTCCCCTGGTTTACCACTCCTGTCATCCGCGCGCAACATACTAAATCCGGTGACACCTGCCACAACGTACCTGTGAAAAGGAAATTGCAGTAGCGCATGTGACACGTGATCTCCCCGACTACGCCACGAATAGGCGCCACAGAACAGCCCCCAGCGCGGGAAAGAGGCACCGCGTTCGCGCGCTGTCAGAGCGCCATTTGTCGCCTGCTCATTGATTAAGACGATTAGACGGAGTGCCGATGCTCTCATGGTGATGACCTGCTTCTTAGAGAGGGACTATTGGGTGGGCCCGGTTCTTAAAGTCAAGCAGGATTTTGTGGTGTCAAATTGTAGGCTGCATTTATCAAGAACTATGGTAACTAACAGTGTCGTCGTTAGTATGTGCTTTCTTTGAGTACTCGGCTGACACGGAATCAAGGTGGTGATCAATAGATTATGTAAATGGATCATTATCACCACAGCGTGAGATGAAAAGCCATGGAGATACATCGATTGCAGATTGCGATTTATTGACATATGTATTGGTATAGAGAGACAGAGAGATAAACAGTAGCGACATAGGATATAAAGAAAGAAAAAGTGATCGAGTGATTGGAAGACAAACAGAGCAACGTAGCTTTGGTTCTATGCGGTGAAGTGCATGGACACAATTTAGTCATCCAATAAAGACTAAACCGTCTGCCCTGTCTGCTGTATTGGAGACGAACAATGAAGAGGGCTTAGTCTTTATAACTAGACTCGGTTGTGTCCATGTACTCCATATCCTAGAACCTGGGGTAAGAGAAAAGGAGAGAAAATTATCCAAAAAACAGGAGAAAGAAAACTCCAAAATGACGAGAAAGAGAAATGTTAGGAAGGGGGACATAACGACCCCTCCATCCAGTAAGTTAATGATGTGAAAGAATGCAACGTACGAGACATGCGGCTATCTACACGCACACAGTGTGTACACGAGCGAGTGTTTACACTCAGCCTGTGTTAGTGTTCCACACGGGTTTGCCATTCGTCCAGTGATTAAACAGAAAGCAATTAGTCCGCGCTCCAAATGGTCCGTTTGAAGAGGGCCTTTCCGGCCGCCATCCATCACTGCTATGCACACAGAAAAGACGTAAAGCCTCAAGAATCAATGCAACAAATAACTTATTAAGGCCCCGTCTTATAAAGCGTTGCGATTGATCGCAAATCCAAATCCTTATCACGTGACGATTAATATAAATTTCACGTCACGTTACAATCAACCGCAATTCTTTGTAACACAGGGCCCAGGTTTGTAAGGCGATATTGTTTGAAATCGGTACCTTCTCTTTAAATAGTAAGTTTACGCCACGTAAGTCGCGACCACGATATTACTGGCGGCAAACGTTATAACACATGGCAAAACGTAATAGTTATAAGATAAAACACGAAAGTTGGTAACTATGTTCATTATGATTCTTTGTGGCGACCATCGTTTGGTTCTATTGTCGCTCCATCAGACACGGTTGCCTGAAGGCTTCTCACACATCACAATGCAGAATTGTTTGAATGTGGATCAAATGCACGTAAAAAAGTACAACATGACGCCACAAGCCAAAGCCATGAATCAAGATCGCTCGATGTTCCATAATCAAAATCCCACCCCGCGTCATCGTTCACACCCGTCTCTCGCTGTCTTTTTTACTCTACATCCTATCCTAGATATAATGATCAAAGCAAGAGCCGAGTGTAGGAGCTGTGCGTGAGGGACGGGGGGGGGGGGGGGGGGGGGCTGGGGGAAAGGACACTGCAAATTAACTGGTCCGTCTCAGCTTACCCGTCCGCCGGGACCAACACCAAAGAGCCGGGTGTTATCTCATTACCGCCGGACAGGTATTACCCTCTCCCGTCCTTAGATTTAATCAGCTCCACCGAATCTACGGTGAGGACAATGCCGCGCTTTTGGAGGGCGTCGACGGGGACTTCGTGGGAGTTGGAGTAGGGGGTGGCGGTGCGGGGGTGGGGGGGGGGGGGGGGGAGGCGACCATTCATATGCTCTCATGAGTATACTGAAACTTATGAACTTGTGGCAGGTATTACTCTCTCCCGTCCTTATACAGAATTGATCAGCTCTTGTGGGTCTGTGGGGAAGACAATGCCGACCTTTGGGGGACGCCGGGAGGGATCTTTTGAGTATTAGGAGAGGGTGGGGAGAGGGAGGGGGAGGGGGAGGAGGAACCATTGATATGCTCTCGTGGGTACATTGAAACTTAGGAGAACAAATGAATGGGAGGAACAAAAGGAATCGCCATTTTCTGACACGGATTTGCTGCGAAGAGTTGGAGGAGGAGGTGGGGGAACACTTCACATGCTCTTGAGCGTATAGTCAAACTCAAGAAAATGAATGGGTGGGATGAAAGGAATCATCATCTTCAGACAAGGATTTGCCGAAAAACGTGTCACATTAACCACCTTAATACCAATCCCTGAAGAGCTCGTTAACTTATTACACATGTTATACACCTATGATTGTGAAAGGGCTAACCATGTTTGCCACCCATTTGAGAATCGCTGATGAGAGGAGGGAGTGGGAAGATATGTTGCCCCTCATCATCTGTCATGAAATCCGTGGGAGCCTGACTGCATCTTCCTAAGAAGTGGCAATTAACATCCCCATATCTGCCCTAAGAAATGGGTTCCTGCAAACTACGACCCACGTAACTATTATTTCGCACTCATTCTAGCCGCAGAGAATTTAACACAAAAGAGAAGAAGATGGAATGTTGGTAACCTGATCGAGTTCGTGATTTGTTTTCACTGTCTCACATCGACGTCTGGGGCGTTTTACAAATGCCATGATCGTTCGAAATAATATGGAATTGTGTCAAGATAATAGTAAGGGGCTTTTCCTCATTCACAAACGTAATCAATCTACAACTCTGTCAGTGAGTATATCCGCAGGTACGTTATATTTGGGACCGACAGTGTTATAAATGTCGTCTGCGATGTGCGATGTCTTATGTCAACGGATAGAGATGTAGATTGATTTCGTAAATTGTTGTTATATCAAATCTCATTGTTATACATTGCACAATGTACATATACATCTACATGTATGAAAATCCATACAACTTTATCTCTTAGGTTTGCCAAAAGATGAGGCAAACATTTTTTTTTATATATTGAACCGAATTCACGATAATTGTTATTCAATTAATAATTGTGAAGTATGAATCTCTTTATGACTAAAAGTCACATGTACATGGGCCTGTGTGCCTCAGATTCTCATTATTTTGTAGTGATATTTATACCCAAATAAACACTAATCAATTCAGGACGCGAAGACTAAGCAAGTAGTCAACACATAGAGACCAACCAAAACAGCAACAACACATGACCAAAGGTACTCACTGACTTAGTATTCGCCAACAAAGAAGATCATGATCAGATCATAAATGGAATCAAGTTTTCTCCATGGTAATCTCCGCGGAGTTCACATTTGTTCACGTTAATACGAGTAAAAGCGTATTGCGCATTGCAATTGATAGATCTTTCCCCCTATTTTGATAGAATTCCATGGTGGAAAGGAAAAACAGGACGTAGGTTTCTTTAAAGTGTATGTGCTATTGACGGATTTTGGTGGATTTATACACACAAATGCAATACAGCGCTTTATTTTGTGTGTTACTCAGAGGGTTAAAGAACCCCACCACCCTTGGGAACATTTAACTCGCACACGTGATACCACAAGTGATTACATTCTTTTCCCCCGACACTTCTGCGAAGGGAATCGCATCGCCGGGACCACTGGGGCATAACGGCCCTTTAAAAAAAAAGGCGAGGGAGGGGGTGTTCAGAGGATGTTTTTTTTTCCACATGCCCATGTTTTGTACATGGATTCTACAGCTGCACATGAGGAGAGCATTGCGTGGATATGATACGCAATTTTCTATCGGCAACTATCGACACTATCATCTTATTTACTTTTTCTTCGGAATCGATCAGCCAATCGCATTCATACGAAGAGTATCGGTACACAACCACTATATCTTAGTATTATGTAAGTGGCATTCAACCAATTCAACTGAATCACTACTGAGAGGTTCACATAATACATCGTGATTTGTCTTTTAAAATATCTTCTTGTAATTATGGGCAAGTTTCACTCTCTTAAATGCAGGTCTATATCGGACTTGACTTGTGACCATCCTGAGAAATAACATCCATAGATTCGATCGATAAAAAGAAAAGGATTTGTTTTCTTGATAAGGTGAGAGACAGAAAGAAGAGAAAGATAGATAGATAGAGAGAGAGAGAGAGAGAGGGGGGGGGGGGGGGTGCACCCTCTACCCATCCACCCCCGGGTTCTACCCCGGTACCTGGGAAGCCCATACCCCCTCTCTCATCTCAGCCCCTCGGAGTCCCTCTCCACCCGTCTCTGTTTTCTCACTAAAGTACCGTCAGGAGTGCACTTAGCCAGCGAATCCCCCTCGTCCTGCGAGTATCGGTAGCTGGTATCGATTACGCCTAATGACACTATCACTGGGTTTTTGTACGAAAAGGGACTCCGTTTGGGGGAGCACGGTGTAAATAAGGTAAACGATGTGTCATCTCAGAGAACGAAGGCGATACGTTTGCAGGATTTACAAACACATCGCTGGCATTTCCCTTCAAATCCTAACGTTTTAGACCAATATCATGTTTCGTTCTGCTAGTGCTTCGTCCACGTTTTGCTTATGCATTTAAAGGATTATCATTTATTGGCATCACACTTTTTCTAATGCAATGATAAGAAACTTGATCATACTTATCTTAAAGCAATGATGGAAAGTATCGTTTGGTATTTCCTGCCTAATTCTAAACGTTTTAGGCCAATATCATATTTGTTTTATTAGCACTTCTTCAAAGTTTTGCAAATGCATGTAAATGATCTACATAATATCGCACTCAATGCGAGCTGATGGCAATGATGTTTTTTTTTTTTTTTTTTTTTTTTTTTGGGGGGGGGGGCATGGCATATAGTTTATATCTTTCATACATTCGTATCATCCAAGGTCACTTTATCGAATATCTTATAACCACAATTATTTCGGAGAGGTGGATTACTGGCATGAGTATCAAACTTGATAAGATTCGACTACCACACGTACATACTATGAAACATACCCACATACACATACACACACAAATAAAAACATAATCTATACATACCCAACTTGATACGCAAATTACCTTGCGATGTTTTATTCCATGTTACATTCTGATCTAGTTATATGTTTGCCTTCTTATGTTTTCGTTATCAGTCTAACAGGTTGAATACCCTCTCATCTCCGCATATACTTGTCTCAATGTTTTTATAATCCACTTTCCTAATTTACGTTCTTTTCTTTTCCCCCGACTCTTGCTGTCTATCCCCGGGCAGTTTACGACACTCACTTACATAAAGCACCACCATCCCTAAATTCAATTTCCTCCGTGCCCGCGGGACAGCCAAAACCAGCGCGTCACACCCAGTGGTCCAGGCCGACGCATCCCCGGTGGCAAGGTGTTGCAGCTTGGTTGCATCTATCCCTTCAGCTGCATTCAACACTTGCTCGGAGTGGTCTATCAATACGATGAACTAATTCAAGTATAAAGCATCAACCTGCTTACACGAACTACGTATTTGAAACCTTTCCTTGAATTCTCTGGCAGACCGCTCCCTTTTAGCTCCACGAACGCATTAAATGTTTGTTCCTGAATTAGTTATTCATATTCACCTGGCCTTGTAAACCTTTGTTGGTGTCTTTATATAGAACTAGACTGCACATTGTTTATGTTGAGTTTGACAAGCTTTCTATTTCCTTATCTCTGACCTTGTTTAGAATCAAAATATCCTACGGCAATCGTTTCTTACCGAACCTCAGTGGTATACTTTTGCGAGCATTCATAACACATCTCTAGACATCTCCAAAGTACATTTTACCTGCTTCTATCAGCCGTTGAGGGCATGCTTTGACACACTGACGCTAAGTCGACTTCTGAGGTACGGTTCCTAGACCACTTACGTACAGTACACACTGAAAGAGTTGCACTTATGCTACCCTCTGGCACGGTATACGGTCAGGCGCGGTCAGGTAAAAATCGATCATGAGTGGGACTAGAGGAAGAGGGGAGGAAGGAGGAGAGATGGAGAGAGACAGAGAGACAGACACACAGACAGAGACAGAGAGAGAAAAAAAAGAGAGATAGAGAGACAGAGAGAGAGAGAGAGAGAGAGCGATATTGAATGAGTGAGACAAGGGGAGCGACAGAAAGAGTGTAGGAGAATAAGGAAGATAACTATAGCCTTTTCAGTTTTCTCCTTCTGTTTATCGTGTAATATATTTGATTCCTTAATAAAACAAACACAAAAGAATAGCCATGGCAAGGGACAGAGAAAGAGACGCGCGTGTGAAGTGTGTGAATTATGCTGTGTGCGGAGTGTGTGCGTGTGTGTGTGTGTGTGTGTGTGTGAGTGTGCATGTATGATTGTTGGAAAAAGATAATGATACTCCACAGCAACTCGTCACAAAGTCAAACAGGAGATCGATGTCATTGACCTTGTCGAATGAATGGAAGAGTTTGATCAATAACCAAGCAGCGCTATCAGCATATACATGATTAACTAAGCTAAATAGCATGAAACAATCCATCATACGCTACTTTCAAAGATTGAACACACTCGTGTGATTCCTCAATAATGTAATCATTACGAAGTGCACTGAATAATGGCATGCTCTACAGTACTGTTGTTTTGTATAAGAATTCTAGAGAAGTCATTCTGTATTCATGAAGTCCAGAGATGCGTAGTCATCACTAATACCTTTGGCAAGATGCCGTTACTGCTTTTCCACAAATCCGTTAATACACATGGATATAATATAAAATTCAGGATTATAGTTTGAAAATAGATTTAATCAAACATCCAATCGTGGTACATCTCAGCGGACAGGTTTTGGTGTGGGGCTTGTCGTTCCGCAGTTGGATTGGTAGACTTATGAATGAATGAATGAAAGAATGAATGAATGAATGGACGATTGGATGGATGGATGAATGAATGAATGGATAAATGAATAGATGAATGAATGGATGAATGAATGAATGAATGAATGAATGAATGAATACACCCAACACTAAGTATACCGTGCCCTGTAACACTAAGTATACCCTGTAAATGGCTGAAGCACAAGTCAGAAGAACAAGTCTTGGAACCAGCGTGATTCGAACCTGCATCTCTTACTTACGGGGTAGCAACTTAACCACAAGGTCATTTCTGGTAGACGGAAAAGACACGATAATGTAGTCTTTTCCGTCGCATCGTGCTGGTCTGGAAATATGGTCTGCAAAGTGCCCAACTCGCTGATCATGCGAAACGCACCAGTACGCCGCGGACTAAACAACGACAATAAGAGTAATAGTCAGGTTCCTTATGTAAGTTCGTTAAAAAGTTTGGGTGATTTTTAATACAATTAATTTTTAAGGCTTTGGAGTACGCCAAATCCAAAAATTCATGTTGTCATTTTTCTGAAGCTACTATGGCGGCCATCTTGGATTTTCAAAATCGCCGCCTATTCAACCAGTTTTTGTATAAATCCGCCTTAACAATTCTACACTACGTAAGTTTGAAGGTTTTACCTTATTTCCAAGGAGCCAGATGTATCACCGACCCTCCCTAGCATTTAGAACAGTGACATAGTTATTGATAAGGGGTGGAAGTACAAATGTGTGTGTGTGTGGGGGGGGGGGGGGAGTAGGTGGTACATTGTATTTTACCGTAGGAACATACAAACTGTACATGCATATTCAGAATTGCACCATTTAAGAAAACATTGACGTTATTTTGTTTATTGGTATGCAGTTCACCAGTGTTTTACAACAAAACTCCAAACTTGCA
Organism: Arbacia lixula; assembly: GCA_963669155.1. Lineage (NCBI taxonomy): Eukaryota > Metazoa > Echinodermata > Echinoidea > Arbacioida > Arbaciidae > Arbacia > Arbacia lixula. Next base: position 10,308,146 of record OZ022581.1, on the reverse strand, counting down.
GAGTTAATTCATTCGGCCATCGCTGTTTATTCTATAGACCATTTACGGTATACATGCATGTGCTATGCACGAATTTCGAACAATAGGTTACTAGTGGTAACCCCAACGTTTGTCCGAGGTTTGTCGAGTAGCAACAACTAATATATTCAGAGTGCATTCCACCAATTGAGACTGAATCAATAGATACAGGTGAATATCATAGCATGTTAGGGATAAGGTTGTGAATATATTGCGAAAACGGCTCATTCAATGGGTCTGCTCAATGGCATCTATGCAGCACTTCAACAACATTCTAACATCCACCATTTATCTTCGTACAACGTAATTAACCATAAATAATCTACTCATTAAACTTAGCATGAAACTTAGCATAAATCAACCAGTCATGACTCTGTGTGTACCATGGGTGTGTATTTCTGACACTATGGACACGATCTTTTGTTATGCGGATTCAATTTCAAAGGGTCCCTTTCAACTTTTGTCCGCATAACAAAAGACCATGTTCATAGTGTATGAACGAGTTCGGACACGATACATTCACAGCTTAGGGTACATAACACGCTCACCCTGGAGGGATGCAAATATCAACTTAAGTACCATGTAACACGTAAGTTCTTTAGGTTCAGCAGCAACGCTCTGATGGCCGAGAGGTCTAAGGCGCCGCAGTGAGCTCACACTTGTGCCTCGCACAGGTTCGAATCCTCGTCTGACGAATGGTTTCTTTTGCTTTTCTTTCGTTGCTTTGAAACTATATTCCACATCAGTCTATACGCTTAATTTCTCGAGCATCAGCACCGACGCTATTATGGCCGAGAGGTCTAATACGCCGGGAGTGCTTTCACACTCGTGCCTCGCACGGGTTCGAATATCGTCTGACTCCAATATAGGTTCAAGGCATTTTGCGGTTTGGCACCGTGTGATTGGGATCAGCCTTGTTTCCTCCCCTAAAGGGTCAGGGCGCCTCGGCGCTAGAGTTCCAGGAATGCGCGAAGAGACATGCTTTGGACCGAGATCGCCATATCAGAAGGGCACTAATGGTAGTCGGTAAAAGGTCATTGATTTGTCCCCAAGTCACGACACCTGAACGCCTGGCAACCATCGCGTAATCTTTCTTTTTTTTAAATCCATTTTCATTTGTTGGTTTCCCTTTATCTCTATGTAATAAGCAACTGTTGATCCAGTAACCTTTCGTTTTTTCCACTTTCTTTTTTCTTTTTCTTCTTTCTTTCTATTTTTTCTATTTCCTTTTTTTAAAAAAAATCCAATTTGATTTGTTGTTTTCCATTCTTTTCTCTAGTAACAATAGGCTTGGATAACGCGAATTAAAAACAACAACAGAATATTACAGGCCCCACCCGTAAACTTGACTAAAAAGTATATTCTCAAATTATACGCTCGATCGAAAACGTATTTAGAGGTATAATGCGCACTCACCCTCATTCTTTGCGATCGTTGAAAGAAATCCACAAAACAAATCCCAGTTATTGGAAGGTAAGTAGATTATTCCTCTGCGGAAATCACAATTTTTACCGAATACTGTAGGGCTCCCCATGCATGCCCAAAACCCTTGTACAGTCCAATTTCCTTTATACAAAGCACAAATGCAACAAGGTTTTGTTATGAGGCAATTCTTAAAGTCCCAATTTGTGCAAACCTGTGTGTTTAATGTTCATCATAACCAGATTTTGCTAAAGGGAGACAATTGGCTTGGTCCCAAGCACCTCGAGAAATGGGTGGATTGTATTATGCAACTTAAGCAGTATTTACTGCAGCAAGTCACAGGAATGTATTAAAAAAAAAGCAGGGAAGCCCTTTGCAGATCAATAAAAATTGTTTTTCTAAATAACGCGGAAAAAATACTCTATAAGAACATTTCTAAACAAGGTGGTTCGCAAACCACGAGTCTCGCCTGATTTTGCAATTGATAATAGTAGTGCTACGTTTTTTCTTAAATAATTAAAATGGTGCCTAGATGACCTTTGACCTCATTATCCTCAAAAACAGTGATTTTAACCAAGGATCATTTGCACCAAGTATGAACACAATTGATGCAGAAATAACAAAAAATGAGAGGAAGTTAAACCAAAACTTTAAGAACAAGCCCCTGCACATCTGTGCCAAGTTTGATCCGACTTGAAATAAAGAACTGTCCTTTAGTTAAGAAAAAAAATACCTTTGAACCCATCATTCTCATGAAGGCACATGTGGCATTACTCAAGGATTATTTGTACCAAGTGTGATCACAATTGATGCAGAAATAAAGAAATGAGAGCAAATCCAACGAAAACTTTGAGAACAATTATGCACACAGTCCCATATTATTTGACCTTTTGACTCCTAGATGACCTTTGACCCCATCATCATCATGAAATCACATGTGTTATTACCCAAGGATCATTTGTACCCAATGTGATCACAATTGATGCAGAAATAAAGAAATAAGAGTAAGTCCAACGAAGACTTTGAGAAAAATGATGCACTTAGTCCGATATTATTTGACCTTTTGACCCCTAGATGACATTTGACCCCATTTTATAATTAATGTATTTGGGCAATTCCACAATTTACTACATTACACGTTATGGTACATTGCCCAATATATTTGGGTATTGTAGGAAAATGCACTGATATTAACTTTTTATTTCTTTTCACGTCAGTATTTGAAGGTTAGACCTACATTGCAGTATCCCCAAAAAGATATGAACTTGAACTTTAACTTCCATTAGTTACGATACATAAAAAATACATGGAAACAGCTTACACGTACATCTTTGCAAAAATATTTTCCTCAAACTAGGTGCATTAAAGACAAAATATGCCAACTATATCAGTACTGATATCATGCCAATTGATATAACATGGTTCTTTTTACAAGAAATCTGTTCTGCATCAACCGCGAGAACATAAACACCGTTATTTACGTTACCAAAAATGTAAAGTTACACTAACCTCTGTATACTTATAATGTCTCGATATATTATATCGAGACATTTAAAATTTTGAAATTTGTCCAGAAATTAAGGAATTGCCCCTATACACATACATGCCATTTAAGACTTAAAAAGAATTATACCTATGGCGGCCATTTTGAAAATCAAATAATGACGTCTTGTTTAAAATTTCTAGTTATTGTCATTTAATGCCTCGGTCCTGAAAATGTGGGTTTAGACGCCAAATATCATCAACTCAGTGACTTAAATTGGGAAATACAGGCAAAAAATTTTAATTATGGCGGCCATTTTGAAATGCCAGAATGGCCCCATGGTGGCGTACAAAAAAAATGGCAACATTGATGTTTAGACTAGGTATACATTACTCTTTCCAAAAATGTATAGATCAACAAATCACCCCAAAATTTACGGCTCTGAGCCAACGTGACAGAGCTGTTCCTCCCGGGGTGGGGGGGGGGGGGGGGGGGGGTGCCCATACCTTGTATTTTCATTTTTTATTAAGAAAGGTGGTGAAAAGAAGAACAGATCCTGGGTAATGCTACTAATGTCGGATCTCAGTATTTTCAAAGTGGTTACATTCAGTACCAATACCATAACTTCAATTTCTTATATCCTTTTACATCCATGCGGTACGCGCGGTTGCAGGTTGTTGTTCAGAAAGGTACTTATATAGAACAGATCGATATCATGAGTCTTTAACGACTGTTTAAAAGCATTTTCAAAATATCCAGTGTCTTGAGTGATATTCCCAGGGTACCGTCCGAAGAAAAATGAAATAACCACATATTCTGTATAAAAAAAGATTAGTGGAAAACAGATCGGTGATAAATGTGGCATGGGCAAATGCCGCTGCCGTAAGGGTTGATAAAGGAACTAAGCGAAATGAGGAAAAGAACAGTTTAATCTCTCATCATCTCTTTATCGTTCCGATTTGTACCTTTTCCTTTTGTTCTTTTTGTTAAACGATATCCTCCATCTTGCGTTTTACCCTCTTCTTTTGTGCTCCTCCACCAACCCTTCTTCGGCGTATTCCTTTTTTTTTGCTTCATCATCTCCTGCTTTTAATCATCTTCTTTCTTTTTCTTCTTCTTTTCCATTTCTTCCTCTTCCATCTCATTCCTATTCTTCGTCTTTCCACTCCTTCTCCCTCTTCTCCTCCTTCGCTTGCGTTTAACTTAAGAAAGTCTCGAATCTCTACCAAACAAAACATGTCCCTTCTCAAGCAGCCACTTCACGGAAGGGGGTACGAGTGACCCCCCTCTCCCCCTCCCCTTCCTACCTCAGTCACTTCCTCCCCACCACCACCATCCTCTTGAACTCATATATGTTATCATGACTATCCTGGTTGTGTTTCCTAGCGCGCCCCTGGGCGGTGGTCGGCGATATGTGTCTTGCGGCACCGACCGGACAATTTCCGTCATTTTCGATCGCGCGTCGGCCCCTCCGGCGCGCGGCCAAAAAACGATGGCTTTTTAATTACAATCAATAGCCCGCTTCAGGCGATTATTATACCGTCAGTTGTGGCAGAGAAGATATAGAGAAGGAAAGCACTTGGAGAAACGTTCTTTAAAAAAACATTTCTTCAGCTATAGCACTGTGTACTCTTGATTTTAATAAGGAGTTAATTTGAGTAATGTATGTTTCCTTTGTGTGTGAAGTCGTTAGAATGGACGAATACACCTGCAGGCTTTTGGATTTATAAACAAAACAAAACTTCATCTTCTTAAATGATCATAACAGTTCTGTTCGACCACAATTATTAAAAAAAAAGTAGTATTGGTTTAATAGTGTAAATTACTCTTTGGCCGATTTTCATAGATATAGTGATATAATAGTCTTTTCATAATCCATGATCTAATATAAAAATTGTTTTCCATTTCCGCTATGATTATATTCTTTGTTAGAAGTCTGTTTGTAGTGTGAATTGTACGGATATAAAAGTTTATCAGCATTGTGTGTTTAGGACTCTGGCTGCACTCATGTTTATATTCTTTCCAACGATAATATCTTAGTATTATTGTACAAACACCCTGATTTTGTTTCTTTATAATATCTTGGTAATACCATTTCAACAGTGCACAAATCATATGAAAGACATTCATATGAAATAAAAAATGGAGCTATGAACAAGAATAGAATTTGAACTTCAGAATTCTAATAAGAATAGTGAGCGAGGAAGGAATTACAAACGAGAAAGCATGAACGGAGATGGGACAATGAGGCGTCTAAAAAAATATTATGTATTTTATATAACGAAGCAAAAATAAGGAAACCTGGACAAAATGGCATTAAATTTTATTTTACACAACTAACAGATTGAGATGTAGGACAACCCGGAAAAGATAAATTGTGCTTTGTCTTCGATCACGATCTCGCAGTATTGCAATCGCCATCGGTTCGGAAGAAGAGGAGCACGAAGAATCGATGATCGTCTGCAGCTGACCAATCTAAGCCCCGTCAAAGTCCTGATGAACACTCCCTCTCAAACTGATTCAATTAGGCGCGGGATAAGTTGCCGCGCTGCGGTCCGCACCGATTTGACAAATTCTTAGTCGTGACTGAATTGGCGCGCTTTTTGGAGAGAGCGTTTTGTGGTTGGGATGAAAGAGCGTTATAATCCGTTTTGTTCTGGCGATTGGCTGAGCGCGTGTCGCTGCATCTTTTGCGGAAAAAGCTCTTGTTTTGAGTCGGATAGGATGGGTTTCCATGGTTAGAGGGGATGGATGAGATGAATGTTCGAAGGGTTGTCCGTGTGTGTTGTGAGATGGATGAAGATGGTGGTGGTGGTGGTGGTGGGGGGGGGGGGGGGGCTGTCGAGGGTTGGCAGGTAAAGGACCGGGAGTTGACAAAAGGGAAATGTCTAAGACGGCAGGGACAGCTAACAGGGATTGATAGATCAGAATATATCAGAAGGAAATAGACACAAAGGGGTGCAGACGAATGAAAAGTGAAAGAGAAAACAAATGTGTAACAAGAAGGGCGGGGTAGTGGATGGATAGAGAGAGAGAGAGAGAGAGAGAGAGAGAGAGAGAGAGAGAGAAAGAGAGGATGGATGGATGGAGAGGGAGGAAGAGGGAGAGAGAGAGTGGAGTGAATGGATGGATGGAGAGAGAGAGAGAGAGAGAGAGAGAGATAACCATTATGACACATTTTCGTTCATTCTACGTTCCACTGTTTGGTGGCGGTGGTGATTTTTGTGTATGTGTGTGTGTGTGTGTGTGTGTGTGTGTGTGTGTGTGTGAGTGTGTGTGTACGTGCGTGTGCGTTTGCGAGGTGGGGATGAGGGAGGGGCGCTTTTGAGAACAAGTGTGACCGATAGAAATGGGTTATGGTGCTGTGATAACGGTTGTTAATGGTGGTGGGTCTGGGGTCTGGGGTATCACAACAGTTTATGGGTAGATATTAGAAAATGAGGTCAGAGCAGAAACTCACACCCACTCATAGTACCACACAACTAATAAACTAAACTCCGCCGCACATGAAGGCAATCACATATACGACACCCACCCATTCATGGATTTCATGTCAAAACCCGCCCGTAGCAGACTTCCTCTTCTGCATGGCAAGTGCCATTCGACGCGCCCAGGAACAAGTTTCACCCAGGCAATTATGGCAATCAACACTGTGTTCCGCCCCGAGATGACATTTTTCACAACACAAGCCCCTCGATCAGAATAGCTGGTCGCCGCCCTCTCCACATCGCCACTTCGCTCCACGCGCCGACCGAATCTTGACGTCCCACCGCTTGAGGGCGTGCGATCAGTTTCGCCGTGGTCTTGAGGGGGGCAAGCTATCGCGATCGATGAACAAGATTTTGATCACGTCAATCACGGAGGAAATATCTGACGATTGTTTTTTTTCCGTTTTATTCTTAACTTCCTTTTTATATTTGGAAAATTAAGTGAGGGCGATGATTGAGGGGTTTGATAAATCGATGATGGGGTGGAGTTGGTATTGATTGGTGATTATACAGTAAGTACTCCAAATAGTATCAGTTGTTCTTAAATTGTTGACGTATGCCCTCCGATATAACAGTGCGTAACTTGACCAAACTTTCAAAACAAACACACAACGGACACATGCTAAAATCATGAACCAGTTGAATCTTGAATTCGCTTTCAGACAGTAGATAGAAACGAGGAGAATGAAAGAAAAATGAAATATAAAGGCAAATTTAGGCAGAAACGTGTAGATGGGAGGAAAACAGAAAGAGGAAGATAGCAAGAAGGAGAAAAGAGAAAGGCACAGTGGCAGAAGAAGAAAGAAAACAGAGAGAATGAGGGAGAGAAAGAGGGAGGAGGAAAATGAAGAACGGAAGAGAGAGAGAGAGAATAACAAAAAGAGAAGGGGCTTGAGATAAGAAGAAAGACGTAGAGAATGAGGGAGAAAGGTTGATAGAAAAAGACAGGTAGACATACACAGAGAGAGAGAGAGAGAGAGAGAGAGAGAGAGAGAGAGAGAGAGAAGGAGAGAGAGAGGGGGGGGGGGGAGAGGGAGAAAGACTTCATCCTCTAAAATAAGTCAAGAATATAGAATGCAAGAGACAAAGAAAGAAAGAAAGAGAGAAAGAAAAAGACAGATAGACATACCGAGAGAGACTTTATCATCTGTAAAAGCTAAATATTCCTACACGTGCCCACATGACACGATGTATATTGAAGCAAGTTACTTATGACATTTCCATTAAATCTACAGTAGATATCAATATCTTAAGTTCAGTTTCTCTTGCGTATACTCACCAAATCTTATATTAACCCTTCCCGTTCTAAAATGCTGTTTAATGGGAGTTATGTGCATTATTAGTGACACAATGCACAACGGGCACACAATGAATCTGAACGCGGGAAACAGCGATCATAATTGAATACTCAAGGAAATTATGATTTATTTGATTTCCACATTTCCGCATCAAATGTATGAGATCATAATCACAACGATTCGTCTACTTATATACTTGAATCGATATAGACAGAGATAAAGAATGTATATTTAAATGTAGCATAATGCAGGCTCTTAAGAACAAAGTAGAAAATAAACTCTGTTTCATTAAAAAAAAAATAGTAGAAACAACACATTTTGAAACCACAGATGCAAGCTGGAGAAAAAAGGGGAGGAGGAAATAAACTTTCACTTAAATTTCGACTCAAGTCCCCTATGATCCACAACTGACTTGTAGATATTTTTTTACCTGTTTTTAAATCAAGTCAGTTTTTTTTTTGTCCAGAATACTAACTGACTTACCAAAGACAATTTTGGACATAAGTTCCTATAAGAATACCAGCACGAGTGTCTTTACGAGGCTCTCTCTCATATACGGACGACTTTACCCTTCATTCTGTATGAACCCCACGATGTATCTTCATCAGATATTGACGTATTGAACGCGTGGGGGCGCCAGTATCATTTTTCACTCGGTAAGTTACTGCATGCCATGCGAGACGCTCCACAATAATGCTTGTATTGTCTACATGATATTGAGTAAAGGCAATTGTCTGGAAAGGTATTCGCTTTGCAAGCCAATAGCATTGTGTTGATTTGATGCGCTCTTTACTGAATATTGATTCCCCATACTGTGTTACACGAGTATTTTATGTCCGCACTTTTATATAAGAGTTCTACTTTGCACGGTTTCTTTTTCTCTCTTTATACCCAATCTCTGTCTCTGTCTGTCTGTCTGTCTGTCTGTCTGTTTCTCTCTTCCTCCATTCTCCCTCTCTTTTCCTAAACATTAGTGCTTTCTATGTATTTGTCCTTCCCAATTTCCTGTCTTGCTATCTCTCTTTATTTTTTTGTATCTATCTCCCCCCCTCTCTCTCTCTTCATCTCTCCCCCCCCCCCTCTCTCTCTCTCTCTCTCTCTCTCTCTCTCTCTCTCTCTCTCTCTCTCTCTTCTAATTCATTCACACTCGCCTTTTAAATCCATGTTCTTTCCAATTTTTTTTCGGCAAGTAGATTAACACTTAAATTCACATTACCTTACAATACGAATCTGAAATTAGAATATAGCCGAATCTATAATCGCCTCGTTTCATCCCTTTATTCATTAAACGGATGCAATTCTGTTCGCAATGCTTAATGAGTGGTTGACCCACATCTTGACAGGCAAGGCACACCTTGTTTCCTCTTGCAGGTGATAATGTTCAAGAAAAGAGAGCCAGTGAGAGAGTAATGCGACTAGTTTCGAAATCCCGTCATATTATCTTTTCCCCTGAAGTGAGTAACAGTGTCACCGCCTTTGCAGATATCAAGACTCGTCAAATGTGGGTTATGTCAATAATTACCAATCCGAACTCGGCTGCATACCTGCATGAAACCTCGGGGTGTCCTAAAATGCTGACATCAATAATCTCTTCGTGTTTTCTCATTTTCTTCCCTTCATTTCCTCCCTGTTTCCTAGGAACGGGAATATGTATTGCCGTCGCCCCGTCTTCTCCAGCTTTATCATAACCGATTTGGGCTCTTTCTATCTCTCTCTCTTCGCATTATGTCATGTTTTAGCATATTGCAGCTTCAATATGCAGCTCAGAATCCCTGTTCTGGCTTATGTTTTCTTTCTTGGTTTCAGTATGTGTCTCGGGAGATTTGCTCACCGATGGTTTGACGAGTCTTCTGTGAAGAATCCCTGTCTCTGCATGGGAAAAGCCGGGCCATCGCGCCACCTTACCCGGTTTAATACCATGGATGTTGCTTAAATTGGCTCCCTGTGTGACGGGAGTTAAATTATATATATATCTTTTATTTTCCATTTGACTTCATTCCACTGATGCTCTTCTTGCCGCTTCTATATCCAAATGTTTACCCATTTCCCTTTTCCTCCAGTGGAAATACTTGCTATCACTTCTGTTCGTTGCCAACTTTCCTCCTTATACATACATCTTTCATCTTCCTCGTCTTCTTTGTTGTTTACATACATGTCGTTACATTTTGGGTCTGATTTCAACTTTTCAGTTCGTGTTGACTGCTTCTTCTACTTGTGTCTAGCTTTGTATTGACAACTGAATTGAGCTTTTATTTCCATGCCCTCTCCTCCCAAGCCCTCCGACCATTTCCGGTTTCGTTTGAGTCCTGTCAATTTCTCCTCGCTTCTTTTCACTGTGTCTCTCCGTCATATTGTGTTTGCTTGTAGAATCGCTTCAACCTTCCTCGTTCAGTTTCTCCGAGATTATATGATGTGTTGCAGTGGTTGGTCTCTCCTATGAGGAAGCAAGATTCCGCTTGCTATCATTGTCTGAGGCTTTCAACTCGTTGTGGGCTATATTTGTTCCTCCTCCAAGCCTCTTAGTTTGCGTTTCTTTCCCTTTCGTGACCGTCTTCCTCTATTTGTTCAGCGATTCGTTTTATCACAATTTTAGCTTAGTTGGTTTCATAGAGTATTATGTCCTCCCCCATTACGTACATTATCTTCACCCCCTTCCCTACTCCTCTTCTCCCCGTCTCCATTGCGTCCTTTATCCCCTCCCCTCCCCCATTCAGCCGTCTCTGCCCGGTCGGATATCAGGCCTGTTCCAGACGAAGATCCTCTTCATCCAAAGCGACCGATAGCGGGTAGACTCTGAGAAGGTAACGACGTCTTCCTTGTCGGGTATCAGTGTTCTCATCACCTCCTCCCGCTCCTCCTCCTCATCTCCTCCTCCTCCTCCTCCTCCTCCTCCTCCTCCTCCTCCTCCTCCTCCTCCTCCTCCTCCTCCTCCTCCTCCTCCTCCTCCTCCCCATCCATCTCCCCCTCCCCCTCTTCTCCTCTTCGCCTCCATCCTACCAGCCGTCCCTGCCCGGTCGGATATCGGGCCTGTTCCAGACGAAGACTCTCTTCATCCAGGACGACTGATAGCGGGTAGACTCGGAGAAGGTAAGGATGTCTTCCTTGTCGGGCACTAGGGTGTAGGGGCACGTTGGGAGGAAGAATCTCGGGTCGCGATGGATGGTCGATGTCGTCAGGAAGGGGTACTGAGGTATGCACTACAATGGAAAGAAAAAAAATACTTTGAATAAATATGATTAACGATATTCCTGTCTAGCACCAAATATATATATATATATATATATATTGTATCAAGTGGTATCTGCTTAGGATCCATGCTTTAAAAACTCCTGTATAAGTAAGTGTTATCAGAGTGGCCTAAAAGGACCCTGACTAATTATGTCTTATTGAATTACAAAAGAAGATAATGATACGGGTCATCGCAACGCAATGCACTCAAGTGTTAACAAAGCATCAATGATATCAACATATGTTTCTATAATTTCACTTTGAAATGTATGAAAAATGTCATTACATTTTGCAAGACTCTCTGGGGATTCCTTGAATGAATGGTTTATGAAGAATAATTGCTTTTATGTGATGTTTTTTTAAAAAATCTTTTTTTGATTGAAATTGTTTTTGAGTACCCACCAGTGGAGCGATGACATTCTCCTCCTCCGCCTCCTTCATCAATCTCGCATCTGCTTCCTCCTCTATCTCCTTCTGCATCCACTCCTCACACAACCCCAGCTCCCTGCGTAGCGCCCTCAGCCGGCCGGCCAGGCCACTCATGTCAGCGAGCCGAGCTGTCGACTTCGTCACCACTGGGTCGTCCTGGTCGCGCAGGGCCTGCCACTCTACCTCCCACCATGGGTAGATCTTAGGCGGGACAGAAGGGAGGGCGTAGTCGTCTTCGTCCTCTGTGACCACCGTGTTTGTGAATTGCCTCACCTTGGTAAAAGAGATAAGTAGAGAAATTAGAAGCCACATGATATTGTAGATATTGTGTTTTCTGACAATTAGAACAATATTGTTTTAAGGTCCTGTTATCATTTCTTTTTTCATAAAATTAAAAACAGTTGAACTGTACCATATTCTTAGACTTGTACTTGACATTTCCACAAATGAGACTGACATTTAAATCGTACGAAATAATGGGAAAGTCCTGGTACTCTGTTGATCACACTTTCTTAAAAACAACAGCTCACACTTTGTTAATAAAACATTGCTTTCTGTATGTTAGTGTGACTATATTAGTATTGTATGAATGTTTCTTTGGATCTTACTCTGTTCCTCCCCCGAATCGCCTCCGCCATCTTCTCCATGTGCTGAGACAGGGAGACCCTTCTCCGCTTGTACCAGACTTCCTCACGGGGAGTTTCTTGAAGATATTGGCGTGTCTTACGTGCACAGGCCCGTCCAAAGAAGCTCTTTTTCTTCGGAGCGCCCGGTGCGCAGTCTATGTAAAGAGGAAGCAAATAGAAAAATCATACCTAGATTGATTATTCATTGTGAAAAAGAAGAAAAGGAGTGAAAGTACAAGAAAAAGAAGAAGACGACGGAAAAGAGGATGAAGAACATAGTTATAAAATTGTGGTGATAGTGGTATTGATAATAATGACGAATTTGATTGTGAAATGTGTTCACATGAAAATACAACTTCTCCTCATTTTTTCTGAGTTGGTAAAGCGGAGCAAAATATTGTTCTAGTTTCTGATATATACGCCTTGTGCTGTGTTTCAATTCTTTTAGATTGAAACTAACAGACAAGGGGAAATATGAGTGTGAGGAGCAGAAAAGAGAGAATGAAAAATATTAAGAGCATTATCCTCCAAACATGATAATAATAAAAAAGAAAGGGAAAATGAACATAATGGCTTCTGACCTGTTTGAGCCTTGTTGTTGTTGTTATCAGCTCCACCGCTCTGCTGCCAGGCTTGTGTCTTCCTAGCACCGACGGCACTCTCAGCGGTTCTATTGCCCTGTGCCTGCTCCTGCTTGCCTTTCACCCCCGGGCTAGCGGCGCCCGAGGATCTCAAGATGGTCAGCAGTCGAGCCCAGGGCCAGAAGAAGGTGATAGTCACGCTGAAATGTGTAAGAAAACAAATCAAGGAAAGATAATAGGTGTGGAAATTAAGACAGCCCGACCAAGTGAAACCAAAGCATGATGTACAAATGAATACCAGCAGTGTTTTAGATAACGTTTAAATAGATTAAATGTCATCTAAATAATCTTATTTACTATCGTAGTTGTATTCCTACCTAAATACAAGCATAAATTACCAAAAACAATGAAATGTGAAATATGTATGTGCCGTCCATTGTGTTTATATCAATCGACACAAACGTACGATAACGTTTGATCTGAAAAAAAAGTGTTTGTGTCTAAAGGAATCGTTTTATTCTGAAAGTCCAAAAAGGAACATTTTGACCTCGAACGAAATGTGAGTTGTAATTAGTTTTACACTGTCCTCAACAAAAGAATTCAAAATTTGCTCTTTAAAAAAAAAAAAAAAAAGACTTACCGACTCTTGGTCTTCTTAGAATTGCGTGGCATTGTGATAATGATTTATCAAACTTTGATCTCGAAAACGAATTTTCGGAGCAAAAATGCAGTCAAAATTGACAGCAGTAAAATAGCACGGTTAACTCTCAATGAGAATTACAATGATCTGATTTCATTACCAATTTCTATTGACTTTGTTTACAAAGTTTCGTTGGTATAGGTGACGTCACAATATGCAATGCGCGAACCATTCGCAACTGCGCTTGCGCGTGACCTGAACCTGTGTACTCACCCAGCCAATCAAGTACCAGCTGCTGACGTCATAATGGAAATGCGCGACTTGCCCATAGGACTTGACTCGCACTTTTGAGCAATTAGAAAAGAGGATAGTAGTAGAAATGTATTGAGTTAGTCCAACAGGTTTTCCAGACATCAACTTAATTGAGATCACTATTATGTTTGTTTTTCTTCTGTTCATGTATTTGGAACATTTCCTCTCGTCTCTTACATCAAAATACAATCTCTTTTTTTTTCTTTTCGTCTTCTTCTCAGTTGTATAAAGAAAATTCTTCTTCCTCCTCCTTTTACAACTGCCCTCTTATCCACTTTCCACACTCATCGACCCCCCTCCACACCCCCCCCCCCCACGCACACACATACACGCACACATACGTATTCATACATATATACATAGAAACATACAAACAGACACACAGACATACACCAATACAAAATGTCATCCCTCCTATCTTTCTCAAGCTTATTCCGACCACGGGCATGCCACCTGAAAGGCACAAGTGTGGGCAACACAATATCATTGGGCTGCTCCGACCAACCGTCCTTTCCTTTCCCCTCCACCCCCCTCCAGCGACCGGCCCCCGCTCCGGCCCCCGCTCCGGCCCCCGCTCCGGCCCCAGGCCAGGCGGGCAGGACGGGTACAGACACCGGCTTACTTTCCATTGCACTACACCGTCATTCTACCCAGGAGTATATCATACCCTGCACTGGGATCAGCTTATGTTTGTTCTTTAATTTCATCTTGGATAGACAGACTTAACATTGAGTAGGTGATTGGATGGAAAGGGAGAAGGGGGGGGGGCAGGACAAGGAAATGAGGACGAATGGAGAATGAGGCAGACGAAGAAGAAAAACATGAGGAAAGGAAAATAGAGAGACACAGAGAGACAGAGAGACAAAAAAAGAGAAACAAAGAGATAGAGATAGATAGATAGATAGATAGATAGATAGAGAGAGAGAGAGAGAGAGAGGGAAAGAGAGAGAGAGAGAGGGAGAGAGAGAGAGAGAGATAGGGAAGAAGAGAGCGAGAGAGAGAGACACAGAGAGATAGAAAGAGAGAGAGTGAGAGAGAGAGACAGAGAGAGAGTGAGAGAGAGACAGAGACAGAGAGAGAGAGAGTGAGAGAGAGAAAGAGCGAGAGAAGGGGGATGGAGGAGGGGGGGGGGGGAGGGGGGTGAGTGGAGGGAGAGAAGTAGAGTGAAAGGTAGTAAGAGAATAGGATAACTTGAGAATTAGAAAATAAGAATGAAGAGCAAGAACGGAGAGAGTGAATGAATGGAGGGAGGAAGAAAGGACGATCCCCAATTCTGCATTGTTAAATGTTTATTCAAACTCTCATTAATTGTTTATATTAGATTAACATGTTTATTTTAGCTGTTAAGGTATTTTATGGAGGAGAGCATGATTGCACGGCCAGACTTTGTTGCGAGTAGAGAAACCACACAGTCCTGGCAGTCTCACTCTCCTTTGTAATGATAAGATTAGAGGGGGAGGGGTGAGGATGAAAACACAACCTTCAAAAATACACCCGTTCTCGTAATTGATTTTATTCCTGACCTTTATTGAAACTCTAATGCGGTGAGTCATTATATCCATCTTAACTTCAGAACCTTTTCGCCCTATCACCGTTGGTCATCGTGCGTCAAGACCAGTATTAATATCCGTCCGCGCTGCTGCCAGACGTACGTCAGTCGGTGTTCAATTTCGTCAGACAAACATTCTATACTATTTCTGTTACCGACATTTAATCACTTTGTAGTCTTTTTTTAATGCATTTTTTGTTCCTCACATCTAAACATATTGATATGTCGCTATGTATGTAGCGTTTGAACTCTATTTTGCTTCGAGGATTACGATAATCATTACTTTAAAATCATGATTCTTGTACAAAGAAAAATTTCTTCCAGGTAGATTAATTATCATGACAGTTTTTCCACCTGCAAGGCCATGTTGCATATAGGTTTTCAATTATTGTAACTTAACATCTATGGTAACTATTATGACAACAGCCAATGATCTCTCACGATTGCACCTTTTACCATGGTTGCTACCATTGGTGATAAGTTACAATAATTGAAAACCTATATGCAACATGGACCTGGTTTAAATTCCGTTCTTCTATCTTCTGGAAGATAGTACAAGAACATAGTGTCTACTGTACCACAGTATGTAAAGGAATCGCGGTCATCTTCGGTAGATGTTGACCTCGTAATACTATTCACAGCTTACGCTCCTGGTCGAATGGTAGGGTTTATCAAATTTAGATAAGGAGAGTAATATGTGAAGAATAAAGGAGGGGAGAGGGAAGGGGAGAGAGGGGTAGATAATGTGGGATGAAAGTCGTAAAACGGTATACACGGCGGATGAATAATAATAAGAAAACATGAATAGAAGAGGAGAAGGATGGTGGTAATGATGGGAGGAAGGACAAAGGCATAGCAAGAGAACGTTCAAGAAAGGATCACACCCACACACACCCGCACACACATACATATAATATATAAATGATATATATATACACACCTACATGAATGAGAGAGAGCGGGAGAGAGAGAGAGAGAGAGAGAGAGATCAATCCCACACAAAATTATGTGTGTGTGTATGTGTGTGTGTGTGTGTGTGTGTGTGTGTGTATGTGTATGTTTGTGTGTGTGTGTGGGGGGGGGAGAGAGAGAGAGAGAGAGAGAGAGAGAGAGAGAGATGGGAATAAAAGAATGAATACCTGTCTATCAGGGGAAAAGCACAGAAAGGGAGTCAAGTTTCGGACAGTTCTTGTCCCTCACTGCTCTCATCCCTCGCCATGATCCCTATCTACCTGTCCTTACTCTCTCCACTTCTGTCCGTCTCTCGCCTAGTGGATGCCTCAAGCGCGGAGGCGCGCACCGACCGGCGAGGTTCTCATTTCCTCCCCGCCACAGTTTACTCTCGCCTGCAACCAAACACCGCAGATTAGTTCAGCGGGAGGGATCGTTCAAACGCCGCCAAATTCGGTCACCGAGAAAGACAGGTAAGAAAACATAGCTTCCTCTTAAGAAAAAGCGACCCGTCAGTCGTGTCAATTAAATCGCATTCCGCTCGATTTACCGCCCATCACAAGACATCGGACTGTGCATTGAAGCGCGGAGTACGTGTTAAGGTCAGTGGCTTACCACATAAGCCGACACTACGATTACATCGACATAACCACGGCTCAAATCCGGCGTGTTAGGCGTACCCTCGATCATCTTAACCGTTTGTCTGCCAGAGAAACCGCCGCTCTATAGAATTGGTATATTACTTGTGAAAAGGGGGCACCAGCTATGGTACGCAATCTGTTAAAGTTAAAGAAAGGCCTCAGAATAAGCAGAATAAGCAATTTTGGTGAAAGTTTATAATAGCAACAATCAACATGTTATTCATGTAAGAAACATCAATAGCCTTGATATTTTGCTTCGGCCATTTCACATTTCATCTCAAACTTTACTTGTTTACAATAATCATTTCTTGGCGCGATTAAGTTTCGCTTGGAAATTTGTGTGAACACGGTTTCGTGCAACTATTTTCCCGCCAGGTATTCCCCGGCTAATGTGTCGTCTGACTCGGAGTAAATGAATAACTTTCGGAGCAAGATTTTTTTTTTTAAATAAATGCTTTATTCATTTTATCAATATTTATTTGCCTCTGCTGATGCCTCAGGGGATGCACAATATTAAGTAATTATCTCATGAAAACTTTGGAATTCAATGTTGATTACAGAAGTTGCAAAACGTCTCGGATATATTTTTTCTTAGCTTTGAGTTTTTAACAGGATATTAAGTTATATAAGTTGTTGCTGCGAAAAAAAACCACCCGCTATAACATCATATAACATAAAAGACAGTTTATTACTTATTTCGGGAAATATCAATATTTCCCTGTCAAAATGAAATTTACACTTCTTTATTTTATTTGATTATACCTCCTTTCTCATAGACAAAAGTCCCCCTTAATAAAAACTTGACTTATCAAGAATGTATAGATCGTATATCATTATCCGTAAAAAATACCATAAATATTTCTGTCATAATTGTTTATTCATGCACATGGCTTCATTCCTGTTCTTAGTACACGAAATTAACTACGCCAAGTCTATTGGACTACTGTACTACAAATGCTACTACTACATATACTACTACTTCTT